>ML685888.1:1578623-1779245 GCA_007922175.1 Pelusios castaneus | reverse complement strand
CCCAGGGGAGGGTAGTGCTGCTACCAGCAGCTTCAGCAGCGTGCAGCTGCCATTCCTAGGCCCCCTGGGCTGGGGCTCGGAGTAGAGGGAGGGCCCGGGCCCCTTCCCCCTCCTGCCTTTCTGTGCACCCAGGGCTTCCACTGCCCAGAGACTAGGGCAAGCAGGGCTTATCCTGGGCCCACAGGACAGAGGAGCACAACACCCACGGGAGCAGAGCGGCTCGTTTGCCACAGATATTAGACCCAGTCCTTGTTTTCAGATATTTCTTTAGCATGTACTTGGGGCTCATTTGGTTATTCATATGGGGAAATTCCAGGTTCAAAGCACCAGTCTGGTGCCTTTGTTCCTTTCTGTCAGATCTTTGAGTTTGTTTCCCCATCTCTGACTTTTGTTTGGTTTCAAAATGATGTAATGTGTAGATGTAAAATTCCATTCTTCTTGGATTTTTAAAGGTACAAGGTATTTGCTCTCTACCACAGGCAGTTGTGCAAAAGCAGCACATACCCTCCAAAAAGCTTTCAACAGAAGGAGTGTACAATCTGCCATACCATATTAGACTATCAATGTAACAACTACTCTGGTATCCTGCCTCCAGCCATGGCAACTACCTTATATTTTATATAGGCACACACACACATATATGGGGTCTTATTCACTACTGCATTACTCCATTTTTTTTATCTGTGTAACTCAATTGGAATGAAACTGGATTTACACAGTAGTGAATCAGGAAGACACAATCTAGGGAGAGGTAAGACAGCAGTTCAGGACAGTATTTATAGTATTTCATTTAGTGAAAACAAGTCATGTTTATTAGTCTTGTGAAACTTGGCCTTTTTTGCATCTCAAGATATTGTGAATGTGAATTTCAGTTTCTATGTAGAGGAAATTTCTCTCTTAAGCTGACACTTTCAAGGATCACCAAAGTTTCCAGTAAAAATTGTTTGCCCCTCTGGCAAAAGACTATCTATCCCATGCAATCATTTTTACATAGAGTTTCTACATAAGTAATCCTACTAAAAATGATGCATAGTTTCATCTGCCTATTATCAGAGGTAATATAGGTATTAATTATCTCAGTCTTTATGGCTATGTCTATACTTGTAAAGTTAAGTCAACACTGTTAAGTCGACATAACAGTAGACATAGCCGTCCACACTGGCTTTAAGTTGACTTAATAAGGTCGATTTAGTGCTATTCCCCATCCACACTAGCTTTAAGTTGACTTAAGAAGTCTACTTAAGGCTTAAGTAGGACCTTCAGAGGTCGTGTTATTAAGTCGACTTAAGCTGTTATTGAGTCGACTTAAGGAAGCGCTTAAGTTGACTTAATAAAAGCCCAGTGTGGACGCGGCTTTGTGTAGACCTAAGTTGACCTAAGTTGCCAGTTTAGATGCACCTTATATGTCTGAGGATGGAAAAAAAGCATTCTGATGCCACTGTAAACATAACAATCTAAGTCTATTATAGGGAGGTTCTGAGACTTTCCATGATAAGACCTTGCTTTTAGTTTCTTAGGCTATGTCTACACTAGAAAAGTTAAGTTGACTTTGTTAAGTTGACTAAATAAGGTTGACTTTAAGTCAACTTAAAGTCGACCTTTTTAAGTCGACTTAACAAAGTCGACTTAACTTTTCTAGTGTAGACATAGCCCCTTGTCAAACTTATTAAGTCGACTTAACACTTTAAGTCGACTTAATAAGGTTAATTTAGGTGCTAATTTCCATCCACACTGGCTTTAAGTTGATTTTAAAAATCAACTTAAGGCTTAAGTCGACCTAAAATGAGGTGTTATTAAGTCGACTTAAGCTTTCCTTAAGTCAATTTAAGGAAGTGTTTAAGTTGACTTAAGAAAAGCCCAGTGTGGACGTGGCTTTGGTTAGGTCGACTTAAGCATCTAAGTCAACCTAACTTGCCAATGTAGATGCACCCTTATAGCTTTGCCAAATTTTAACTATTTGGTCTTACGTGTTGCATGTCAAGTGTTTGCCTCGGGCTGAATTATTTTGTAAGGTTTTAGTTATTTGAGTCCAAATGTTCAGAAAAAAATACATTATTTCACCATGTTACACTTTTTTAGGACTTTTTCTTTCACATGATCTAGCACTCCTGTGCTTTAGAACAGGCACTTGTAATTTGGTAGGGGTGACCTTCTGGGTCAGTCATCAGCAACAGCTAAAATCTCTGAAGATTTAGTCCTCATTCAGCATGCTCCATCCCCTCACAGCTTGTTAATGTGAACAAACTGCATGAGCCATCATTCCCACAGACACACTGAACAGAAGGCGCTCCTGGTGACAGGGGCAAAGCCAGACCGTCTCTGTAATGTCTGCTCTCAACTGCAAAATGGGAACTCATGTTCTAGTCTTGTGTTCTCAGTGTAGAGGAGAAAGTCACTTGATTTGAATACAGAGCAGATTGAGAGATGTCTGAATACATTTGGATTGGAGAGAGAGAGAGACAAACTGTGACTGGGAGTTGTGAGGTGGAAGAGCTTGGGAGGTGTGGGGGGTGGGCGGGAAGGAGATGCAGATTGGATGAAGAACAAGGAGAGGTGAACTGGGCCTGGCTGGCTAAGGAAAATAGGGTCAGGCTGGCAAAGAAGACTAGGACTGAGTGTAGGGAGGGGAACAGAGCAGGAGTTAGGGCCCAAACAGCTCAAGCCCCTCCCCCCCCAATTATTAGTACATGGGCGGGGAAAACGACAAAATATTCCTGTTTAGGACCCTGGAGAGGGCTATTATCAGCGCTGGAGGATAAGCAAGATGAATGGGATTGGGACAAGGAGCCAAGGGTGGAGACATCTCAGAGCTTGGGATGGTTTGGAGGGGACAGGGCAGAAAAGGTCAAGCTAGGGAAAAGAGGCAGAAGGTTGTGTGACCACTAGAGAAAACTCCCGACTAGAACCTTGAATGGAATCCATGATTCCTGAATCTCACCATTCCCCTAATGTCAGGAAACAGACTAGCAAAATGTGTCTCATCCCCTTCTAGTGTTAGTCCACATTAAGAACTACAACCTATTACAGCTATTCATTACTTCAGGAGCTCAAGTGGCAGATGTCTGTGTAGATGATCTTAAGGTTCCAACCCTGCTGACAAAATCTTTTTCTCCTGCAACCTGGGTTTCTCCCATCAAGTTCCATTCAGGTTACTTCAGGGAATATACTGTGCTGGACAAAGATATAATTTTGATTCATGTATTATCGCATTGTTTTGTCCTCATTTCAAATTATTGCCCTTATGTTCATAGATGAGCCAACTATTTTTAATAGCCCTTCACCTTTCAAATCTGTAAGTCCTTATTCAGATTTGATTCAAGTAAAACTCTTATTGAGTCATTCATGTTTTGCCTGAGCAAAGTCTGGGATACAGATTGTAGGCTTTGTCCCTCATATTATCTTCAAAGAAGTTATATATTGGACTGTAGTTTTTAAATGGGTTAGGCTATCTACTTCCAGCAAAACAGCAGTCCCAAATAGCCAAAACTAGATTCAATTGGTAAGATGATTCGGTATAGCCAAGTACTCTTTGGTTTGCCAATGCCTTTCCTCAGAGGAAAAAAAGTTGCAAACACAAATCTATGACTAACGAGAAATTTAGGGAGGACAGGGAGTTTTTCCAGACCCTGTTTGTTATGCCCCTAATAACGAAGAGACTTTGAAACTCTTAAAAGCTTAACTCACATATTTGTTGTTCTACTCATGGCTACATCTTTGTCCAGAAAACAAAGAAGCAAACAAAAAACAAAAGAAAAGAACAACAACAAACAACAAAACTTGCTGTCATTTCTTTGGCTTCTATTGATGTACAGATTTTTTTTTTAAATTAAATTCATTTGGAAAGGCATAATTAGGATCAGTAGAGAGCTATGCCAGCCTAACATTGTGAAGGTGCCTTAAGTTTGCGGTAGTTTAGTCTTGTATTTGGTGGATTGGTTATTATTGGTGTGTCTTCATAGAACCAGTCCTTGTTGACAGTTTCGGCAGTGAGGCCAAGAATTTAGTGAACATGGAGACCAAACGTCTTTGTGCTATTTCTTATAGAAGAAAAGTTAAATAGTAAAGATTTTCCACTAGCACTTGTGTTACCCTTGAATGTCTAATGTGGATGCCGTGGATGGAATATTGAATGTGTTATATAAGGCCGCTCCAAGCTTTTTTACAGAGCTCTCTGCCTAAAACATCTTTTTAACTGAAGAGACTGAATTTTAACAAGCTTTCCAGTCAAGGCTTTCTTTGCACTTAGCCCCTGTAGCTCATTTCTTGCTGATAACAGGACAATTTTGCTCAGAGTTATTCTCAGCCACAAGTGGGTAACAGAAGAGGGTTTCAGCACTATATCAAAAATTGCATAACAAGCAGTCACATAAACATGCAAGCCAATGCATAAAAAACATTCCAGATCATTAAGTAAAAAATGAAAAAATAGTGTTTATAGTTTTCTTCTATATATGCCCGCTCTAACCTACTCAAGCCAAAAAAAAAAAAAAAAAAAAAAATCTTCCTGAAAAGTCCTCAACAACTACAGATACAATCCCTATTCTCTTATACATATTTAATTAACTTCAAGGGCAAGCTTGGGTATGTAATCATTTTTAGGTGGGTGTCCTGGTTGCTTTGATGAGTTAATCCATTTGTAAATAAATGCTTGCTAAAGAGTAGCATATGCAATTTTGCCCAATGTTATGCATTTAAGATTTTATTCAGAACTGATACATATGAGGGGACAGAGATATGATTTAGAGTATATGTGTGTGTGTGTGTTGGGGCGGGGGGATTATAGCTGAATTTCCTGTGATTAAATTCTCAGTTTAATCATACATCAATGTAGTTATTTTGCATTATTTCTTAATTCAAGTAAAAGACACTTCTCTCCTGAAAGGAAGGAAAAAAAACAAAAAACAAATCAGTATCTGGGTTTCTTTCTGAGAGATGCTCTTCATTCCTACTTTTTCACTTTTAACTCTTCTATTCTATACCCTACTTGCTTTCACTTTCTATTCCACTCTTCCCTCCTCCTGTTTAGTCCTTATATTTGACATACAAATTGCCATGGGCACATCTCTGCTATGTTTGATGCTAAATAGTAAATATTGACCATAATGTTGCAATGTGCATTTAATCAACAAAGTAGATTTCCTATTTGTGACAGTTCTCAGGACAGTGGGTCACTTTGTTACCTCCCTTCTTCCAGAATGAGAGAAACCTGCTGGTGTTTAATTGGGTGTCACCTCTCTGACACCATCAGCCTGTTAGTCACCCAGGTACTTATCTCTGGGCAAGAGCAACCCTTTCTATCCCTTGCAGGTTAACAATAGGTACACCCACTCTTTGAACCCCTTGGAAACATTACCCTGTAGTGTCCAGCCCCTTGTCCACTGTCAGAAACATCAAGTCAGCTGACCCCAGAGGAACAGTGTAAACAAGAGCTTGAAGGATCCTGGTCAGAACCCACTCCTTGCTCTGAACTTTATTTATAGTGACAACAATGATATGTTGATTAGCCAAGATCCGAGATTCAACAGAAGTGAGTAAAGCTTCTAGGAAGGAAAGGGTTTAATATATAACACTATCATAACACTATTTCTAGAAACTCAATTTAACAGGCTAACCTTTGGCCTAAATTTTATCACACCCCAAATGTCTTTACAGCATTCCACCAAGACAAGCTGAGATCTTGTTTTCAGGAATGTAAACATGCTGTTTACTTCTTGGGTGCAGGGTAAGGGGGTGTCTTCTTTGCCTCTTTCATATACCCCCTCCGCACCCCTCAAGTTCATTATCTTTGCAGAAGGCCAGGCTATCCCCCATGGCATGTTTTTCCTGCGTCTTTCTTTCCTGTTGACTCCATATGCAAATAGGGTTCCATTGTGGTGGTTTTCAATGCTTAATTTACATTTTGACAGAGAGCCACACATCTTTACCTTCTGTCTGGAAGAAAACCTGTTTTCCTCTTTGGTTGATGACAGATTTTAAAACATATTTTCAGTACATATACTCAATTCCTTAGATATCATCCTTCCGTACCTCTCTCAACAATTATGAGGATCAGTATGATATAAACTTTGGTTGGAGACTTCACCTGACATTATTTGGTAGCTAGAATGTACATAGCAGACTTGGAAGATATCTGTATTCATTATACACCCCCTCAATGTCCCTTTACCAGCTTGGGTCACACTATTCCTTCAGTTTAATATTATAGTGAGATGAAATCAAAGTTAGAAGGCAATGATTATGTTTAAGTGTCTACCACTGTTCCAAGCTCCTTCTTGCTCATGGACAGACAAGTTCAACTAGCAAAGTGTAAGGCAGCTATCTGTTGCCTGGGTTTAGTAAACCACCTTGTTAAATGAGTAATTCTCCCTAGACACTTATCTCCAGCCAGAGATTAAAGTATTCAAGTAAATATTTAATGAACTGGCACTTTTCTTCTGCATCAGTGTGAATTTTAGTTTACAAGCCAGGAAGACTTGGCAGAAGAACCAGTGGTTTGAATCATTATAGCCATGTTGCCAGTAAATGGCACACTGTGTCTTTTGATTGGCAAAGGCACTAAGAAGCATTCCAGCTGTGAATGATTTCTTTTCTCCATCAAAGGTTTTGCAGGACAATGAAAAACAAAGCCACAAAAGCTTGTTTGGGGAGAGATAAGGAAAAGGGAAAATACTGAAAAAATCTGCGAAGAGTCCAAAATGAGCTTCCCTAAGTAGATGGAAACTATGTAAACTTAGAAATGTAAGCATGTTTCAGATCATCCTATCAATAAGGTATTCAACAGAAGAGGTATGTGAACCTGAAAGAGGAAAAGGACTTGAGATAACCTGTTAATGGTTAGTCTTCTTATATAAAATTTTAATGTGAGATTTTCTAAAGAAGGAAAAACATCTATTTGCCAGCTAAGAACAGTTGGTAGACCAGTAAGAATACTGCGTTAGATGGAAACCTATCACATTGGTACTGAACATCTGCTGGAATTGCAGAGAGTCCACAAATCAGAAGCTGAAAACCCAAAACCCATTAGCTCATCTATGATGCTATGCCAAAAGGGCTAATGCAATCCTTGGATGCATAAACTGGAGAATCTTGAGTAGGAGCCGAGAGGTTATTTTACCTCTATATTTGGCACTCATGCCACTGCTGCTGGAATACTGTGTCCAGTTCTGATGTCTACAATTCAAGAGTGGTTTTGATAAATTGGAAAGAGTTGAGAAGAATCACAAGAATTCTTAAAGGTTTAGAAAATATGCTTTATAGTGATAAAACCAAGGAACTCAATCTACTTAGTTTAACAAAGAGAAGGTTGATTACAGACTGTAAGTACCTATATATGTACCAAATATTTGATAATGGGCTCTTCAGTCAAGCAGAGAGTTATAACACAATAAAATGGCTGGAAGTTGAAGATAGACCCATCAAGGCTGACATATCTTTTAACAGAGAGGATAATTAACCATTGGAACAATTTACCAGTGGGTGTGGTAGATTTTCCATCACTGACAACTTTTAAATCAAGATTGGATGTTTTTCTAAAAGATATGCTCTAGGAATTATTTTGTAGCAGTTTATTGCATAGGTTATTCTGGAAGTCAAACTAGATGACCACCAAGGTCCTTCTGGCCTTGGAATCTATGAATTTAACCCATTCTATTGCCAGTCCATGACTATTCCCTACTGAATACTGCCAGTCCATGACTATTCCCGCTTAATAGCAATTTTTGTAGCTTGGTTTTAAATCTTGTCAAGGAAGAATTTTTATCTGTCACCCACCTTTTAGCAAGTGATGGTTATGGTGAGAAGATCTATTAAAATAATAATGTATCTTATTTGGAACACCCTGTTTTGTCCCATCTGAGAGTTCCAAAGATCTTCCTAATTTATTTCAAATGGCAGACCTGTTTTCACACTTCACCCTGAGGTTTAATTATTTTGGCATCTAGTTCTTACAGGCTTGATTCTTAAAGGCCTCTCCTACTGAAGATGATAGCAACACTAGGGCAGGGGAGTGGCCATAGTAATTTGGAGCCATGTGAAAGTCATATCAAATAGAGTATCCCCTCAGTATCAGGCCCATGGGGATAGCAGCAACAGCAGAAGGAAACAGCTGATGATAGGAAAGAGACAGCTTCTTACTCATCTCATGCAATGATGCATAGGTTGTGCAGCAGCAAGAGGAAGTTAGAAGATTGATAGACATATCTTAAGGCTATATCAGCAAGTGGATCATGGAAAAACTGTGCTGATGGAAGTAGTAGGAGGCTAATTTCCCCTAATAGCATCTCATTACTTCCTGTTATATGTTTTGTGCATCACCATAAATAACGTTTGTGTTTTAATCATCTAAATACTTGTCCACACTAAATCAGCCAGCATATATATGAATCTTTCTTTTTACTGTAAATTGTGCCCTCCAGGCCCCTTATCATTTATTATGATTGCTTGAACCTTCCTTCAATTTGTCAACATCCTTCTGCTATTGAGGTGCCCAAAAATGAATGTAGTAATCCAAGTGCAGTCACCACTAGAACTAAATCTGCTTCGCAATGTAATGTCTATGCATAACCATGTCATAAACTGCAAGGCCTATTTACTTCACCCAGCCTTTGAACAGGGATAGGTGGGTTCAAGTAGGTATATTGGGCTATTAGTATTTGTGGACATGTTGCCGTTTGATAGAAAGGGTGAGCTGATTGTATTGCCTTTTGGTTCACAATTTTAAGTTATTGACTGGGTGCTCAGAGCTTGTGTGCAGGTGCTTTTAATTTATTCTCAAACAAATTAAAATAAATAATGGGAGGGCATCTCTTTGAAGAGATTTTCCTGCTGATCCCACTCTTATTTGGTTCCAGTGAACAGGGATAATTCCCGTTGTGTTTTTTTATTGCTTGACTTCCAGATTAATGGAAGTATTTTAAAAGATTATATTATGTAGACCCTTAAAAATTCTGAACATAGGTCTGAACCACTTTGAAAATCTTAGACATAGTCTGCGGACCCTCAGCGGTCTGCAGAACACATGTTGAGAAGCACTGCTCTGGACACTTCTCTGCAGCTCAATACATTGCCATACTGAATTGACTGCAGAGCCTTCAGTGAATGGCCATTTGCAATCACATCACTGTGAATTAGTTCTGTGAAGGAAGTTTGTAGAGTCATACATTTTAAGGCCAGGAGTAACCATTATGATCATCTAGTCTGCATATTGCCATAAAGAATTTCATCCAATAATTCCTACATTAGGCCTATAATTTCTGGTTGGGCTATAATAAGGGTAGGCAAACTTTTTGGCCTGAGGGTCAGATCTGTAGTGTGGCAGACTGGGGTCACATGCGGTGGGAGAGGGGGGTGAAAGGGGTGGGGCTGGAAAGGGGGAGCAGCTGCTGCTCGGCCCATATGGTGGGAGAGGGAAGGGGTAGGTTTAGGAGTGGGGAGTGAGTGCTGCACTTGGCCAGGTGCCAATAGACCCATGTGGGGAGGGGTGGGCCTATGTGATGGGGAAGTGGCAGGGCTGGGAATGGGGAGGGGCTGCCATGATCCAGGCCTCTGGCTGGGCCATAGTTTGCCCACCTCTGGGCTATAGCATATCTTTTGATTTAAGACTTTAAGTGATGGAGGATTCATCAAACCCACTGTTAAAAAAATGGCACCTAATTACTTGTCTGAATTTGTCTAGCTTCAGCTTCCTGCCACTGGATTTTGCTATACCTTTGAGAGAGATGATAGCTATAATTTTAGTAAAAATCGGCTATTATTACACCTATTGTGTTCCCTTCAGCAATTAATTTTGCATCAAGTTTGTTTGTCAATATTTGTAATCATAAATAACATACTTTTCCTTGCTCCTTTCTGTGCGTATAGATTTTTCCTCAAAATAGTTATTCAATTACTTTAACCTGGTTTGAAGAGAGTGTGAAGGGGAGTCAAAACTAGGAATGATGTCAGAAGGGTACATGCCCTAGCAATATCCAAACCAAAAAGGTAGAAATATTTGTGTTCCCAGAAACTAAAAAGGGATTATAAAACCATTTGTGAGCAACAAAGGCCCGGTGACACTGCCACATTTGACAGAAAATGAGTTTGCCAAATCAGATATGGGTAATTCTATTCTGCTTACCTGAATTCCATATTTTTATCCATTTTTGTCAAGGACTATCACAAAAGTGTTTCTGCACAGCCACTATGTTGCACTGCAATGGATCGTATTTCATTGGTGAGGTCAGAGATGCCTTTGGATGTAATTTGTATGTGGATTTGGAGCACTAGGGGAAAAGGCATTACAGAAATACAAAATCCTATCTTGCTATGACTTCTCCATTGCCTTTCAATCAAAGGCTGTCAAATGCTAGACATGGAAAAACCATATAGATAATAGGCTGTATTTTCTGGTCCACTAGGTTTACCTAGCAGTACAAAGCAGTCTTACAGCTGGATTAACTGGCCACTTGAGGATTCCCTCCATGCACAGGAATCCTTAAGAGGCCTATTAGCTGTTCCCTCTCCTTCCCACTGACTCCTGGGGCAGCCAGGGAAAAGAGAACATGGCTGGAGTGTGCACCCCTACTGGTAGAATTGCCCAAAGGCAGCACACCTTCACTTCTTCCCCAGTCCAGCTCAGGTTTTTAAGAGGTATCAAGGAGCAGCTATTGTTTCTTGCAGTATGTTCCAGCAGCTTGCCAATCCCAAGGCAATATTGTCTTCCATTTTTGCAGCTAATTCCCCCTTGCCTGGCATGTTCTCATGACACATTTCCATGCATGTACGCTCTCATGTAGAACTGAGCATGTTTTTAAACCCTCCTGCATAAATATTAGGTTCAATAGTTGTGGCCATTTTGTGATCCTCATCTAGTAGTGTGTGGAGCCCGTCCCATTCCTGAAACATAATCCTTGGGAAGAGAAAAATAATATATCACATAATTGTTTCTGTCTGGAAAACTTAAAAAAAAGAAAAAAAGAAAAATTTTATGGAAAGAAGTCACTCTCATAAAATGTACCTTGCATTTGTAGTTTATTGAGCCCAGGATATAAAGATTTGATTTCTACTTCCTCTTCATAATAGCCCACAGAGTCACAACTGGAATTTGATTTATAATATAAAAATTGAACAAGATCTAGAGAACCAGCAAAAAAGGAGGAGTAATGGATTCTGGTGGGTTATAATGTAATGCGATATTTTAAACCTGTTCAGAAATGGTTACCTCTCAAGCACATGTGAAATAAGACACTGTAAACATAAAAGAAAAACTAAAATAAATGCCAGCAAGGTAGACAGGCTAAGATAGATCAATTCATTCAGTTGAAAAGGTTAATGCTAGCATAAAATACACCTTTTACTTAACACTGCCCTGCTGCTTTGTCAGCCAACACTGAGAAACTATTGAACAGATGCATTGCTTACGTAGT
Organism: Pelusios castaneus; assembly: GCA_007922175.1. Classification (NCBI taxonomy): domain Eukaryota; kingdom Metazoa; phylum Chordata; order Testudines; family Pelomedusidae; genus Pelusios; species Pelusios castaneus. The sequence goes on along the minus strand of ML685888.1, from coordinate 1,767,843 downwards.
AAAATGTTATGAGCAAATTAACTTACAGCAATTGATATGCCAGGAATATTAGTTTCACATTTCCAGATGGATATTTTACCACAGCATAGAGTGCAGTTTCCTATGTCGTAATACTCACATACTGTATAAGTAGAAAGAGCAGGCTCTCCTTTAAGTGCACACAGTCCAAATGAGGTGGATGCACACTGTGGCCTGAGGTTTACCTATGATTGTACCAATTTACAAGCGTCAGCTACCTTTCACTCCAGGGCCATTTTTCTATAGAAGTAGTGGGCAGGATTTCCAGCAAGAGAGAAGTATATAAATATTTAGAACTCCTGAGCTCTAACTATTTAGAACTCCTGGGCTAGTTGTCCCTCAAACATAAACACCAAAGAATCAAACTTTTACCTTTTTATCAGACATACAATTAGATTTGGTGCCCTGTATCTTATTAATGGGTTAAAAGAATGGTGCTGATGGAAACAGTGGTGGAAGAAGATTGAACTAACCTAATAGAGAGTTAAATTAGCCCAAAAATGCAATAGTATTTTAAATAGAGTTTGGTGGGGAACAGCTTTTTCATTTCATGGGGAATTCTGCTATTTCAGGTTTTTTTCCATTTGAAAATGGATGGGAAATTTAAAAAAAGTTCCCAACAAATGAAATTCCAAAATAATAATAATAACAACAATTAATAACTACATAATTCTGGTGACTCAAAATGTTTTGTTCTGATAAAATGATTTGCTCCAATTTTTACTTTTAAAATCTCTATATAATATAAAATAAGTAAATTTAAACAAAATGTCATATTGAAAAAGAAAATCAAAAGGTTATGTTCCAGGAAGATTGAAACATTCATGTCAGTCTTATCAGAATGCTTTTAAAATTATTTTGAAATGAACTTTCATCAAAATGGACATGTTTCCACAAAACATTTAGCTTTCGACAAATCAACATTTTCTGATGGGAAAATCATAATGTTGGAAAATTTCCGACCCTTTCTAATTTTAAATCTCATCTTCATCCATGGTGAATAAAAAATAAAATAAAACACAAGCAAAACAAAAATGACACAGGGGTGCTTGCTAGAGGTCAAGATACGTTGGCAGAGATGCAAGGGAGAGCTTGCACATCTCTTGTCTGGTTCAGACCAGTTTTTCCCACCCTTTATATTAAATGTTTATAAAAATACACATACATTTCGGCAGTAGTGGTCAGAAAGAAGAGAGTACAATGTAGAACTTTGGAGGAAAGTCAGATATGAATGTGCCCAGTCTTCTTCACTACGTATTAATTCAGTCACTATAGGTTCAGTTATGTGCACACATGTGTTAAAAGGGAGACTATGGTGTGGATTTGAATCTCACTTAATTTCCATGAAGTTACTTCCCATTTATACTACTATAGACAAAATCAGAAGCAGGCACTAAGGGTACGTCTACACTTACACATTAGAGGAGGCTTAAGTTGACTTAAAGTACTCTGCGTCCACACTGGGCTTTCCTTAAGTCGACTTAAACATTTCCTTAAGTCAACTTAAGGAAAAATTAAGTGGACTTAATAACGCCTCCTTTTAGGTTGACTTAGCGCTTAAATCGACCTTATTAAGTCGACTTAAGCCAGTGTAGACGTAGAGTAGCCCTAAGTCAACCTCCATGGCCTCCGGACCTCCCTTCCAGGGTTCCTGGCACAGGAAGAGCCTGACCTGGGCAACCACAGGGCAGGACACAGCCCTGCCCACCCTGCTTCTCAGAGCTGGCCAGGCCTGCCATCTGGGAAGATGGTTAAGCAGAGCAGCCAGCACCACAAGTGGGGCCCATCCTGAAGCCACCAGGAAATCCTCGACCTGCTGGCCATTTGGGGGGGACGAGGCAGTCACTTCCCATTTGTGGGGCACCCACCTCAACCGGGCGGTGTATGTCTCCATCTCCCGGGCCCTGGATGCCAAGGGTCACACCTGGGACACTCAGCAGGTCCGGGTCAAAATCAAGCATCTCCACCAGGGCTACCAAAAGGCCTGGGAGGAGATGCTCTGGACAGGGGCAGCCCCCACCAGCTGCCGGTATTATCAGCAACTGGATGCCTGTCTGGGGCAGAAGAGCGGTAGTTTCCCAGTCCACATCATCGACTCCACTGAGCCACCCTCCCTCAATGACAACCAGGAGGAGGGCTTGGTGGATGAGACTATGGTGCTGGAGGAAGGGGAGACTAGCTAGCAGCAGGGCACCCCACCAGCCCTAGAGCCTGCCACCTGCCTGGAGCTGATCCCTGCCCCTATGGCGGACACCGCCACTGAGGAGGAGGAGCAGGTTCCCCCTACCAAAGAAGAACCAGGTGAGGGGACATCGTGCCAGACACCTGCTGCATGTGCCGGTGAGTGCTCCCCCTCTCTGTCTCTCTCCCTCTCTGTGGGCAGGGCTGGGCATGCCCATGGCACAGGGACTGCAGGGGGACATGGCCCAGGGACAGACGGGGGGAGATGGGTGCGTGGGGGTGGAGGGGCAGGCATGGGCAGGTGGTGGAGGTGATGGAGCCTGGTAGCAGGCCCACTTCTCAGTGCTCCTCGCTGTCAAAGTGGGCCCTCAGTGCGTCCCGGATGACCAGCACTCGCCGCTGAGCCTGCTGCACCCGGGGCAGGGTGACATTGGGCTGCTCATAGTTGGCGGTAAGCCTCTTGGCCTCGGCCTCCCAGGCATGGGGGACCCTTCCCCTCACAGCTCGCAGAGGTTGTGCAGGCAACAGCAGGCGCTGACGACCTCAGGGATGTTGCTCTTGCCGAGCTGCTGGTGGGTCAGGAGGGCCCTCCAGCAGTCCTTGAGACAGCTGAAGGCACGCTCGATAACACTGCGGTAGCGGTTGAGCCTCTGATTGAAGGGGTCCCTGCTGGCATCCATCTGGCCTGTGTATGGCTTCATCAGCCAGGGCATCAAGGAGTAGGCAGCATCCCCCAGATGGCCCAGTGGTCTGGGGTTCAGGTGGCATCCACAATGCCCCCACAGTTGGGGAAACTGAGTTCGGCGAGGCTGTTGAGGAGTTCGTGCAAGTTGCCCAGGTGGGCTAGTAGGACCCTGTTGATTGCCCTGCAGACCTTCATGAGTGCGATACCCATGGCATCCTTCCCAATGCTGAACTGCTGGGCCACAGAGCGGTAGGAGTCCAGGGTTGCCAGCTTCCACATGGCGATGGCTACTTGCTTGTCTATGGGCAGCGTGGTTGGAGTCTGGTGTCCATGCACTACAGAACCGGGATGAGCTTGAGGACCAGCTCAAGGAAGGTCTGCTCGCTGATCCTGAGATTCTGTAGCCACAGGTCGTCGTCCCAGGTGGTGAGGATGACCTGCTCCCACCAGTTGCTGCTGGCCTCACATGCCCAGAAGCGACGAGGCACGAAGAGCACTGCAGTGAGTGTGGCAGTTTGCTGGGGCATCAAGGTGGGGGGCAGGCTGGTGTCTTCCTCCGCGCTGGCGGGTTGCCAGACAGGCCTGCTCCACAGCCGAAGAAGCCTTACCACTAGCTGGCAGGTGTTGTGCAGCTGGCTGGCAAAGCGCAAGAGAAGAGGCTGATCCATGACCTGCTCAGGCTTCATGTTGCCAGGCACAATGGGAAGGAGCTGAGCTCACTTCCTCTTTTAAAGGAGTGGCTGGGGGAGTGGGGACCTTCTCTGCTGCCACGCTGACACACTTTCCACAATGCACCCCTCCAACCCCCTCCCAAGTTGATTTAAGAGTCTAGTGTAGACTCTCTAAGTCAACTTAATAAGGTTGTCTTAAATTTGACTTAATAAAGTCGACTTAACTTTCTAAGTGTAGACATAGCCCAAATGAGTTGCTCAGGCCTTAAGTAAGTTGGCTATAAGTATGACGATCTATTTCTGCATCTACTTTTGTAGCTTGTAGCTTCATCACAGTAAGTTTGGAGGCAATGTTTTCAGGATACAGCAGTATAGACATATGTTGGTTTCTAAGCACTTAAATCTTATTCTTTGGAATTTATTATGGTTAATGGAAGACTAATATTTTCAAGGAAATCTTAATGGGATCTCTGGAGTTATTCAGTATGCAACAAGAAACGTCTGCTCTGTATGATAATTACATAGTTTCAGTTTATTTACTCCAAGTTTTGATGCTAACAGGTCCCTAAAGTATTCTAACAACTGTGTTTTGTTTTGTTTTTCTAAATATCCATGTCTGTTGATGGGGGAAAGGGGACATATAATGAGATAAATGGGGAGATGGGAAAAGAGAGAGCCCAATTCTCAGTTGATGTATCTCAGCATAGACCATATTTCCATCAATGGTGCTATGCTGATGTATACAGGCTGAGAATCTGGCCAAGGATGGGTCAAATAAATAACTTTAAGTATTTTAGGCTTGGCCTACAGGCAGTGGGTTGTTTTCCCAACGCCAACTGAAATTCAGTGGGAGCTGAGCACCAAGCGCTCTGAGAAAATCCCAACCTTAATGCATGAGGGCCCATTTTTCACTTCATTTATCTAAGTTTTACACTGATGTTACTCCTGTGGAATTGCTCCATATTTATACCAGTGTAAGAAAGATCAGAAGCAGACTTTCTGTCTGGCATTGTACCAAACTTTTATTAAGAGGTAATGAGCCAAGTACGATGTTGATAATTCTCACCATTTTATCACAAGTCTCATAATATTTGATGATTTTCTTAGAGTCCCAGCTCTTGGAGTTTTGTTATTAATACCTCTTGTTTTACAATAAAGTAACAGTAAAGTAAGTTTCCATCCCTCATGGTCCTGTATAAAAGCTTGAAAACATGACAAATCCATCCTTCAGGCTTGCAATACTGAGATTCTCCACTTCACCAAGGCTGTTTTGCACTGCTTCCACTTGAATTGGCCAGTGGAAGATTATGCCTGCCTATGGGATTATGTGGTGGCCTAGCCTTCAGGCTTTTTAATATCATGCTGGGAATGGGTCAGTGCCTGTCAATCCAAAGACCGGGAGCAGGGCTAGATCGCAGGGGCTTTAGGGGCTGAAGCCCTGGGACCCAGCCAAAAAGGGGGCCCCCGGCTCTAGCATCTAAAATCCCTGCAATAATCCAGCCCCACACAGCGCTGGCGGGGCAGGAGCACTGAGAGTGCTTTTACCCTGTCAGGTCTGGGGGTGGGACCCTGGAGCCAGAGGCTAGGCTCTGAGACTATGTCTACACTTGAAAAGTTAGGTCGACTCGATGAAGTTGACTTAATAAGGTCAACTTTAAGTCAATTTAAAGTGGACTTTATTAAGTCGACTTAACAAAAGTCGACTTAACTTTTCAAGTGTAGACGTGGCCCCTTTTTGGCTTTATTAAATCGACTTAACATTTTAAGTCAACTTAAAGAGGTCCAACTAGGCACTACTCCGCGTCTCCACTGGCTTAAGTCGACTTAATAACATCAACTTAAGCATTAGTTCGAATTAGAATGAGAGGTTATTAATTCAAACTAACTTTTCCTTAATTCGACTTAAGGAGCAATTTACATCGAATTAAGGAAAGCCTAGTGTAGACGCAGAGTAAATTAAGTTGATTTAAGCCTCCTTAAATTGACTTAATTTCTGAGCGTAGACACATCCTGAGTGTCCGCCTTGCCCCTGGGTTGGCTGGCCTGACCCCGGGGGCGGAGTAAGGTGGGTCAGCCCCTGTTCACTCTGCCTGGAGGGCTGGGCTGGCTGGCTCTTGGTGAGCCCGTCACTACGGCCTTCCACGGTCTGTGGCCCTGGGGAGCTGTGTTGGAGGTCCCCACACTGCGCACCAGCCGGTCTTCCCACCCCCCAGACAGATTGGCCGGGGCGAGGCAGCAGCACCCTCTGGCTCCAGGCACCCCCTCCAGCGATGGGGGGCCCCATGGTGAGGGAGTGGCAGCTGAGGGGGTAGCAGGCAGGGGAGCCCACAGTGGGGGACAGCATGGGGCCCCCAGGCCAGTTAATCTGGCCTTGTCTGGGAGGACAAAAGATTTTAAATTATGTTTTGTTTAACATTCTCGCTTTTCTTCATTCCTTGAATTCTAGATTTGTGGTGAGCCCAGCTCTATTGGTCTGCAAAATCTGAGGCACTATTTAGAAGATGGAATTTTCTAAGCCACCTGTAGAAACTGGACTCCCAAATATCTCAGATGAATTTGAGAATGCCAACCTGAGTGTCTTTTCTGAATAGTTTCATATGGAAATATTTGAAGAAGATACCTGAATCTCATTGGCTATGTCTACACTTGCAAGTTAGGTTGATTTAAGGAGGCTTAAGTTGACCTAACTTAGTTCCTGTCCACACCAGGCTTTCATTAATTTGACTTAAGAAATTCCTTATGTCGACTTAATGAAAGCTTAGGTTGACTTAATAAGAACTGCCGGTTAGGTTTACCTAACCCTTAAATTGACTCCTTAGGTCGACCTAAGCACAGTGTGGATGCTTAAATCCACTTAATTAGGTCGACCTAAGGGTAGTTAGGTCTACTTACTAAGTCCCCGTTCAGGGGAAGCACTTTGTTAAGTCAACCTAATAAAGTTGACTTTAGGTCGACTCAAAGTAGACCTTATTAGGTCGACTTAACAAAGTCGACCTAACTTTTTGCAGTGTAGACATAGCCACTATGGGCAACAACAAATAATGATTTCTGTCAGGCATCATCAGGCCAAGTCTCATTTCCGTGTGAAAATTTTGCATCTAGTATTGATAAATGTCAACGCCTATGAGGAAAGATTAGAAAATTGAGATATTTTTCAGTTTATCTTGTGCACTAAACAGGATCTTGGGTATAGTGTTACTTAGTTTTTCTTCTGTCTGGGTCTTCAACACAGCAACAAAAGAGAGAAAAAGTGGTTTAGGATAGGTAAATATCACTGTAAAATAAGACAAATTGACAGGAGCTGTAAGGAGCCCTTCTTTGGGAAACTGACTAGATTTCAAATTGATGGTGTATTTAATGTGGTGTTCTGCATAATTTATCCTAGAAAGTTATTTTTTACTCTGGTATTTCCAAATTCCATGACTATGATTCCTATGAAAAACTGCTACCTCCTCTGACTTAATAACTACTAGAGAGAGATGAGGTGAAATCCAGGCTCCACTGAAATCAACTGCCAATCTCTCTTTTGCTTCAGAGGGGGCAGGGTTTCACCTGGAATTTATTTTTATTTTATTTATTATTTTAATTTATTTTTTCAAAAATGAATTTAGGGCTGGCAAAATGTGCCAGGCTGACTGCACTGGTGACTGAATTCTATCCAGTGTCCAGGTACAGCATAAGGAGCAGAAGGCCAAGCTATCTAATGCTTCCTCATTAATAATTCTGGAAGGTCTGCTTTTAGAGGTGAGTTACTAATGCCTCTCAATTGTTGGGCTTGCTACCGAGCTTGCTAGGAAGGCTACCAACTGTGATGGTGTCTAGGAGCTGAACAGACAATGGTTTTCTGATAGAGCCCCAAAGATCCCATGACATTTAACAAGGTTGGGTGGGTTTGATCCAGTGACTTAGAAGAGAAGGCACATCTAATACCAATCTACGGAGGAATCTATTCGCCTTGGTATGATAAAAACGAGCATAATGTAGATGTAGAATAATTTTTAGTTAAGGGGCAGAATCTGTTGGGTCTGAACAACAGACTGTAAATAGGAATAGTTGGCATTCTAAATATCTTTGCCTTATATTCCATGAGGACACACACCGGATCAAAAGCTGTAGGCATATTGGATTTTGAAACAAGTTTCAAAGAATCAGTGGTGTGCTTACAGAGAAGCCTACAGCCACATTACTTTCTTTATGCATGTAAGAATGACTCACGCTTTTTAAAAAGTCTTATCTATAGAACTGCTTTAAGTTGTTGTTTTTCAGTGAGAAGTAACTTGTTGACAAAAACAAAATTCCATTTTCATCAACATTTTTCATTTATTTTGGACACAACTGAAATATTTTCAAGGATAATGTTTCAGTTTTCTGTTTTTCAAACAAAAACTCCCCAACAATTTTGGAGGTTTTGGTTTTTATGTCCAAAAGAAAGAAAGAGAAATTGTGATGAGAAACCAGCTCTTCTCTATCTTTGCATCCTATGTACATCACCCTGTGATTTGAGCAATAGGTATGTATGCCTTTACATATGAACAAAGGTAGGCTGAAGGTCAGGCCAGATGAAAACACATCCAACATCTGGCACATATAGATTTCATGGGCATGTGCTTGCTCAGAGATTTTGGAAGTCTTTTTGATGCTTCAGTGTTATGGGGAGTCAGGCAGGGAGTCCAAATAATTTTGGATTCCTCCTCCTCCATGATGTACTTTTCCTAGTCCTCCTGTTACAATTACCACAAGGGTATGTTGGAGGAAAGGGATGAATGAGAGGGTTACACATGATCCAGCACTGGAGGATTGCCAGATGGGGGCAGGTAAGACCTCCTTGCCTTTTTCATTGATTTATAATCACATGCTGTGCAGTTGTTTACAAAATACAGATTATGAATAGAGGTTTCTGGGGAGCAATTTCAGTTTGTTGCTAAGCAGCCAAGCCCTCATTCAGCTTACTTATAATTTCTCATTGAGCCAGGCTTGCATGAATAACCCAGGGGTGGGATGGAGACTGTAGTATCTCATGCTGTATCACGACAGGTCACACACAGAGGACCACTACACACACAGGGCTTCATGTCTGTGCCACCACTTCTCACATATGTCATAATACTTCCTAGGCAGAAATAACGTCTCACTTTTACACATAAATAAATTGAGTTACTGAGGAATTGAGTGACTTGCTGATGATCACACCTAAAATATGTGGCTGAGATAGGAGCAGAGCCCCACTCCCTTTACTCTCAGCAATGTTTCTTAAGAACTCTACATTGTCTCCGCCTTCTACACCTGAACAAAGTGAAGAGTTAAAAGCTTTAACTAGTGGTTTTTTTCTTGTACTTGTTAAACTAGATTGAAGGAAAGATGAAAACTGGATTAGTGAAGCATCAAAAACTGAGCTCCTACAATGCTGGTGTCATAAGGAACACCACTTTTCAGCCACTAGGCAACTCCTCAAATGTTTTCCTTTGAGAATAAGTATACTGTGCAGATCTATTTCAGTTCCATGGTGGAGGAAGTACTTCTTACTTGGTTCAGAAAATATCACTGAGCAAAGTGCGTAGGGTTCACCAGGTTAGGAGCCTATTCTCTTAGTAGTGTTATAGAACTCTACCACTACTTGTGTCTATTTCTCACACAATATGCTAGACCTTATTTACTAGACCTGCTAAATGTATTGCTACCCATAATTAAGCTTTATGACCACAATGGACAAGTGATGCATTTTAAAGCTAGAGTGCCAGTCTGGTTTTTTAGCTTTAAATCAAGTTTGTAAGTTGACTGGGACCGTTTCTTGGGCTTGATAGATTTATCAGGTTAAGCAGAGGAAGCCTGTTTCTGTTCTAATAGTGCATTTGTGAACCATATTTGTTCTACCAGTCATCTCAATGCAGGGTGTTTGGTCCGATTCATGGTCATACACTAGTTATGTATACACTAGTTATGTATTTGTAACTGGCCATCTTGGACTCAACCTTGCTCAGTAGGAATCAATCCAAGTTTGTGCAAAACCATGTATTAGTGATGCATTCAAAATCTGTTTCCACCTGAAGATAAAAATGTGAGCCAGTATTTGAATCCTTGTCTCCAAAAGATGACAAATACCACACACATCATTTTTTCCTGTCTTTTACACATATTTTAGTGGCATATTATTAGAAGAAAAAAGACTTACGAAATTTAAGAACACTTACAAGCTGATGTTCTTGCATTATTTTATTTGTGTATAAAAATTATGCAGCTACCAGAGGTGCACATGCCAGAAATGTGCTTATTTAGTAGGTACAAAGTGTGTTGTTTTGTAGGGTCAGATTCATTAAACAGATAAGGGATATATAATAATATTTCATTGTAATAAGTTATGCTGTCAGGCTGCACCTGAGATAATAATGCAGCATTTCCACAAACCTAAATAAAAAAATCACTAAAAGAGACATTGAGGAACAGGCTTGGCTTGAAGAATTTTAATGATGTTGAAAAAGTGCCCCTGGGCCAAATCTTTCAGAGAAAAAATAAGCCATTGGGGTTGGGTGTGGACAAACCTCATCCTCTCCAACTTTTTTTTTGCTAATGCTATCCTGTGGGTTTATAGGACACTAAACTATGTGAGTGAGAAGTCATTTCTTTGCAGATGGATGAACCCTTGATGAAGTGGAAACTATAACAAACCACAGGCTTTCCAGTTGCTCCCTACACCTCCACTCGACCCAGAAAGGCCTGCCAGGGTGGTGGGCCCAATGGTTTTCCCTTCCCTCAGTCTGCATAGCAAAGCAGCAGTCAGTAGAAGCTTTCACACACTCCTGACAACATAATTCACTCAGCCTGGGGACGTACTTTGGATTTGTTTTCCAGATCTGCTGTTCTCTGTTCCAAATCTGCTTCATCCCAGCCATTTTTATTGCTACTGCCTGCTCGTTCCCCAGGTGCCCAGCATCAGCAACATCCCTGGCTACTGCAACACTCACTTATTCACTCGCCTAGACTTCTTGATGCCATATGAGTGGGTCTGATCCTGCAGCCCTTAACGACTGTGAGGCTGATTCCCCATTAAACTGATAACCATGTTAGAAGAGGAATGAGAGCCATTACGAGGTTATAAGCCAAGCCAGGCATGGACTGAATTTTCCATTTCCCATGAATTTTGAAGGAAGCGAGCTGTGGTACAAAACGAATGAGCTGTGAATGGTGAAAGACTGTTCATGGAACCCGGTCTAAAGCCCACTGAAGTCAATGGGAGTTTTTCCAATGCCGTTAATAAGCTTTGGATCAGGTCTATAAAAACTGTGCCATAATATGCATGTGGCAACAGAGTTAGAGAAAAATGGTCGGGTTTTACGTGGCATTATGTTTATAAGAGAAGCGTGTGCTGAACCAGGTCCGTCTAGCTTGAGCCTTGATGTAAGTGCTGGGATCCCTTATCCTTGCACATGTCTCTGACAAATTCCTTAGCTGGGAATTAGCTAGTCCAAGCTTTATTTATTTAGTCATTTTTGCTTCAGGGCTGAGGTCATCAATAATTATTCAAATACAGTAAGGAGCCAAAATACTCCATAACACAATGGTATTGTTTGTGCTTCAGTTATTGCCTCTGCTGCTTTTTCACAACCCAGCTTTTATTATGAAATTGTTCCCAAACACCAGCCGTGGGAAGAACAGGCTTCTTGTAAATATCAGGCAGGCGTCTGCAGTACCGCTGTATACCAAAACATCATCCTAATGCTAGGCACTCAGCCTATAATTTCTCTGGGCTGAGCCTTTTCACGATTTATGCACAGAGGGAAACTGTTAGGTAACAAACCAGGGCCCAGACAAGTGATGCCCATTCCAAAGTCTGTCACAGAATGTTCTTTCTGGTTACAAAAAAAAAAAAAAAAAAAAAAGAAAAGAAAAATCAAGCCACTTAATTAAGTGACTAGCTTTAGGCACCTGGACATTTTTGACTGTCTTTTGTCTAGTGGGCCCTTAGTGGCTTTTGTTTTGTGTGCAGGATGTAAAAATAATATATGGCCTGTTTTCATAAAAATGGCCTAAAATTTGTGCACCTGCACTTTTTGTGCATGCAGGGGTAAAAATCTTTTTAGGATCTTATATCATGTGCATCACCGTGGTATATGAGTACCCACAATGTTACAAATTGAAAATGGTATGTCAGATGTTTTTCATGTCCAAAATTCCATGCCCCCAAATGTAGACCACTATTTAAAACTATATTACAGCTGGGAACGTCGAGGTTGGATATTAGGAAAATCTTTCTCTCTAGGAAGGTGGTGAAGCATTGGAATGGGTTACCTAGGGAGGTGGTGGAATCTCCGTCTTTGGAGATATTTAAGGTTCGGTTAGACAAAACCCTGGCTGGGATGATTTAGTGGGAGTGGTCCTGCTTTTAGCAGGGGCTTGGACTAGATGACCTCATGAGGTCCCTTCCAGTCCTAAGATTCTATGATTCTACCCTCATAATCACTAACAGATTTAAACAGCTGTGTCCCATGTGACACCCTTCGCCAGACAGGTATTATTAGATCATAATATCATAGAAGATTAGGGTTGGAAGGGACCTCAAAAGGTCATCTAGTCCAACTCCCTGCTCAAACCTGGACCAATCCCAATTAAACCATCCCAGCCAGGGCTTTGTCAAGCGGTACCTTAAAAACCTGTAAGGATGGAGATTCCATCCTAGGTCAGCCATTCCAGTGCTTCACTACCCTCCTCGTGAAAAAGTTTTCCTTAATATCCCACCTAGCTCTCTCCCATTGCAACTTGAGACCATTGCTCCTAGCTCTGTCATCTACTACCACTGAGAACAGCCTAGCTCCATCCTCGCTAGAAATCCCTTTTGGGTAGTTAAAGGTTGCTATCAAATCCTCCCTCATTTTTTTCTTCCACAGACTAAACAAGCCTAGTTCCCTCAGGATCTCCTCATGAATCATGTGCTCCAGCCCCCTAATCACTTTTGTTGCCCTCCGCTGGACTCCTTCTAATTTGTCCACATCCTTCCTGTAGTGGGGGCCCAAAACTGGACACAGTATTCCCGATGCGGTCTCACTGGTGCTGAATAGAGAGGAATAAGCACTTTCCTCATTCTTTTGGCAATGCTTCTACTAATATAGCCCAATATGTTGTTAGCCTTCTTGGCAATAAGGGCACACTGTTGACTCATACACAGTTTTTTTTGGTCCACTGTAACCCCCAGGTCCTTTCTGCAGAACTGCTACCTAGCCAGCCAGTCCTCAGGCTGTAGCAGTACATGGGAGCCTCCATCCTAAGTACAAGACTCTCCACTTGTCCTTGTTTAATCTCATCAGATTTTTTTTGGGGGGGGGGGTCCAATCCTCCAAGTTATTTAGGTCACTCAGTATAGAATCATAGAATCATAGGGCTGGAAGGGATCTCATGAGGTCATCTAGTCCAACCCCCTGCTAAAAGCAGAACCATTCCCACTAAATCATCCCAGCCAGGGTTTTGTCTAACCGAACCTTAAATATCTCCAAAGACGGAGATTCCATCACCTCCCTAGGTAAACCATTCCAATGCTTCACCACTCTTCTAGTGAGAAAGTTTTCCCTAATATTCAACCTCGACCGCCCCAGCTACAACTTGAAACCATTGCTCCTTGTTCTGTCCTCTGTTACCATACTGTTATCAGTATCTTATTCCTACCATTCAGTGCATCTACCACTCTCTCCCAGCTTATTATCATCTGCAAATTTGCTGAGGATGCTCTCCACCCAATCTTCCAGATCGTTAATGAGATATTTGAACAAAGCCAGCCCTACCACTGACCTTGGGGGACTCTAGTTTGTACCGACTGCCAACTAGGCATTCAATCATTGATCACTACTTGTCAAGTTCGACGATCTAGCCAACTTTCTCTCCGCCTTATAGTCCATTCATCCAACCCTTACTTTTGTAACTTGCTGATGTGGCTTACAATGGTAAATAGTTTGAGAGCTCTTGGACTAGATATTTACTTTACCATCATCCCTTTAAAGCGACAGGTTTAGGAAAATCTTCTTCTTCTGCTCTCCATCCTTTTGCCCCTTTTGTAGAGTCTCAATATCTCTCTTCTCAGCCCTATTTCACTGGAAGACCAAAATCTGTTTCACTGCTTCTTCTATACTGGATGGATTTCTTTACAGTGGCTGATTAAGAAGCTGATGCTTTTAGCTGATAGATTCAGAGCAGGACCAGATTAACATGCTGCAGATTGAGGTAATCAGTATCAACCTTGCTATCAAACACTGCTGAAGCACTCATATAAATTTTGCATATAGATACAAGGATGAGCCAGACACACGTCTGACCACACAGTGAATGGATAAGTGATGCTCCCCAAGTTTTCACATGAAATCCTGAAGCTGCTGGCCAGAAGTAATACCTTAACCAGTTCTACGAACTAAAGGGAGTCAAGTAAATGTGTTTCCTTTGCCCTTGTCTAGGAGTTGGTGTAGGGAATATTTCTGTCATTTTTCCATGGAAATCTGGTTAAATGTCCACTGTGATTGCCCACAAAAGTGATTAGTTTAAATTTAAATGACCAATGAGAGGAGCTCATCCCTCAAATATAGGAGACACCACACATAGGAGTTGCTCAGCATCATCAGAAGTATCTTGCAGCATAGACATGCCTCATTGATTTAAGGGGAAACGACAGCCATAGGTAGGATGGCCACATTTCCTGGAGGGAAAACAGGACACCATTCAGGGCTGGCCCAAGCTGCTCACCTCAGCCCTCCTTCCCTCCCCATGTGAGGCTGACATGATGACACCGCTCAACCCCCCCTGCACATTCCTCCGCTCCCAGAGAGAAGTCAAAACCTTTTGGGCAAAACTGGGCATTTGTCCCATTTGATCTTGCCAACTAATGATCCGTTGGCAAGAGCAAACAGGACAGATGCCCAGTTTTGTCCCCTCCCCGCCCCCACAATTCAGGACAGCTGGGACAGGGCTTAACACAGGGACTCTCCCAGCCAAAATGGGACTTAAGGTCACCTAGTCATGAGACTAAAAGTGTTTGCTCACTCACTGAAATAGGAGTTCACATACGATTTAGGGTGCAACCCTCCCAAAATAAACTAGGTCAGAAAGACACAATTTTAACGAAGGATTAAAACAACTATAACAAACCAACTGATCTGTTAAACAGCACTCCGCCGCAGCCCCTGCTCCAGACCCAAATTTGTAATCTTACAATGAAACTCACATTGACTGCGAGTTAGCCAGAGTACAGCTCAATTAAAAAAAAGTTATGAATTGCCTTCTTAACCTGCATTAATTTTGAATTAGTTTTCCCTCTACTATCCTCCTCTAATTGCAAGGAACAGGGGTCATGCATTCACTGTGTCATTCCCTTGACCAAATACGATATGTGAATGCAGCATACCTTTTCAACATGAGATGTGTGGCTCTCCCTCAGTTTCCCTACCAAAAACCTAATTCTCCAAGCAGATGAAAGGATTTAACCTTCCAGCCAAGTCAAAAGTCATCTTAGTCTTTGGGCCATAGCCCCTAGTCTTGGAGCAGATATTAAGTTATTGGGCTTCAAAGCAGGGATTGTATTGTTATATGGGAGTCGCGAGCTGTGAGCACCGACCCCTGCCAGGCATACGGCTGTGAGCCTCCCTGTTTCCTCCTGGAGGAGGAACATTGGGGGGAAGGGGACAGATGTGATACAGATACTGCTCACTTCCCCCCAAAGTTTCTCTGCACCCCCCCCCCAGCTGTCTATGGGAGGGGGGAGTGAGGAGCAACACCAGAGCTCCCTGCATCCAGGTCACTTTCCTCCCCCGGGCTGTTCTGTGATCTGTCTCCACAGTGAACGGAAAGTAGGAATCCTGCTAGGGTCACCGCGCTTCTTACTTTGTTCAGGAAAAAAGACAGGTGTCTTCTGTGGCATTGTCAACATATGGTGATTGTCTTTTCTCTTTGGACGGTAATGTGAATTGCTGAAGCACAAGCCAGCAGCACAGAAACTCAAGTCATCTGTACAGCTTGGGACAAACAGTGAATAAACTTGAAAGGTGAGAAGATGCTGTTTGCTTAGTGGACAGCAAAATAACAGTTGCTGGTCAAAGGGAATCGTTAGGTGTTAAATTGATTCTGAAATTTCCATCATATCCTCTTACTGCAAAAGGGACAAAACACACTGATCGTTGAGAGAAAAGTAGTATTCTACCCTCCCACAAAGCTGTCCTGACATGTGCAACTAGTCCTCTACCCCAACATGTGCATGCCCAAACCATTTGCTTTCTGCTGTGATGTAAGTGTTTATGAAAAAATATACAAGGTTGCAGTCCTGATTTGAACCCTCCAACTAATATGTGCAACTAGGCTTATTTATGGAAGAATTTTTAAGGACATTTTCTTGTCCTTTTTTTAACAGCTTCACAGCTAGTAATATGACACTGCCCTCTGCTGGAACATGTTGTAATTAGCAGCAGGAAAGAGAAAATACACAGGAAAGCTTTTGTTTGTTAAAATTATTAGTTGTACAGTGTTTGGAACTGAAATGCTGTGAAGTTCTGCCCTGTAGGAACAGTCAGAATCAGCCACGCAGAAGCTAAAGCACATCTGGCTTCTGGATGCCCTTTCCTTCTTCCAGAATAAGCTAATATTGACCCAGTAAAGAGTTGGCCAGTGCTCCAAAGCAAAAGGAACCAGAAGCCAAAATTCAGAGCCATTTTTGGAGCAGAAAGAAGCAGAGTGTTTGTGATGGGGCAGCTCCAGGTGGAGAACCAGAGCTAATAAAGAACAAGTAGTTCAAGCAATACAAGACAGGTGGTATCGCCTGTACAGAGCCTGATTTACTACTGGCAAGACCTCTGAGACTGTAGGCACACCTAGAAAAAAAATCCTGACGGTATTTGTTAATATTACTTGCTCTTTCCCCTGAATCCCCCAAGGCTGAAGTGCTCTTTGGCTCCATTTCTGGCAACTTTCACTCCTGTATTCTGGCTACAAAGAGACAAGTTTCTTGGCTGCTTTGTGTTGTTGAAAAATACTGTAATTATTGGACTTACCAGACCCCTCAGGTGCCAGCTGTGTGCTTGGCGTACTGTGCTTCGGAGGCAAGCCCTGTAGCTGCTTCAGCGGCTAGGCCTTGCTGGCAGGCGTCCTGCTGGGTTTCGGTAACCACTAAGACACTCAGCTAAGGAAAGGGTTTTTTGCTATGGCTGGGGGAAAGGGTGCAAATACCCTCAGTACAAAACCTTAAGCAGTCACAGTTCAAAATGAGTGCTAGCGATTCTTGTTTGGGTCTCTGGGGCAGTCCAGCTCATTCAGTCAGGGCTCTTCAGCTGAGGGCCTGGAGTGCCTTCTCCAGTCTCATCTCCCTTTTAGCAAATACATCTTTGTGGGGTTTTGAGCCAGGCTCAGTAACTCTCTTTGGGCCCCTTTGGGCTGGCGCCCTGCCCAGCTGTGCTGCTTCTACATCAGTCCAACATAGCCACGCATCCAGCTGTGTTGGCCGGCACCCACAGCTTTTTCCACGTGCAGCTCTGGCCACACTTTCTGGCGCTTCTGTCCGGCTCCCACTCCCAAACAGAGCCTGACCCTTTCCTGCCTCAGGACCTTTCCCCTTACCAGGCCAGGGGGAAAGGGAGGAAAGGGCTGAGGAAAGGGCTGACTGTTGTATTCCCCTCCGTTACAGACCCATTACCCTAGCCCCCCCCTCAGCGCCCTTCCATGCTGAAAGCTTGGTCGTGGTGTGGAAACCTTTGTGCTTGCTCTGTGGCCTCAGGTTTCTGTTTAGGTCTGAGTCCATCACAGGCTCATTTCCACTTTCAGGATAGGGGCCGTTGGTGAGACATGCCTCCTCCCACCCCCCAGCAGGTTGGTCACATCGCCAGACTCAGTGCCCTCGTGTAAGCATATGCCATATCAGGCCTTGGCCCTGAGTGCTCACACTCACCTCAGCCTGGACCGTTTGCTTAACCTTTTCAAAGACAGGGTTTTACTTCACTGTCTGTGTTCTGCTGTGGCGAGCCATGGGTTTCTGGTGGCTGATGCTTGCTTTTGTGCCCCCCAGAGAGGCCTGTTCTGCTGAGGGGAGGGCATTGCCCAGGGGTCCACATTGCTGGCGGGGAGACATATAGCCAGGGAGGAGGGTGTTGGTGATGGGGAAGAGAAACACACCTGGGAGGGGCAACACTGTGGGTGAGGGTGGGGGAAAGTGCGCTGCTTGCAATGGTGCAGAGACTAACCCAGGTTTGTGTTGGTCCAAGACTGAACTCTTTCCTGATGCCAGCAGGCTGGGCCCCCAGTCCCTTGTGGATCTAGCCCATAGTCCCTGTCCCCAAATAGCATGGTGGCTGCTTCTCCTCCTGATATGGCCTTGCCCTGCCCCTCTCCCACTTGGCATCTCCCCACCATCAGTACACCCCTGGTGGCAAGTTGGTCAGCTCTGCGGTTGGGTCAGAACTGTGCCTGCTGTAGGGGAAAACTGCCGCCCAAGCCAGGGGAGCGAGTGCCTCTCACACTGGTTGACCAGCCTGGCTGGCTCCTTGTACTTCAGCACACCAACAAAGCCTTGGCCTTCCTGCTGTTTCAAAAGCTTGTTCAAATGCAGTGCTCCCTGCTACTCCTTTCCATTGCAACAGGACTCTGACTTTCAGGGCTGAGCTTCCCTGCCAGTGTGTGTGTGTGGGGCTGGGGCACAGTGAAATGCTTCTTGTTATGCGTAGACATTTGGAACCACGCATGGTGCAAAGCAGAGTTCCAGCAGGCACCTGAGCAGTAAGGCCTGGAGTCACATAGGGACTGATGTGCTTTGAATATCACTGGACTCCACAAAGCCTGCGTAGGGCCTAGTCCACACTTGTGGCGGTGTGTAGGGTCCATAGCGCTACACGGCACATGGAAAGGCAAGCTGCTTCCCCGCACCTGCTGCTAGAGCCTTTGCCTGCAGGTGGGAAAGGCTCTGCCAGCAGAGACACAGGGGCCACTATGCTGCTAAAAATAGAAGTGTAGCTGGGGGAGGCACCGCTTGGACATGTTCAGAACTGTGTAGGATGTATACCCCAGGGTCCCTGGCATGACTTTACTTACCTACGCACTGCCTCATTACCTACACTGCTACTTATACCCATGCTAGGAGAGCCTGCAGTGTCCATGCGCTAAACCTGCTGTCAGTGTGGACATAGACTTAGGTGCCTATACAACAAATGAGAAAAGGGTGCTTAATGTCAGTCACAAAAGCCAGCATACTAGGCAGGTAGCAACCTGAGCTAACCAATGGGAGGTGACATCAACTTTGGTGTATCCAAAGTCCTGCCCCTCTTACACAGGTAGGTACCTATATCCAGGCTGAAGGGAGGTGCCTATCTCTGCTAGTGAGCCACAGGTGGCAGCCCCTCCTCAGACAGATTCGTGCTGTTATCGCTTTTTGATCTGAGCCACTAGCCAAAGTTTGAGACTTTGGGCATATTCCAGCTGGCGGTAGAAACTGACAGAGTTAAGGATTTTCTTTGATGCAATTTTGGCTTAAAGAAGACCTGCTTTTCCAAATGCAGGAGGCACCAAAAAGAGTTACTTTTTTTAGCTTAGCGACACAACTGTCTTTCAGCACCACCCTGGTCCCAGAATCTTTCTCTAGTCCAGTGGGGAATATGTCGCTGTAGGAAATCATCCTCCTTCCACTGCGGGCTCTTTAGAAGCTTTACCCCAGCCACCAAAACTGCCTTTGCAGGCAGTTTGCTTTTGGCAGCAGGCACCACTTTAACCCACTGCTGAAACTGGTGCGACTGGGCGGGAGCCTTGGAGGTGGGCGGTCCCTTGGTGTGTCGCGCACGGCTGGGAATGCACCCAGCCATGGCGTGACTCTGAAAAGAATCCCTGCTCTGGACGTCTCACAGCATCACAGCATGCTTACAGGCTGCCACTTTGCTCCATCGCTGAGTCTTTTGCTCTCAGTTTCTTGTCTCCTCCGCCACTTCTGCCCCCCGGTGTCTTTTTTTCACCCGCACACCTCAGACCAGTACTCAGCTGATCTCGCTGCCTACATGGCTCTACTACAGTTTCTGGGTGGACTCTATTAGGCTTATATTTTTAGGTGTTCCTCTGTAATTGTCTCTTACAGCAATATTAAATGAATAGCACAGGCAACTCAACCCATAACAAGGGTGAAGGCAGCTCATAATAGGTACCTAAGTCACATCTTGCCTGATATGCCTTCAGAGGAGAAGGAATTTAAATGGATTTTTCATTATTACCGGGCATGCCTTGGCTTAACCAGTGGTCTATATGCAACTGGTTTCCTGCAGTCTCTCCGGTTGAAACTAGTCCACTTTGGCTCAATACTTACTAGGTCATTGGAGCAGGAGGACTAGAATCGTGGTCTTCCTGCCAGTAGGTGTGCATCCTAACCACCAAGCTGTGGAATTGGTCTAATGTGCTCAACATTCTTTGCAATCGGGAACTATGTAGGGAGATTTGTGCCCTAATCTAGCTACCTGAACCAGAAGCCAGCATGCTTCTGTGAAAAGACGCCCAGGGGATTTGGGATGTAAATTTTAAAAGTGTTTGAGAAACGGAAGGTGTTAATTGAAGAGGCCCCAGTCCTGAGGTACTATGACAGTAAACTCACAACTACGTTGTCCTCAGATGCCTCCATGGAGGGTGTCGCTGTAGTCCATTTATAACAGAATGGTCAAAAGGGGAGGCCGTAGGCTTATAACGAAAAGTGGTTGTCAATATGCTCAAATGCCTCTATTTATGGGAGGCTTGTGTTCACTGACCATAAACCAGTTACCACCACTGTCAAAAGGGGCCAAAGAGATGATTTTTTTCAGCAGCACATGTATGATTTGCACAGGGTATAGACCTGACAGATTTGGTATTGTGGATACTGGCTAGAGTGCATGTGATAAAGGTGCAGTGGAGCGAAGTCCACAGATAGATTTTTTGTACATGTCTATCTGATTTTTTTTTTTAAAAAACCCACCTGTACAATCTTAGATGAGCTGTGCTCCCATGCATGCTCCTGCGCATGCTACTGCGAAGCATGAGACCGTGCAGGAAGGGCTCTTAGCACAGAATGGCTGGGACAGCATATTCCCAAGCTGTATTATCAGTTTAAAAAGGCAATGCCATTACAGGAGGAATTTCATTTAAAGGCATCAGGATGGTGAGTCCTCTGGTATCACAGAAAAATACATTTAGAAGACTACATGAAGCTTATTTAGAGATTTAAAAAGCCAAGAGAAGGGCCCATGACACATTAAACGGGCCTCAAATGAACGGAGCCCTTGAGGAAGCTGTTAAGGCTTGTTCCATATGCCAAAGCAACATGAGCCAAGTTAAAAGAAAGAGCCCATGTAGGTATCATAGGAAAAATTGACTCCCTGGATTAGTTTCTGATGGATGGAAAAACTATCTGCTTGTCCTAGAATGTTGTTTTTACTGCTCTGCCACAACTTTACTAGAAAATACATCTACACAGTCTATGTGTGGCTAGCAAATCTATTTTGTGACATATACTACACCTGTCATAGCAGTGTCTGACAATGAGCCACACTTTAGAGGATGTGCGTTTAAGCAGATTGCTGTGAATTATGGGCTGAGCCACGTACCCACTAGTCACTCAGGAACTGGCTATAGAAATGAGCAGTTCTATTGCAAGCACCGTAAGCACTGAATGATCATTAGAGGAGTGTTGAAGATGCCACCAGTATAAGGGAGTAGCCACTAGATCTGTATCACTATATTGGCCAGCTGGCCAACATGCTAACTGAGGGAGTATAAAGGAACACAGCTCCTCCGACAGGAGTAATTGTAATGAGGGTCATGATGTAGCTTCACTCCTGTGCCACAAGCTGGCTGGGAGGATTGTTCTCCCAGCTTTATCACAGCCACTCATACAAAGCTCTCTGCTTTGGTGAAGGCCATTTACAGAGGATTAAAATTAAATAGCTAGTGCTATTTCAGAAATAAGAACTGAATGTGGAGAAAAAGCCCCAAGGCTGCATGTTAGTCCAAAATGGTAGGCCCCTGTATTTAAACAGAATACCACTGAAGTCAGTGAGGGTCCTTGTGGGCGCAGGGGTTTACCCATGCAATGTAAAAGCAGGCCTAAGAGTGGAGTTTGCTGTATTTACATGTGTGCACCTTTTTCAGTCTCATCTCTGATAATACATTTTCTCCTCCTCCCTCCCTACCACGCACATTTGTTTGTTGTGCAGGTCTGGGTGTAACAGAACAAGAAACTGTATAATACTTAACAAGTTCCAGGAGAAGCCGTGTTAGTCTAGTTCAGCAAAACAAACAAGGAGTCCTGTGGCACTAACAAGTGTATTTGTTGCATGAGCTTTTGTAGGTGAAATCCCACTTCATCAGATGCTTGAAAAAAGACATTTTTCAAACATTTGATGAAGTGAGATTTCATCTGCAAAAGCTCATGTGATAAATACATTTGTTTGTCTTTAAAAGTGCCACAGGACTCCTTGGCTGTATAATACTTTTCAGCCAGTAGGTGAAACGTGTGTGACATATCGTATGTGCTTGAAAGCCATTCTTGGCAGTGTTTTAAAGGATCTTCAAAGAACACGTCTGATGTATCTCAATGACTATGTCTACACTCACAAAGTTAGGTCGACTTTCTTAAGTCGACTTTCTAAAGTCAACTTTAAGTCGACCTTATTAAGTCAACTTAGGGAGTCTACACAAGACTCTTAAGTTGACTTAAAGGTGCTCCTATTAAGTCGACTTAGAGAGTCTACACTGCAAGGCTGGCTCTCCACGGGACTGAGAAGCCACTCGCGGCTTGTCCCGGCGAGAGTCAGCTGGCTCTGCCGGGACTGAGAAGCCGCTCGCGGCTCTCCCGGCTCCCTTCTCCCCGGGACTGCTCAGGTCCTGGGGAGACAGGAGTGTGGGCTCCCTTCTGCCCAGGACAATGACACTAGCACTCATTCAAGCCTGAGATGATTTATTTTTGTTAGTTGGTTGCCAATGATTGAATTGTGCTGCTTTGCTTACTTGGGAGGCTGTACAAAATGATGGAAAATGTTTGCAATGGCAACATTTGCTTTAATTTGTTACAGAGCATGGCAAAGCAGCATTGCTCATGTCATTTTACATTATAATCAGGGACATTACTGCCCCGAAAATAGGTTTGGGACCTAACCCCAGGCCCTGCCACACCAATCCTGCCCCCTAGGTCTGATCCAGCCACGGGTCCCCTGCTGCTGCTGGCTGGTGGTTAGCCCCAGGGTTCCCGGCTGGAGTCAGGGCCAGATACTGCTGCTGCCAGTGGTCAGGCCCTGGGTCCCGGGCCAGGGTTGGGGCCCAATTCCCCTGCTGCTGGCGGCTAGGCCCCAGGTCCCTGCTAGACTCGGGGCCTGTGTCCTATGTGCCCAGTGCTGGCAACGCCACTGGTTATAATAAAACAAATCCCAAGAATTATATTTCAGGAAGAAAAAGATGGTATTCTACTCAGTCCAAACAAGGAGTCCTGGGGCACTTTTAAAGACTAAGAAATTTATTTATCGCATGAGCTTTCATGGGAGAAAATCCCTCTTTGTCAGACGCTTTGAAGATGGAGAACTTATAGAATGGGAGGAAAATAAATGCAGGGAAGTGTAAGTCATAGGATCAGGTCAGACTGTTACAGCAAATCAATGCAGTTGTTTACATTCAAACAGTGGAAAACAGCCTATCAGAGGGAGGCGAAATCTAGTCACCTGGTGTAAAATCACCTCACCTCCCTCTAATATGCAGTTCTCCACTGTTTGAATCTAAAGTACTACTTTGATTTGCTGTAAGTGTCTGACCCGATCCATGACTTACAGTTCCCTGCATTTATTTTCCTCCCATTCTGTAAGTTCTCCATCTTCAAGCATCTGACAAAGTGGGATTTTCTCCCATGAAAGCTCGTGAGTTAAATAAATTTGTTAGTCTTCAAAAAGGCCATAAGATTCCTGGTTTGTTTTGCTGAACTAGACTGACACGGCCACCCCTTTGGAACTTACTCATTCATAGAATCATAGGGCTGGAAGGGACCTCATGAGGTCATTTAGTCCAACCTCCTGCTAAAAGCAGGATCGCTCCCACTAAATCATCCCAGCCTGGGTTTTGTCTAACCAGGCCTTAAATATTTCCAAACACGGAGATTCCACCACCTCCCTAAGTAACCCATTCGAATGCTTCACCACCCTCCTAGTGAGAAAGATTTTCCTAATATCCAACCTCAACCTCCCCAGCTGCAACTTGAAACCATTGCTCCTTGTTCTGTCTGCTGTTACTACTGAGAACAGCCTAGCTCCTCCTCTTTGGAGCACCCCTTCAAGTAGTTGAAGGTTGCTATCAAATTCCCCCTCAGTCTTCTCTTCTGCAGACTAAATAAGCCTAGTTCCTTCAATCTCTCCCCATAAGTCATGTGCTCAGCCCCCTAATCATTTTCATTGCCCTCCGCTAGACTCCTTCTAATTTGTCCACATCCTTTCTGTAGTAGGGAGCCTAAAACTGGACACAGTATTCCAGATGTGGCCTCACTAATGCCAAATATAGGGGAATAATCACATCCCTTGATCATCTGGCAACACTCCTACTGATGCAGCCCAATATGCCATTGGCCTTTTTGGCAACAAGAGCACACTGTTGACTCATATCCACCTTCCTGCCCACCATAACCCCCAGGTCCTTTTCTACAGCGCTGCTACTTAGCCGATCGGTCCCCAGCCTGTAGCAGTACATGGGATTTTTCCATTCTAAGTGCAGGACTTTGCACTTGTCCTTGTTGAACCTCATGAGATTTCTTTTGCCCAATGCTTCAATTTGACTAGGTCTCTCTGTTTGTGAGTATGTCAAAACAGTTTTCTTAAAAGTCCTCCAAGTTTTTAATGTATTGTAAGTACATTTTCTCTGCTGATGAAATACATTTCAGTAGCTTTCTCTGCTCTTTGAAGCTTAATGTTAGAACTTTTACAGGTAAGCCACGGCAACTACTTGACTCTTTTCATAATATGTTTTGGCTAAGAGGTATGATGACTGGCTGAAATATTTCAGCAGTGATTAGTCAAAAGTACTATACATTCTGAGGTCTTGTTTAAACCCTGCTAAGATGTTGAAGTCATACTCAAGGCCGGAATTTTGCCCCTAGAAACAAATGGAGATGAATAACTAACTACGTTGGTGTAAATCAGAATTTAAGATGATCTGCTTATATTCCTGTGAAAATACCACGGCAGCATAGAGTATAGCATTTCTACTTTTTGTTCTCCTTTCAGTGAGTCAGTATAACTGGGTTGCCACTAAATGTATGACCTCACGTAAATCTTAAGTCATTCCCTGGATTTGGCATTGAATTAATCACAAAAAGAAAAACTTAATTCTGCAAAATACATTCCCTGCTCAGCTGGATATATTCCCAGAGTTTTGACTAAGCAAACCCCAAAGCACATATTTATAATAAGCAGTAGCTTATTTTCCAACATTCCACCAAATAACGTTTTCCCATTGAATTGCGAGAAAGAAAAAAATCATTATTAAAATATTTTAATTCTTCATAACGCTAACACCATGAATATTTATTTGAAAAATATTTCTTTCCACTTTAAATCAGTTACACTAAATTCCACTGACTAATATTTCAAATTACGCTATTTTCCCTCATATTGATAAAAGATACAACTACAGTAAATTGTTTCACAAGATGTTTGGAAAAAGGACGAGGGACTATTCTTTCCCTCTCTTCCTATGATGAAGCAGAATCTTAAAATAACAAGGACAGATTATGGAGCTAAAATATATATTGACACATTTAACCTCACAAATAAATAAATATATACAAGGGAGGTTCTGTTATGTCAACAAAAAAGTAGAGGATTTACATTGCATAAGTAGAGCATTCAAGAACATAGACAATTAAAGACTACTACATGGTAGTAAAAAAAAAAAGAGAAAATTCTTAATTTAGCAAAAATATAGGCAGCTGTACATTAATCTGTTGGCTAGGTTACAGCTAGACTTCGTCCAGGATATTTCTTTTACTCTTTATTTTGTATTTTATCGCATTATTGTGTTTCATTAATTCCTCAATTTCCAGAAGTGTTTCTTTTCCTTCTCTTCACTACAGAATGTTCTAAACACGTACAATCTCACAGTAGACTATTATGTGAATGCTGATCTATTGCAGTAGGCAAATGGATGATAATATACAAGTTCTGTAAACAGTCAAAGATAAGTTTTCCCTAAATCCTTTCCCATGATAAAAGTATCTGACCAAATTCATAGTGTAATTACGTTTGAAGTCAGTAAGGATGAATTTAGCTTGTATGGTCAGCTAAGGATTTTGCTCTAATTTGAGAAAGGTTTGATCAGGTTTGATTTGTAGGAACTTTACTTCACAACAGTACTTCTGGCTTGAATGTGGTTAAAACATACTTCTCCCCTGCAGTGATCAAGATGCTTGTAGCTAAGAAAAATATTCCATTTGTCTGGTCAAAGAATAATATGATCTTTGTAAACAAGGGTGGATGCAAGGAGTTTTAAAAGGTACAAATCAGAACACCCTGTTATTGAACATCTATGGCTTTCAGATGAGTATCAATTGCTGAATGCCACCAGACCAGTGGTTTGTGGAACTGTGAGGAACAAAACTGGTTGCAGTTTTAGGTAAAAAAAAAAATGGATGAAAAATGGCCATTTTGGGGAAATAAAACATTGTATTTGAAATTTTAATGGAAAATCACATTTTTTGGCTAGTTCTACTATTGAAATTTAAAATGAAAGGTGCATTTATAGGTGTTTCACAGTTTGGCATGGATTTTCTACATATGTTCAAGAATAGCTGTGAATGTTTGATATACTGTAAGAAATGGCCATATGGCACTATGAGATATGCTTACATGGGTTGGAAAAGTAAGGTATTTTATGTTGTCTTCTGCACACACTTTAGAACTCAGTGTAGTTGTGCACATAGTACGATGTCGAACTCAGTTTATTTTGCTCGGCTATGCATCGAAAACAGGACAGATCTACATTTAATTTAATCATCTGGTGTCAGGAAAAGCTTGAAGTTATGGATGCTGAATTCTATTGTGTAATGTACTTCATAAATTGCAATGCCCTGTGAAAGAAGTTCTCTGGACATGTATTATAGCCACAATACAGAAAATGGACAAGCTAACCAGAGGTGTACAAGGGAACTGTAATGTATTGTAACTGATAAATTTTATAGCACTATACAATTTATTTAGGGTGAGTCCTTTGTAATATTTGCTATGAGTGTACATGCCAATGACTTCCATTTCACTTGACCAACAGGAGCAATCAGCATGGGATCACACATCCCAGTATAGTGGTTACAGTGGGAGGTGTGGCTTTTTTGAATGTAATGATCAATGATTATTGGAACATTTGACTTTGTGTACTCTGGAATTACCTTATTTATTGATGCTGCAACAACTAAAACCCCATACCCACCCACCCACACAGGCTTAACATTTGCAGGAGGGTTATCAGTGGCTTGCACACCCTTATCAGCAAATAAATCCTGGCGCATACAGATAAGTGTGACCCAGAGTTTATACACTAGTTTCTGCATGTAAGATTTGGATCCAATTTCCTTTGTGTGGTTAGCCCTGAAGATGTGTTTATTCTTTGGCCAAAATAACCCTTTGGCACTGGAGCTGGGGCTTTCCTCACCTGTGGAAAACACTGTCAAGAATGGACACCTCAATAGCAAGAGTTTAACAAAACAGTAAGGAAAATCCACATTCTTCATGAAAAATAGACCAACCAAGAAAACTGTATCCAAAAGCTAGTTTGTACTGTAGGACACGTCTCATGTTTCTTCTAACAGACTCCAGTCTTCTTACCTTTCAGACTTGACATTATTTAGAAATGAGCTTATAAATTTTCTTCAGTCTTGCAAGATATATATAGGATCACACCTAAAGGTGTTTTCCAGGATCCTGTTGGCTGCAATACAGTTGATCTTTGAAAACAGTCTTTATCTCCTGGTGGGAAACTGTCAATATGTATTTCCCATATAAGGAAAATGACTAACTCTCATAAGGGGAGAACCACCTTCCCGTGAGAAGATGTTAAGAGAATGACAAAATAAAGTGGGAGAAATTACTAAATCGGTAAGAGTTCTCCCCACACAGTCTCCAAGTCCTCCACTGTTTAGAGTCTCCAGGCTGTATGTTGTCTTTCTTTGGTTCAGAAACCCAATCAGAACTTTGTGCTGTGACTGAATGTGTCTGACATGATAATGTTTTTATAGAAGTTGTCAGAGTGAGCACTGCAGTACCCTTTGACCTTGCCAATAACTTGATGGACAGGGATGATTGATGTCTGCTCTTCAGCCACTTGGGCAAATATTGATGAGGGCTTGTCAACAAAAACATTATCTAGGAAGAAGAAAAGAAAAAGGAACAGGAAATTAGGGCTTTTAAAAGAGGCTCATTATTTACAAGATTTGTCAATTGTAGGCAATCCCTCTCCATATTACTATAAGTGTAATTTATTTTTTCAGTTATCTTGCCCTGCTGATTTTTTGATAGAACCACTCAATAGCTTGATATTACACCTTCTATGTTCTTTTCAGTGATAGGCAATAGCCTAAATTCTACATATTCTAATGCACATATCTGGAATGCTAGCCCCGCTACTCAGTCTTCTCCTGAATCTATTTCCTTCATCAATTTTGCTATGCTATAACTGGATCCTATTGTACCTTGGTATATTAATTTGTGGAACTAACACATTAAAAAGGTTGTCTGGATAGTACAATGTTACAGGATAAGGGGTGATGCAAATATTGTTTTGATAACATTTGGTAAATAGCACCCCACAGAATCAAATTATGAAATAGGTGAAAATGCTTGGGAAAACCATTTGATAGTATGAATCATAAAAGTTTAACAGTCATCATATAAAACAACAAAAAACAATCACAGAAAGCAGTAGAAGAATAAAAGTAGACGACAAGATTTTAAAACTGGCCCGGTTCTTATAATTGCATCAATCTGACTTCCCCACTCACAGAGAACAAAAGGAGAGCTGAGGAGCTATGTAAGTTGTTTGTGGCATGTAATGGATGTGGAAAATGGTTTTTATCTTTGACATACTCTAAACCAAACATGAAGCAGGAGAGAAAAAGAAACAAGGCAGTTCACTCTACTTTTTCCCTTTTATTTTCAAAAATCTACATCCCAGTGTTTCTGATGATGTCAGTAAAACTTCTAATAACTACGCTGTACATTATTATCACTATGTACACATGTTGATTTGCAAGGGCAGTCAAAAAAAAGAGAGATTGTATAAAGTCCTAGATGGCCTTTTGATTTCATTTTACACAGGTGACCCAGCTACATCTGAGTATTCAGATGACTCAGGTACATTTGAGTATTCAGATATAAGGAGAAAATATTTTGCTTCTGCTATGTGGATAATCTTTCTCCACTTCACCTGATACCAGTGAAGCTGACTCGAAAGGATGAGGGTCTTGAGTATCTCCACAACTGACCCCTTTAGTCCTGTACCCTTCTGTCATATAGCCTCTTGCAGTAACTTTTCTTCATTCACACAGAGAGGACAACTGCACCCACATCCTGTGGCTAACATTGTTGCTGTTCTGAGTTTGGCCAGTAGGAAGTGCTCATGTAGTGCGCAATTATTGCCTCCTGTTTCCCCATTAATGAGTGCACTGAGCTCTTTCAACCTTCTCAGTGGGACCAGAATTTCTCTTTTAACTTAAATCTGATATAACCCAGCACAAGATTGGATAACGAGAAGGATGGTCCCATGAAACAGTGCTCTCCGCTGAGCATTGCACCCCGAATAACCATGTGATAAATACATTTTAAATAAATAAATAAATCTTTAAAAGTGCCACCAAGCTCCTTGTCAGTCTGATAAAGTTTACAGTAAAACCACAGTCAGATAGTTCCTCTGTCAAAAGTAATTAAAAAAAATCAGTGTATTTTATTATATTAATATTAGAGTAAGTTTTATATAAAATATGGTATAAGAGAAATATACTGCTTACTAAGGAAAGGAAAATGAAAATACAGGTTTTTTAAAAAAATGTAATGATGTACTAAGCCATAGTTCTCATAAAGAAGTTTCACAATATGAAATTCAGCTTGAAATGCATGTAAAAGAGAAATGGATTGCAAAGTAGAAAATCAATAGTTTCACAAAGGAACAGGCAGTTTAAGGCATATCAGAACATTATTTCTTTAAAGCAAGTAAAAATGGCCAATGAATTATATAGCAAATAACTCCTTGTACAACTGCAAATGTCTGGGTACTATGTGTTCTTCAATTTCATTTAATCACTAGCCAGTGGTTTTGCATTTTGAGGTTTTCCTATTTATTTTGTTCAAAGCATGTTTAAAATGAATCCTTGTGTCATGCAGAAGGCTGTATTGGTACCCAAACTATGATCACACATCAACATTAGATGTAGCTCACATTTCCCAAAACACTTTTTTTTTTTTTTTTTTTTTACTTTACACACCTATCCAAAGCTCACAGGAGTCAATGGGAGTCTTTCGGGGGAGTTTAACGGACTCTGAATCAGACCCTATGGATAAAATCTTGGACTCATCAAAGTCAATGTGCGTTTTGCCATTGACAGCAGTGGAGTTAATATTTCATCTGCTATTTCAGTATATATGATCTTTCAATACTTCATCTGACCCATTTTTGTATATCAGAGTTGTGCCATATAATTCTGAAAACCCATGAAAATGATTTCTTTTGTCCATGTTATTGAAAAAATAAATTCTGAACCTTCTATACATTTATTCCTTCTAGAAATGTACCGTGATATATCTAGCAATTCATCACATCATTTTTACTGTAAGGTGCTTTTTTTTTTTTTTTTTTTTTTGTCTTTTTGCTTTCAAATGCACTTTTTTGTTAAAGGAAAGTAATGTTAATTTTTTTAATCAGGCACCTCTTGGTGAGCATTAATGCTGGGACATTGTACGTTTTCTAGAAGGATAATCTTTCAGCTATCCCATGCTCCATGCAGAGTATAGACAATCAGAGTCTGAAGCACACTTGCCCTTTGAATTGCAGCCAATCAGCATAAATGACACAAGAAGATGTATAGTGAAGAACAGCAGTATTTCTGATTAGCAATAGTTCTTTGTATTGATTAGGAGCTCATGCAACTCTCTCACCCTCCACCCTGTTGAAATCATGCATTCAACAAAAATGATACACACTTTACCTGGAACGTTCCACATGGAATGAGGAAATGCTCTTAGAAGACATTATCTATACCATAAACATATGAATGTCTGGGTCAATTCCAGAAATCAACTACCACTTTTACAACAGGTACTAACACATACATCTATTACACTGTATACTAAAAATGTTTATAGACTCTCCAAGCTACCAATTTGAGTAGATCAGCTGGGCAAAATCTCAACAAAATGGATCAAAACAAACCTCTGAATTTTTTTTCTAAAGCTATGAAAGCTGGTTTGAGAAGGAATATAGACATCTGAAAAATTGGATCCAGTCAAAATTACTTTGAAGTGTCATAGGTAGAAAGAAAAAGTGAAATAAAATGTATATATCAAAAGGCCAACAGAAAAGGAAATCACTGTAATACAATTATAAAGGACACAGATTGTTTTGGTGCTCCTGTAATGTCCAGTATATGACTGTAATACCATCTATGACCCATTTCAGGAGAGCTCTCAAATATGGAATTAAGTCCATTCCAAACTAGGAAGCACTTAATCACTTACTTGGTTTTAAGCGTATGCTTAAGTGTTTTCCTGAGTGAGGATGCTTTTCTGAATTGGGGCCTATGGATTTAATTGATGGCCAAGGATGATAGAGGTGCAACTGCAATACCAGATGTTCACCCTGCAGTTATTATCAAAGGGCAAATAGTAATAGCATTGCCTAGAGTTTCAACAAAATGGGAATTGTATGCCAACAGTACCACAAACAGAACTGAGAATATGCTGTGGACTGAACCACAGGGAGATGAACATGTCTTTATCATATATCCAATTTGACACCTCTCTAGTATGATCGGCAGAGAACTAGAGAACATGCCTACTTACTATCTGCTGCGCTGACATGGCAGTAGCGATATAGCAGCACACTTACTGAAATGAATAAAATGCTATGAAGGTGATGTGGGGATGGCAGGAAACCCCTTTTATATAGTGAAGATAACTGGAAATAGGAGGAACTGCCCAAGGCGATAGGCTGTGTGGCTAGTCAGTGCTCAGTACTGTAAGCTAATTGCCCTCATATCTACACTGATGACACCATCACAGGGCCTAATCATGCCACCTACTCCATCAAGGGTTCGTTCACCTGCTCATCCACCAATGTGATTTATGCCATCATGTGCCGGAAATGCCCCTCTGCCTTATATATTGGACAGACAGGACAGTCTCTGCGCCAAAGAATCAATGGACACAAATCTGACATCAGAAATTGCAATACTGCAAAACCTGTAGGGGAACACTTCAATCTCCCTCCTCACTCCCTTGACGACTTGTTAATAGCTGTGTTGAAACAGATGAATAACAAATCACAGCTTCAAAGAGAGACTGCAGAACTGGAACTTATATGCAAATTTGACTCAGTTGTCTTGGGGTTAAACAGGGACTATGGATTTTTCTTGCATTACAACAAGTGATTTGACCTCCCCCTCCTCTATGTGCTGTTCCCCAGTGTTTTGAATCCTAACACCTATTTTGATTTGCTGTTTCAGCCTGACCTGATGCTATGTCATACACTCCCCTGCATTTAATCTCCTACCACTCTGTAACTTTCCTATCTTCAAAGCGTCTGACGAAGTGGGATTTTCTCCCACGAAAGCTCATGCGATAAATAAATCTGTTAGTCTTTAAAAGTGCCACAGGACTCTGTTGTCTTTCTAGTTTGCCAATGGCAGTCACAAGTGCTTGACTTTTTTTTTTTTTTTTTTTTTTTTGCAGACTGTGGGTGTTAGAGGCACAAAAAGCCAGCAGAAAGCCTGTTGTGAGAGGGACCATGAGAGGAAATGGAGGGCAGGGCATCTGGGGTCAGAGTTCACTGGACAAGTCTGATCAAGGGATTTTCCTTTAGTTGTTTGTTTCCATTGTGTTCAGGGAAACAGGACTTTTTGTACATTATTTGTAAACAAATAAGATTACACCAATAAAACACCCGACACATATTACTAACTTTTCCTAATAGAAACAATCCTGCAAGGCCTTGAATAGTGGCTAATTGCGCAGGCCAAAAGGGCAACACATATATTTGAAAAAACTGGATCCAGCCAGCTAGTTATAATCCACCTGTCTGAATCATGTGATAAAAAGAATAGAAAGGTAATGCCAAGAACTAAGCCATATGACTTGAGGGCAGATCTACACTCACAGCGAAATTCAGTGGCAGTCAATGGGAGATGCACAAGCTACTCTCCATAGAGTAGCTTGTTTATCTCCCATTGACTTCCTAGATTCTAATTAGCGCAGTGTCCCCATTATGCTGTGCTGATAGGAAATGCCCTCCCATTGATGCAGTGTTAATCTTTTTGTGGGGGTGGATTTATGAATCAACTTCTGGATTGATTGAGCAGACCTCCGCTGTTGCTCAATCAATTCTGAAGAATCAGTCTGGAGGGGTCAACAGTGCCACTGTGGGTGAAGACATACCCTCAGACTGTAGGCAAAATTCTTGTCTTCAAACCTTAAAGCGAACCACACTTATTCTGGTGCTCTGTTCTTCAGATTTGTGTAGAGCTTCAACTGAGTCAGCAGGCGATCTACACATGAAAGAAGACTGGAGCATCAGAAATGAAACCTGTCTTGTTCATCAGTGAAGTGCATTTACCTTTACAAACAGTCTGGAGGTCCCGTCTAGGTAATTCATTTAATCCAAATCTGTATTTTTGAAATTATTTACCCAGGAGAGGATCATTTAAATGAGTGACTCTAATAGATTGTTTTTGAAGCAAACAAACAGATCCCCTTTTAACAGACTGCATAAAATATATGTGAACATTGATTTCCATTACATCTTAGAAGGATATTTTGTGAGAACAATTGTCTTCTGCAGAAAGCTATCCTTGGAGGCATTGGTTAACAGAAGTTCAATAGAAAAACCATTTTGGTTTATAGGCTTCTCTGAAATATAATCCCAAACAAATATGAACACCTAAGCCTTCAGATCGTTGTTGTACCGTTGTTTGGGTATCAATAAAATGTTCCTGAAATAAGTACATGATTATTTTATGTGAATGGAATATAGAAATGGATGGTGCTTTTTATTATACACCTTACATCTGAACAGTCATGGAGTAAATACTATACACCTGTTGTACAAGCAGGAAAAATGTGTACGTTCTGATAATACAGTATTATCAAACCCCCAAATAATTTCCACTTGTCTCTTTATCAGTAAATGTAGCCTAGTTAAATCAGAGGCAGTTTGGCCCAGTGGACAACAGACTAGAGTGGACTCAAAAGATGTGCGTTCTAGTCCCAACTCTGCGTCTAGCCTGCTCTGTGACCTCAGGAAAGTTGCTTCCTCTCTCTGTACCTCAGTTTCTGTAAAATAGACTGCTTCTTACCATCTTCCAAATCTTTGGGTAAAAATGCTATATAAGAACTAAACATTATTTTTATTAAATATAATTTGTGTACCATAAGAAAAATCACAGATTAGATAAGTACCATAGTTTGTGAATACTGCCTTATCATGACAGGTCTTACTAAACAATAAAACATGTTTTAAAATGCTAAATTCACCTCAACTCAGTGACCTCTTTTATACATGTCATTGGCATACCTATTGTGCCAATCTAAACATTCACAATTTGAAGCACCGCACCACAAAGATCTCTTTGATGTACTAGAAATTACTCACCCGTATGGCTGTTTCTTTTGAAGTATGTATTTGAAGTGGATTTAGATTTGGATGTCAAGTAGGTTGAGTTGGAGCCAATAGAACTGGAGGACAAGGATTTCCCAAGATTGTCTGAACTTTTCTTTATAATATTAGTTGCTGTCTTGCTCCAGTCTGAAAATGAGTAGACATTTTTCAAATCCTATATTTCTATCAGTACTTAATACCTGCTTCTCACAAGTGTTTAATTTCCAAGCATCAGAAGCATTTTTTACATTACTCATAACAAAGTGGCCTGCTCTGGTTCTTGTCTGGTGGCATTTTTATTCTTTAGAAAACAAGACTATTTCAAGATGCTTTACTTGCTTACTAAGGACATGAAGGAACACTAGCTGATGTTTCTACTTTCTAGGTAAGGTTAAAACTGATTTGTGGGGAAGTCAAAATAGTATTTCCAAACACAATCATCTTCTAAAATTAACAAAAATAACTATTTTAATTTGTATTCTGGTATTACTAAGAGGCCACAGCAAGGGATTGGGCCTCCGTAGTGCCAGGTCTGGGTGCACAAGGAATACTTTGTCAGGTCTCTACTCTTTTTTATGACCACCTCCCCCCCAAAAAACCCAAACTAAAACCACAAAAAAACCCCAAAACCGAAATGCAAAGAAATATGCTTTACAAGCAGATATGACCAATGCTTTCCATAATTTTAAATCTTAGACTATAAGATCTGTTGGGCAAGAAGTGTTGGTCCACTCTATCAAGAGTGGAGCAGAGAAGAACCAAGGTGACTTTTAGCCACCTTTGAACTCTTGCAATTCTGGAGCAGGATTGCCTGATTCTGCTTTACACCCAGCTACCAAAGGCCCAAAGGAGACATTCCAGCAGCAAGGGATTGTTCAGGTCTGAGGTTGCTGAAGTCACACCCGCCCTGTGCTGAGGGATTCAGGAGAAGG
Organism: Pelusios castaneus; assembly: GCA_007922175.1. Taxonomy (NCBI): domain Eukaryota; kingdom Metazoa; phylum Chordata; order Testudines; family Pelomedusidae; genus Pelusios; species Pelusios castaneus. The sequence goes on along the minus strand of ML685888.1, from coordinate 1,732,522 downwards.
GCTATGAGAGAGCCATTACAGTGGCTACTCCATTCAGAGATTCCCTACTAAAGAAGAATGATGGGGGGTGGATCTGTTACATCTAGGGCTGCTTTTTACTGCTCAGTTTGGACACTGGTTCTTCTATATACATTTACAGTACTTGACACACTGATGACATAACAAATATGAATGGAATAATTTTAAATGATCTAATTTGCATTTATATTAAACTAGGCTTTCTTATATTTAAACAAACAAACAAACAAACAAACAGTCCTCCCCTCGGTTCCAATCCCTCCCCCCAGATTAGTGCAAAAAATTACTTGACAATTACATTTTGTTAGAAAACGGACATTCAAAACATCACAATGTATGTTCCAAATTAGTACATACACAGGAAATTTAACAGCTATTTTTACAAAACATATTGCAACACTGCATGTAAGGTTAGTTTCAAGTCCTCGGTCCTTTTGATGCTCTTACTATTCTAACTGATTCTTCTGTGGGTATTTTTCCACATGAAGACAGGCCCAGGCAATGAACTGTGTCCCATTTAAACTTTTAACAAATGGTTTATGTAAGCAGCAGGGCTTTATCTTGCCTCTCTGCAATGGGGTGAATTTTACTACTTTTGTGCCAGCCATGACAACATGACAGTTTTTGATCAGATCAAGTTCTAAGGTTCATTTTAAATCAGCTCGTCTTTTAAAATCTGATTTGATTCGTACTGTACTCTTCCAGCAGCTAATGGCGTCAGACTGCTCCTCCCTACAAACCAGCCAACAGGGAAGAGTTGGTAAATATGAGAAGTAATGACACCATATAAAGTACCACCACCGCAGTCCTTGAATCCTTCAAACTTTCATTGCTATCAGCCCCCCAAAGGCCATCCAAGAGCAGTGTAAAAATCTGGAAATAATTTGGTCCATCTGTATGTGCCAGTTCATAGGTTACAGCATGAATGTTGCCAACTGAGTGCATGGAATAGTCTGGAGGTCTGCTCAGAATGCAAGTTTCTTTCCTAGTTTGTGTTAACTCTGATTCCAGGATTTTTTAAATACGAAGTGGAAATATAAGGTGCAGCACAGTTTACAGTGAGGATGCCTCACCTGCTGGCGTTAAAATAATTAGGAAAAATGGTATTGAACTAAGTTGCTCGTGGCTGTGCAATAATACAGAAGGCCAATTTGCACCGGGTGAACAGGGCCGGATTAGCACAGGGACTTTAGGGGCTGAAGCCCTGGGCCCCAGCCAAAAAGGGAACTCCAGACTCCAGCCAGCACTGGGGAAGTGGGGAGGGGCCCTGGAGCCAGAGGCTGGACTCTGTGCTCCATCCCTGCCCCTGGGCCAATTGGCCCCATCCCCGGCTCTGGGGGCAGACTGTCCTGACTGGGGCCGGGCCGGGAGCGCCCTTTGGCCCCAGCCCACTCCCCAAGACAGGCCTCCATGCTGGGGGGGGAGGGGGGAGAGCGGGAAGGGAAGGGGCAGGGGCCTAGACAGGGGGCCCTGTGGTGGGGGACAGCCCGGTGCCCCAGGCCAGTTAATCCGGCCCTGCAGGCAAAGCTCTGACCCTTGCTTTGTGAACATGCATTGTGTAAGCAAAAATGTAAGCATTCCCATTGCTGCAACTCACTTCACATCTTTAGGTCAGACAATGGATTTCTGGCTTAAATAGGAAAACTAATATTTATGAAAGTATATATAAATATGGGACTTTTTATAGAGCACTCTGTGAAGAATCCTTAGGCAATCATTATTATAGAGATAAGCTATTAATCACTGTGTTCCTTCCTCTTTCCACATCTGTAGCCTAAGCTGTGTTAAGTACAGAACACCATGTTGTATGCTTTTTCCAGTCTAGTTCCGCATTTAAGAAATTGAGCCATGAGCTGAGCATGCTTTTTTTTTTTTTTTTTTACCTGAGTTGTCTGCCAGTCGGAATCTGCCACAGCACAGATGCCGCCTCCATTGTTTCTGAACATTTTCTTTCATAGCACAGTGGAATACAAATATAAATAAACCTGTGAGCAATGTAAACAAATTGATAAATCAGAATTTTATTTGTATAAAATCTTAAGTAATGTTGGACTTTAAGGGGGAAAAAAACGTTGTAAACATTCTGAAAACCACTATAACTGTTCCCAGTCATTAACCTGCATCAGTGAGGTGAATGAGGTAAAAAGTGCTTTAGGAATGTACCAGGGATAATGGTCCCAGGGACTAAACTGATGAGCCATTAAGGACACAATGGGTGTATTCCTTATGTCCTTAATGGCTCATCAGTTTAGTCCCTGGTACATTCCTAAACATTAAGGACACAATGGTTTGACACACCCACCCACCTCTCTCAGGTATTTCAATAAAATAACATAAGTTAAAGTACAGATAGAATACCCAATTCCTAACTTCTAATCCAAATAGAATTCCTAGACATAAACTATATAATCATTCTCAGCAAATTACTACCTTTCTATTGATACCAAACATGACATAGTTCCTATGGATTATAGCATTTATGAGATATCCATTGAAAATAATATCATAAATGCTTCCCTAAATCCAGACAGCATCACACACAGGGCTCTGCCCTGCCAGGGTCCCTGTCCCCCTTTGCCCCATTGCACACAAGGTGTGCCCCCCCACCATGGTGGACCAGCCCAAGGTCCTCCTAGCCCCACAAAGTCGACCTAGAGCATCCAGTGTGGACGCTCTAGGTCGACTTTGTAAGTTCCCCTTTAAGTCGATTTTAATTTTAAGTGTAGACACACTAAGTCGACTTAACTAAGTCTAATTAAAGTCGACTTAGTTAAGTCGACTTAGTTAAAGTCGACTTAAAAGTGCAAGTTTAGACATAGCCTGAGTGCTTACCCACTCTCTAGATCTCGCACACCCATGACTTTCATTGACTTGAATGAGCATTTGGCACTCATAAACATAGCAAGATCATGACTGCAGAGCTATGTATGGCAAATACTCTATTGTGAGGGGGATTGTTCTTGTTTAACTCCTAGTATTTCAGAGTTTACTGAAAATGAACATGAAAATGGGGAAAATACATTTGTAAACTACTATAATGATGCCCAGCTAGCCATTTCTGCAGGTAATGGCCTGGTTTGTGCATACAATTGCTGTCAATATGCCCACAAATGCAGGTGCACACACCTCTAAGCAGAATTTTTTTTTTTAGCCTGCAGATCTACAGCCTCCAGTTTTAAGAATGCAGTCCTGCGTTGCTAGTGCTGGCCTTTAATCTGGGTTAATGGTACAACAGTAACAGTTCCATAGAGATATTCCGGTGGTAATTTTGAAAGCATAAACAGGAATTATAACATGATTTTGGCCCTTCATGGGTAGGCATTAGTTGTGGAATCTTCCATCTCTCTTTGGCGTGGCATGTGCTTGCTTAGTTCTCATTAACTGAGGCTGAGCCAAGGTTGAAGTTCAGGGCAAAATTCTAATGTGAGACCCATAAATGATTAATATCTACAAGATGATTTATGTGAGGTTTACTATGGGCCAAAACATTCAAATGATGTTCTTTGGAGATTCTGCCTTTTCCTAATCATGCTTAACTTTATGTGCTCATGCCTTTCTAGTGTGTTTTAGAGAGTGGAACAAAAGACAGGGTGGGATTTGGAAAGTATTGTTTTGAATAATAAAATAATCTTTGCTAGCAACAGTGTCAGAACCTGAGCACTGGTGCACTTTGGTGCGTACATTTGGGCATGCACCTGAGGCTTCTGTCTTGAAACAATGCCCAAAATGAGCCCAGCGACAACCGAAACCTGCTGATTTTATTATCTTGTGATGCTGGCTGAACAGTGAAAAATGTTATTTGCTAATTATTTGATAGTTGACAAAAAATTGTGAGAACTAAAGTTCAGAAAGTCCAAAAACCAGTTAATACCCTAAGTACTGAACTTGTGAAGGTCTTACAAATGGAGGGATGGCATTTCTAATGGTCTGATTTTCTTTATGTAAAACTAACTTTTGAATGCTGCATCTGATCAATTCCAAATGTCAAGGAAAGATCTAGAGACAAGGTGGCTGAGATGATATCTTTAATTGGACTAACTTTTGTTTGTGAGAGAGTCAATTATACACCCACCTCATCTCTCTAATATAGATCAAATAACTAGTTGATGATACTCATTAATTCCTTCCAGTATAACAATATCCCAGCTCATCTCTGTCCCTCCTCACAACAGGGTTTAACATGTTCACTCCATGCCTTATCACCACATAGAAAAAAGACAAATAACTAGGAATGTGTTGGGGGAATGGAGGAGTCTAGGGAGAAATGGGAGTATGCACATAGTCCCTATTGTGGGGAGGACTCTGATGGGGGTGGGGGTGAGAGAAATTCTCGGGAGGGATACAAAGAACCCTGGTGTGTGCAGGAGGTTGGGAGAGGCAAGAATGGGGGCACCCACAGAGCTTCTGGCATTGTGGGGGGGAATCGGAGACACTGGTATAAGGAAGTGGAAAGGGCTGCACAGATAGGCTGCGTCTACACTGGTAAATTAAGTCGACTTAAGCTTGCTTAAATCAACTTAATTTACCCTGCGTCTACACTACAGTTTTCTTAAATCGACTTAAGCAGCTTGCTTAAGTCAACCTAAGGAAAATAAAGTCGACTTAATGAAAATTAAGTTGACTTTATTAAACGTAGATTTAATTAGACTTAAGGCTTAATTCAACTTTTAAAAATTGAATTAAGCCAGTGTAGAAGTGGGGTAGCCCTAATTCGATTTAGGGCTACCCCAGGACTACAGCAATGCCCTCCCTGCTGGGGGAGGGCACAGGGGGAGCCTGGCATGCCCCCCAAAGGGCAGGGCAGAGCCCTGTGTGACACTGTCTGGATTTAGGGAAGCATTTATGATATTATTTTCTATGGATATCTCATAAATGCTACAATCCATAGGAACTATGTCATGTTTGGTATCAATAGAAAGGTAGTAATTTGCTGGGAATGATTATATAGTTCATATATAGGAATTGTATTTGTATTAGAAGTTAGGAATTTGGTGTTATATCTACACTTTAACTTGTGTGATTCTCTGTAAACAACTGAGACAGGCTATCTCCAACCATTGTCTCCTTAATGTTAAGGAAGCTGCCAGGTACAATGGGCTCAGGGAGTAACCTGATGAGCCATTAAGGACACAATGGCTGTATTCCTTAGTTAAAGTTGACTTAAAATTACACATGTAGACATAGCCATAGCTCCTAATGAGATCAGGGAAGGGGGATGGGACAGTGGTACACAGGGGGCTTGTGGGATGGAATGGAGGGATGCAAGGAGTCTCTGGTCTGCGTATAAACTCCATGAAGTGCCACCCCCTTGTAATTTAAGTAATAGATAGGGTAAATGATATATAAAGTGTTGCTTCTGCATTTAAGCTCTGATGCTGTAACACACTTAAAGCATGAGTAGGTCCACAGTAATCTATAGGATTTTTCACATACTGGAAGTTAAGCTTGGATTTAAATGCATTGCTGAGTTGGGGACCTTAATGTACCCGTTTGATTATACCCTAAAGCCCACTGAAGTTAATGGACATCTCCTACTCCATCTGCAGGAAGTGCTTTTCTGTGTATTTTACTGGTTTGCCGTGTGCACTATAAATGATTCCAACAATGGGGCTTACACCAGTTTCCTAGAGAGACTATCCCACAGTCAAATGTATATTACTAATAGAAACATTTCCTGATAAATATCCTAAATTTTCCATTGTTCAGTTTCATCCCATTATTCCTAGGTGCATGTCTCCAGCCTTAATGATTCTTTTTAATCTTCTCTAAATTTCCTCAGCTTTATCAAATCTTTCTAGCATGGAGCTATCCAGAAATATAAGTAATATTCTAGTTCCAGACAGGCTGGTCTTTGAGACAGGATTATCATTTTCCTGCTTCATGATATAATGCCTTTGCACAAACAATCTCAGAGTTAAAATGTTGGCATCTTTTGCCACCAGACTGCAACGCAAGCTCATGTTTAATTTGCTATCTGCTTTCATTTCTTGGGTCTCCATGCCCCCAGTTTCCTCTTTCCTCTACTGCTTTTAAAGTTCACTTCTCCCTCTGCAAAAGATTATTTTCCCTCAGAGGTTCTGAACTAGGGCTCAATCCTATAGGCACATTGCACATAAGACCCAACTAAAGGCAATGTGAATTCTCTTCACGGAGCACTTGCTGAATCTAATCCTTATTTTTCTCAATTTCATTTTAAGTTCTTCCCATATATTCTCTCCTGGCCTTATGTGTTACTCATTGATACATCACATCAAACACCTTATCCTTAATAAGCAGTAAACCATATCAGAATCTGGGGAGAAAAAGATTCAAACATCTTTTGGACATTTTGACTCACATTTTAGCGATATTGTGCTCTTGCCATGAAATCTCTTAGTAAATCTCTTACAGCAGTAAATTTGTTTCATCTGTATCAGATAGAATGAAATCCACACAGCACAAATGTCTAGTGCTTTTCCAAGGAGGAAAGATATTTTTCAGACCTTTGTAAAGATTTATTTTTTTCTGATATGCTCACTGGTAATGACATTCTGATGAAAGCTTGACATTAGTCCAGTTTCTGATACCAATCCCAATGTCATAGACATAAAAGGCATCTGTAAGCATGGCAGAAAACATCATACTGAAGGGGATTGGAGCCAATATCCAGCCTTGCTTGACTACATTGGTGACTGGGAATGATTAGGATGAATTGCCACCATTGAGATGAATTTCTCTAGGCCACTGAATTTTGCCATGATCTTTCAAAGGCCTTCCTGACTGACTGTATCAAATGTTTTTTGTCAAGTCAATGGAAGTCGTATACAAGATGGAGATGTGTTCCAGGCATTTCTCCTGAAGTTGATGAGCTGCAAATACCATGTCTATGGTCCCATGACCTTTTCTGAAGCTACACTGAATCTCCGGCAGGAGGCCTTGATCCATGTGTTGCACAAGACAATTCTGCAGAATTCTGATGAGAATTTTGTTTGCTATTGACCACAAGAAGGTGCCTGGATAGTTGCTGCAGGATTGTCTGTTACCTTTTGGCTTGTACAACTGAACAATGGATGCATCCTTGTATTCTGGGATATAGTTCCTTGACTATACATTGACTGGAAAAATTCAGTCAATTTCATAGCCACGTGCAAGCCTCCAGCCTTACAGACTTCTGCTAGTATAGCATTTGCTCCAGGTGCTTTACCATTTGACAGCAGGTAAATCACTTTTGCTGTTTCAGACTGTGTTGGGAGATCAGCAAGATATATGTTGATATCAATCTGGGGTGGTCAATCAATTGCCTCTTTGCTAATAGATGATTATTGATTGAGGATGTTGTTAAAATGTTCTGCCCACATTTGCAGTATCTTTCATTTATCAGTGAGCGCTGTAGTGTCATTGGTACTCAGTATTTAAGATGTTCCTGATGATCATGGCCCATAGATTGTCCTCAGAGCATCACAGAAGTTTTTTTCATATCATTCCTGTCTGCACAGGACTGAATCTCATCTGCCTTGTTGCTCAGCCATGAGTTTTGCAACTCTAAGTTTACTTTGGACAGTCATATTAAGGCTGTTGACAGGTGCCTTCCTAGATGTTGAAGTGCTGTTCCCTAAACAGGCCGTATGGAGCTGATGTTTCACATTTAATAATCTCCCTATATCAGTATTGTTTTCCTGAAAATAATCTTGATATTTACATATGACGAAACAAGATATTGGGTGCAGCTAAGTACACAGAGTCTCTAAAGGATGCTCAATTTTTCTTTACTGGAGTTGCACAGTTCTTCAACAAAAGCCTGTGTCACATTCTCCTGTTTGAATTTGGAGATATTAAGCTTTTTGGGTGCTTTTTTACCTTTTAGTTGACTAGTAGGATGTATCCAGATATTCAACCCAGAGACTGTGATCCAGCATTCTGCACTTCTCATGGCCTTTGTCACTCGAATATCCTGTCTGTCTTTTCTCCAGATGATGACATAGTCAATGAAATGCCAGTGCTTGGAGCGTGGATGCATCCAAGCCATCTTGTTACAGTTTGACAGGAAGAAAACTTTATTGGTGATAAGGAGGTCCTGTTCCATGGATCTCCTCAGCAGGAGGAGATCGTTACTGTTGCATTTCGTGAGGCCATTTTTTTTCCTATCACACCTGGCCACGCCTGGTAACCTGAATCAATTCTAGCATTGAAGTCACCAAGGATGTTGAGCTGATTTGCCTTTGGCACTTCTGCAATAAGGGACCCCAGGTCTATATAAATTTTTTCCTTGATAGTATTTAGGTTGATCATGGTGGGTGCATAAGTACTGTTGATAGTTGCACATCTTTTCCCAGATAGTGGGAGTCTCATTAGCACGAGTCTCTCATTCACACTCTTGGGAAATTTCATAAGCTTGCTAACTAGCTGTGTTTTGATAGCAAACCCAACAGCAATTTCATGTCACTCTTCTTTACTGTGGCCACTCCAAAAGAAGATATAGTCATCTCTGTTTTCAGCAACTTGTGCTTCTCTGGCTAACCGAGTTTAACTCAAGGCCACCATCTGGATGTTACATCTGGCCAGTTCTCTGCCAACTAGAGCTATTCTTTTCTCTGGTCTATCTGCTGTTATGTAGTCCACTAATGTGTACAAATTCCAAGTTTCAATGGTGAGTGGTGTCACCTTTGTCCTTTTTAAAAATTATTTGTCTTTTTGTTTTTCAACTGCTATAGCAAAAGCCTATAAGCCATGATGTTTAGGGCACCATTTCTAGCCCCTTCCTCATACTACGGAGTTAAACAATGTGATCACTGTTCAGTCACCTAGGCGGCTGCTGAGTTCCACTGCTGCTTCAGTCCAATGAAAAGTGACCCTATGCCCTGAGCTGCCTGGTGTAGATCTGCAGCTGCTGTGAAATCTCCCAATGTATCCACACTTGCTGCTTTGCTGCTCCCCCATCACCACAAGACTTGAGGGGGGAATGAGTCGTTGATGTCATGACTACTGTGTGAATTGGATTTATCTGAGGGAAGGTTGTGCAGAGTCTCCCTCATTGTCTCATCCAGGTCTGTCTGAATCCCATGGCACGACAATATGGAGATATCTGGAGATAGGTCTGGGTGCAGTGGAAGGCCATCAGGTCTGGCTGCACCTGAATTGACCCCCTAGGCTGTCCACACAGACTATCCACCTTCACAACCAGGGAGCTAAGCATATTTGCTTGACCACCTGGTCCACCAGAGATGATTTTCCAGAGGGAATCAGTTGTAGCTGTCCACTCTGGACAACAGTCACAGGTAGTACTGTCTACCCTTACTTACAGTAGCTGGCACAGTCTGACTTTTCTTGAGAAATCTGGATCGCACTTGGTCTGGTACCTCATCTCAAATCTGTTTGTCCAGGGTGACCCTAACAGGAGTACAAGATTCCAGATCGCGTCATTTTGAGGTCATTGGGACTCACAGGTCTCTCAGAGCTTTTCAATTTGAAAGGACTACAGGCAAAGATTAAGATTCAGGAAGTGACTGTTTGTGATCTTCTGTTTGCTAATGACTGTTCCCTGAATGCTAAATCTGAGTCTGACATGCAGCAGTTTATGGACTATATCTCTTCAGCTTGTGACAATTTTGTCTCACAATCAGCATTCAGAAAACTTATAAAGACTAAGAAATGTATTAAAGTGTAAACTTTTGTGAATTACAACCCACTTCCATGCATCTCAGAAAGTGGGTTGTAATCCACAAAAGCTTTTCTTTTAATAAATGTATTAGTCTTTGTATGTGTCAGGTAACTCCTTATTTGTTTTGCTGAAAGAGACTAACATGGCTAGCCATCTGGAATTTGAAACTTGGATAGTATACAGATGCTTTGTCATGAAACTGAATCATTTTTGCAAGGACTAGCTGAGGATACTGATGAGGATAAAATGGCAAGACAAGGTTCTAGATACTGAAGTTCTCCTATGGGCAGATATTCTAGCATCCCTACTCTGTGGATGAAATCAAAGCAAAGATGGGCAGGCCATGTCACCAGAATGTTAGATGAGTGACTACCAGAGAAGTGGTGAGCTAAAGGAGGGAAGTGTTCTCAGGGAGGCCAGAAGAAACATTTCAAAGTTATCCTTGAGACATTTCAACAGTGACCCAGAGCTGTGGGAAGATCTTACTCAGGATCGTTCTATCTGATGAAGTCTCATCCATATTGGAGCTGCAGTCTATGAACAGAGGAGAACTACAGCTGCAGAGCAGATGCGCCAACACAGTTAATCTCATAACAGTGGCAGGTCCCCTATTAATCAAGTAACCCATAGCAGCATTTCCTGTTCAGTGTGCCACAGACAGTTCACTGTTAAATTGGCCTGATCAGCTACTCATGTGTTCACAGAAACCAAACCAGTGACACCATGGTCATCTTTGAGCTCAAAGGATGAACAACCATAATAGATTTTCTTGTAGAACAAGGGATTCTTATGCTGACTGGTGTATACACAAATTTGCTTGAATTGTATTTCTTTAAGTATCAGTGGCATAATTCTATATTTTATGATACACAATAACTTGATTACAATTTACAGAATTTTCCACAACTGAAGGATAAATTATGCTGGAAAAATAAAATCCCCAGATCTTCAGTAAAGGAAACAGAACTTGAACAGACTTCTGAAGTCATTGTGTTTCTTTCAGCTATCAGAAGTAACTAAAGCAGGAGTTGTTGATGTGGAGAATATTGCAAGCATTTATTAATTAAGTCTTAAAATATCGATGTGAGGTAGGCCTTATTATTTTACAGATGGGAAATGAAGCACAGAGATAATTAAATGCCCCATATTTACACAATGAGTTAATGCCAATGACAGATCCCAAGAAATCTGATTCTGAGTCTCCTACTCAAACCACTAGAAGCAATCCCGCCCATAACATCAGCAGCTGAATCATTGCTTTGATCACTGAAATGGAATTAATCTTACCTTGTATTGAATTAAATATTGAGAAGAGGTACATGAAAGGGAGGTACAAAGGACCCCATGCCAAAAAGGCAAAACCCCATGTCATGCCCAACAGGAAAGTCAGGCTGACCACACTACGAAGATTCCTCAGGACCTCTTCCCGCAGGGTCCGATTGCTTCTTTTCCCATTCCTCCCACAAATCTGCATCATCACTACCACAAACATGGCTACATTCATAAGAAACATGATTCCAAAGTAACCAGCACAGGTCACATAAAAGACTACGTTATCCTTGATCCAGCATCTGTTTTGAAAAACAAAACAAGAAATATAGTCATTCTTTAGATATGAAAAGCTATGTTCCTTTTTAGTTGTTTAAATCATTACGTATAAAACTAATCTATATTTGTCTCCACTGCTGCAAAGATAAGCTTTCTCCTGCAGACCAATCAAAATCTTTGACCATTTTATTTCCATAACCAGAGTAACTACCAGGTTGCAGGGACACAGAGGGTTACTGCCAGGGGGAGCTACTGCATCCATGTTGTTAGGTATCCAGAAGTAACCTGAGAAATTGGAGGTGAGGGTGGGGGAGAGGAAAGGGAGTTACGTGAACCTTTCATTTGTGTGAGTTTAACACACCCCTCTAAAAGTATTGAAATTTAAGTTCCTGCACACACTCCTGGTCACACCATGCAATGCTCTACCTTAATCTGAGTGGCTTTAGGATCAAGACGAAACATTGTTCGTTGGTGTAACAAACTGGCAACATACACTTGCTCACAATTCTCAGATAAAACTGAATCTGGGACCTTTGCAATAGAAACTCAGTATTCTACTACTCAGGCTTAAGAAAGTAGCATGCATTGCTGGGTGGTCTTTGGGGCCATCCATTAGATAAATATGATTACACACATTGGGGCTAAGGAACAGTTGTGTCTGTATTTCTCATTCCTTTAGCTGTAAATGGTTGCTTGGGAGAATGGGAATGTGGCATTTCTTCAGAGTGCTGTCTTAGCAGGCAAGACAGAGATAATATGATAAAACATAGTAAGAAAATAAGCTTCTCTAAGATTGTTGCTGGGAATGTCTACATAAAAATGTGGAAGATAGAGGTGCTAGATGGCTTACATTGTTAAAAAGGCTGTTTCGTTTACAAAGGAAACATGATTGTCAAGCAACATCTTCCTCCCCTCCCCCTTAATATTTTTTTTTGTTTCCATCAAAAAGTAAAAAAATTAAGACAAAACCAATCACCGTATTTTTATTTTTGTGAAGTAGCAAAGCGATGGGTTATTCCAGGGCTTTTTTGGGATGGTACTCAGGGATACTGAGTACCGGCACCTTGTTGCACCCTGTTTTTCACAGCAATGTGGCCCCACGTCCTTGGCCAAGAACCGGCATTTTTTTTTTTTTTACACAAAAGCACTGGGTTATTTACTTTCAGCAGCATAGAGGCATTTTTTATATGGCTTTTGGTACGGTCAGATTTCTTCCAATTTTCTCATAGCTTTTATAAAGCTTCAGAAGCAAATAATTTAGGAGATAATTACCATGCCCTCTTCTTGTTCTTTTGCTACAAACTTTATGAGACCATTAATGATTGCCAGCTGGGCTACTCCCAAATCCTTTGCAAAATGCACACACAGAATTATAACAGATTTTTTAAAAAACTTACAAATCATCTCCTCCTCTCCCGTTAGCGTCTCTACCGTATAAAACTTTGCCATAGATGCTACTTGCATTTGCATTTGTGCTTGCTAACACAATTGCTACCACTAGAGCAGGTAAACCTGTAACATAAGAGAAAGTTATTGTCTTTTTGTTTTCGAATCCCAAAGCATCTGAAACCTCCAAAGAAAACAGAATTATTGATGATCACAAGAGCTGAAAATGCTTGCTTCCATGTAGGGTATATAATTCCAGATCTCTCCATGTCAAACCACAGTATGGAAGAACAATATGAAATAAATGATTTCTTGCAAATTATATAAACTTCAAATCTCCATCAGAAGACCTCTGAGTGCTTATAAAGCATTAATGAATTAAAAAATAAATAGTATTATTACACCTGGGGTTGGTTTCCTTGACCATTCATTCTTTGTCTTTTGGGGTGAGACTGCCAGAAAAGGGTGAGGGTTATTTTATTTTTACTATGTGGACCCTGATTTTGCGTTGCTCTTATTATTTCAAATACATCAGATGCATTCAGATAGCATGGCTAGCAGAAACCAAAAGATCTACATAGATAAAGAAAAGAAAAGAAAAGAAAAGAAAAGAAAAGAAAAGAAAAGAAAAGAAAAGAAAGAAAGAAAAAGGCCTTGCTTCCTGAATCCTACTGAAATTTTTTCATAATACACTTTACTTGGGGTTCTAGGCACTGGGTGGAGGCTCAGTGAATCATGGTTTGATTCCTTTCGACATTTTGTTTCAAAATTTAGCAAAGCTTGCTAAAACAAACAAACAAACAAACAAACAAAAAGAGTAAAAAAAGAACCCAGAAAAGAAACTGGAAAAAATTTCATTTGAGGATGGATTAAATGTTTTGTTCAACCTGAAATTTTTCGCCTCAATTTTTCGGTCTTGCCACTGAACCAAAATCAATTATTAGCTTAGCTCTAATTTTATAGAGTGCTTAGCACAATGAGATTAAAACCTTACTTGGGGCCTCTTGGTCCTGCTCGAAAACACAGTAATACAGAATAATTTTAAAATATACATATTCTCACACGTACCCCAGCCAATAATACAAAATTTCAGTATGTATCGCCGTATATAGGTGTTGAACACTTTTACTAGTGCAATGTACATGTGGACTGCTTCCAATCCCATCCATGTAAAGGTGGCCAGAAGGAAAAAGTGCAGAAGGGCAGCGATGGCTATGCAGAGGCCTCTTATGTTGAATGATGCAATCCAACCATCTAGCAGGAAGACTAGATTAAGAAAGAGCAGGGCTGTGCTCAAATTCATTAAGATTTTGGAAGGGTAATCTCTTCGTAACTTCCTAGAGAGACAAAAACAAAGGCATATGTTAAGAAGTCAAAATGTACTGAAGTATTTATTACTGCTGGGGTTACTAATTTACAAAGGAAATAAGGAGCAGTGATCTCTTTTTGATAATAAACTGATGTAGCAATATGTAGCAATGGTATGTACTTTAATGGGCTATTGTTGAAATTCTCTGCTGCATTTCTTAGGAAAAGAGCCACAGTTATTCTTGACCAGCAGCAATGGCTCATTAACAAATGACCTTACTGTCATTATGCTAAGTATCTAATTTATCAGAAGGGTTTCTAACCCTTCAAATTACATTTGAAAACACGTGTTTTGTGTTTCATTGAATAATATAGACAAATTGAAGGAAAAAGCTTTAGAAGTGTAGTATTGACCAAAAGCTAATTTCTTATTTTTTAAAAAAAGACTTTTTTTTTTAAAAAAAAATGGGATATAGTGCACCACAGATTCTCATTCTCTGTGGTTTGTAAAATCTTAATGAACTTAAAAGTTAAATGAATTTTCCTTCCAACTATTTCAAACTACAGTTTATGTACTGGGAACCTATCTAGCAAATGATGTCGTCTTTGGGTCAAAGCATTATACCATAGGGATTGTGTGGAATGCAGTAATTGGTGGTATACAGGGATAGTTTTTTAAGAGCTTCACAGAGTGCCCCATTGTATAACCTCCTCTTTTGTGAGCCACCCTACAGTAGAATTATTCATGAAGACTATATACAGCAGGATTATTCAAGAGATTGTGCAGGTGAAGCTGACAAAACTTTGCTTCATCTCCCCTTTCCATCTTCCACAGCACTGCACCATCTCCTTATCCCTGAGCCATCCTGCCATTTCCATAGAATGTTGTATAGTTCTCATATCTTCTTATCTCTTCCCCTCTCTACTGAAAGTCTCCAGCCTGAAATGGCAGGATTTTTCCTTTTATATTTAGGAAGGGAGTTTTTTTTAAAAAAGACTGAGCAACATGTTGGTAGATTTTTAAAATATATAAATGTTTAGAATCTGAAGGATACATTATTCTCCTCAAGAAGATTATTGTGGACCAAGATTCCACTAGTTTGCCCAACCTGAGCAGTATAAAGTGGCCAGACTAGGAAGAAAGAATTTGAGCTTGGGTCTCTTTACAAGAAATACTCCGTGTCTAACAAAGGAACACAGTGCAATTCCGCTGCTTTTAGTGAGATACATGGATGCACACCCCAATCAAACAAAAAGTCCTAGTCTGTGCTTAGTTTGTTTATTAAAAACAAGATATTTCTTTTGAGTCATTTTTGATAGTACAAATACTTACTCAAAAGCAATGTATGTCAGAAGAGTTGCAGCTGAAAATATGGCAGATATTCCACAACCAATGTAGGTGATAAAGGTAAGGACTTTGGTATTTTCTGGATCTATTTGTGAAGCAGTTCTCTGAAGGTCCTACATGAGAGAAGAGGAAGAGACTTAAGTGGCAGCTAACTCCTTTTTTTTATGAGCATGACATTGTTTCCTGATGAGATGTCAAGCAAAAATTCAAGAACACTTTGGCAATATCTATATAATCCAAAGGCTAGGGCTTGAGTTTACTGGATATTGAGTTTATAGTTGTTACACTTCTGACTTCTTTTCCACATCTCCTGAAAACATTATGTCATAAGTATTGTTATGGCTGGGATCAGCAGAAAACATTGTGCCATAAGAGGAGGTTACTCACCTGAAATTGGAGGTTCTTTGGGATGTATGGGTTCCTAGCTGTATTCCACTAAGGGTTATGCCTGGAGTCAGAGAATTTGAAAAAAAACAGTGCCTGTTGGTCTGCGCATATGTTCTGCATGCCTCATGGTTCAGTTTGAGAAGATAAAGGGTGGGTGGACTGACATTGTCTCCAGTTCCTTCTCCACTGTGAATCTGGCAGATCCATAGCAGAGGAAAGAGGGTGGGAAGTGAAATACAGTACAGACCACACATCTTGAAGAACCTCCAGTTACAAGTAAGTAAGTAATCTCCTCCTCTTCTTTAAATTATGGTCCCTATTATATTCCATGAAGGGTAATTAACAAACAGTAGCTAAGGTGGAGGACAGTGTCAGAATGAGGATGGAATAGTAGTACAGAGGACCGCTATACCAAAGGAAAATATCCACCATCACATCTTGACTAAGTCGCAAGGCATAGCAAAAGTGTGTACTGAACTCCACGTGGTCACTCTACATATGTCAATTAGTGGCACATTCTGAAGGGAGGCTAAGGTTGAAGCCTTAGCTCTCATGTAATGAGCTCATATCCCCATATGGGAAGTTACGCCTGACATTGATACCAGACTTTGATATACCGCAGAATCCATTTGGAAATTCTCTGGGTGGAGATGATCTGTCCCTTGAGTCTCTCTGCTATTGCAATAGCCAAAGGGACTTCCTGATTGATTACATTTCTCTGCAGATAGAAGGCCAGAGCTTGTTGAACATAGAGGGAATGGAGTTGATATCCTTCTGCAGGTGGTTTGAGGAAGAAAACAGGTAAGTGAATGGTTTGATTGATGTGCAATTGACAAACCACCCTTGGTAAGAACTTAGGCGGTGTTTATAGGGAGACTTTATCTCTTTGGAAAACCATGGAAGGTGGGTCTGCCATCATAGCACCAAGTTTACCAACTCTTCTTGTGGAAGTGATAGCAACAAGAAATGTGACTTCCATGGAAAGAAGAGACATAGAGCACAACACTAAAGGTTCAAAGAAGGGCTTCATTAGCAAACAAAGAACAAGATTCAGGTCCCACTGAGGAGCTATCATTTTGATAGGTGAGAAGGTTCTGATGAGCCCCTCCCAGAATCTAGTTGTTAATAAGTACGTGAAGAAAGAGAAAGCTTCCATTGAAGGGTGTACATGCACTAACTGCTACCAGGTGTATTTCAAAGAACTGATGGTGAGACCCAATGACTTCAGTGACAGAACATAATCCAGTATGAGGAGGAGCCCTGCTAACTGTGGTAAAACACCTTCTTATTGACTGCATGATGGAAAACATCACCACTTGGCCCAATAACAATGACTGATGGACTCTTTCCTGCTGCTAGAAAGGATGTCCTGTACAGCTGAAGATCATATTCATTCTAAGACAGATGCCCATCCAAGTACCATGTTCTGAGGTATAGAGCATGTGGACAGAGTTGTCTGATCTACGCTTTGCAGTGGGTCAGCAGACTGGACAGATGGGGAAGAGAATCGGTGGGTGAGATGATATATGAATAAGATTGGGGAACCATAATTGTCTGGGCCGGCACCAGTTCCAGAGATTGACTGCCTTTGCACATAGCATGCATGATCTTGTCCTTCTCTGTTTATTGATGTAAACATCAGTGATGGGGGTGACTGACATGATGAGAACAAGATGGGAGCAGATGAAGAGAAGGAAAGATTGGCATGCTTGCTCCAGGATGTTTGTGTGCATCTTGGATTTTTTGGGAGTTTGTGTTCCTTGAACCATGTGGTCACCAAGGTGAGCCCACCAGGGAGCCCACTGTCAGTGTTAAATCACCTTGTATGGACAAGAGGAAAGAAAGGGAATCCCCTCACATACCTGACATCCACCATTGGAAGGATAGTAGCACCTTGGCAGGGACTGTCAGCGTGGAAACCATGGACTGGTGGTCTGGCAAGTAAACGGATGGGAGCCATGTTTGGAGGCAGCAAAGATGAAGTTGAGTGCAGGAGGTCATGCAGGTACATAAAACCACGTAGCCAAGGAAGGGACAGGCAAGTCCTGAATGGTATATATGGATTGTTTATTATGTGAGTTATGACATCAGTCATTGCCTGGAACCTTTCTGCTTGTAAGTAAACTCATTATGTGACTGAATATATGGTAGTCCCTCTATGAAGAGCACTGAATTCATGGGCTCTAGTATCGATTTCTCAATGTTGATGCTCACTCCGAAGGAAGAAAAAAGTTGAGTAACAAGGAGGTTGACATATGGGCTTCTTCCCTGAACCTTGTTGCTAGAAGCCAGTCATCAAGATAGAAACATGTAGACACCATAACGTTTGACATAGGTTGCCATGACAGAAAAACCATGGCAAAGACTCTGCGTGGTGGGTTTCCCAAGGGGAGCACTTTGTAGTGGAAATGGTGGATGTCCACTGTGAATCTCAGGACATGTCTGTGTGCCAGATGAATATTGATATGAAAATTAACAGTCTTTATATCAAAAGCTGTAAACCACATGCCTTTCTCTAAGGACGGTATTATTTCTGCCAGCATGTCCAATACAAAACTTGAGCTTGTGGATGAAATGATTGCGATACCAGATATTGAGGATTGATCTCCATCCACCTTTTAATTTTTGTATCAGGAAGTAAGTTCAGCAGAATCCTGTTTTCTGATATTCTGTGGGAATGTGTTCTATTGCTTCCTACTATAACAAAGAATTCAACTTTTGGACAAGAATGGAGTCACGAGAGTGATCTCTGAAGGAGGATGGGAAAGAGGTGTCTTGGAAGAGATAGCGTGATAAACTCAATCATCTAGCCATGATGAAGGAGTTCAACACTCATTTGTCCATTGTTATCACACTCCAAATGTGGGAAAAGAGTGCTAAATGATCCCCCACACGAAAAGGAGGGTTCTGAGGCGATGGCTTAGCAGTTGGTGGCACTCAGACTCGCATCAGAAATACATCTTGGCTATAGGTTGCAGCTGTGACATCAAAGTTGTAAGGGGGGGGGCCTTCTCTGTGACTTGCACTCTTATTCAGCTGGCGTATATCAAAGGTGTTCTCTTTGGCCCATTCAGTTACAACTTGGACTACTAGGGAGTTCAGAGGAAGGTGAGAAAAAAAGAACTCAGAACTTCTGGCGAGAACTTAATAACATTTTTCAGCCCTTTTGTATGAAGCTGTGCATGTGGCAAGGGTATGTCACACTGGCCTGGCAGGCTCCAGAACAGCTTTCGTAATTGATAATGAAATTCTTGCCAGTCCCAAGGTGTGGAGGAAAGCTACAAGCTTGTGCTGGGGTCTTAGATTTCTTCCAGGGGAATTTGGAGTTCCCCCATGACTCTTGGCAACAGTTTCTGAAATTGTTTGAATTCATCTGGTGGGGAAGAGGATACTGTAATCACTGTCTTGTTGAGAGATGAAGAGGGAAATCTTGCTGGTTCTGGCAGCACCACTTGAACTGAACTAAAGGGACGCTTTCTACTACCAGGTCTGAATGTCTGCCTAAAGGATCACTTAAAGTGGAGGCAAGTAAAAGTTCCCTTGCAGACTGGTTCTAAGGGGGAAGTATTGTGACCAGTGTCCCCAATATACTCAATAGTTTGGGTCTAAGGGAGGATGTGGGATCCAGTAATGAAGGCACATCCCATTGTGGAGATATGCTGTCTCTAGAAGTGGAAGGATCCAATCGAGTGGGTGATTCAAGGTCCAGCAAGGCAAACATATGTTGATGTGTAGCCACAGTTCTGGATATCCCTGGTACAAGAGACACTCTCTTTTTAGGGTGTTGGTGCCAGTGATGTGGTCTTTTCTGGACAGGAGGATCCCACCTCCTTTGGGTGTTGGTGATGGTGGCATTAACAGCTTAGTGCTGGGAAGTGCTGGATCCATTGCTTGTGAGTCTTTTTGTCATATCTATGGGTCTTAACGGATGCTCAGTCACCATGCCTCAAGCTCGTGGAAAGAGTTTCCACCATCTTTGATATGGAGGAAAACTTAGTCCAATGCTTCTGGGTGGGCTTCCTTACCTCCTAATTAGCCCTGCCATTTGGATCCATGGAGGTGGTATTGTTGGCACTGGATTTGAACATGGTAGCAGGAAGCTCACTATTCTTTCAATCAGGCCAATGTATAGGGGGAGTTGCCTAGTCTGGGTTTGAGTACCCAGAGGCCAGAGCCCAGCCTTCTCAGGTGTGTCTGGCAAAGGACTGACAAATACCATGCCTGGACACAATGTGAGATTCTCCTAGGCAGTAGAGGCAACAATGGTCATCGTCACTGACCAAGAAGGCGTGTAGGCAGCATGTGCAGCGTTTGAAGCCCAGAGTCTTGGCATAGTTTGGTTCCTGCACATGGAAAGGTAGAGGGTATGAAAATCTCCCAAAGTCTACCTAAACTAAGTACTAAAAGTACTGAATAATAAAAATTACAATAGACTGGTAATGCTGCTATAAGGCTGGTCAACTATATACAACTATCCTTATTTATAAGTGCATCAGAGGTGAGGACACTGAAATTTCTGACCTGGGCCATGTGGCAGTGAGAAAGAATTGTAAATGTGGTTGGTTTGCCCTGCTCTTTATCACTTTGGATGGAAGCAGGGGTGAGCCAGGGTGCAGGCGCGGACCAATGAATACTACTTTTCAAATTTTCTGATTTAGGGAGTATAGTGGTGCTGTGGCTCCACTAAGGCTAGTAAGGGGTTAACTGGCCTAGGAAGGGTTTAAAAGGGGCCTGGCTGCAGCAGCCAATCAGGGGCAAGCAGGCAGTATAAGAAGGCAGACAGCAGGAAATAGACCTCCATCTGCCTTGGGAGCTGAAGGGAGAAGGTCCTCTCTCTGGCTAGTTGACTGCGCTAGCCAGCACCCTGGAGAGCTCCGAGTGGAGTGCTGCAGAGGAGCTGAGCAATGCCAGGGTTCCTAACCTGGGCAGACTGAGCAGCAGCCTGAGGGCAAGAAGCCAGGAACAGATGGCGGCTGGACCCAGGTGGTAAGGAACTGTGGGTGACTGGGGCTGCAGGGAAACAGCCCAGGATTTGACTGCAGTGTGATAGGAGTGGCAGAGGCTCGCTGGCCCATTGACTGTTTTAAATAGTGGGCTGGACCACGCAAACTGAACTAGGACTGCACAGAAGTGATCAGAGGACTAGGCCCAGCCACTGCCGCAAAGTGGGCTGGGAAGATCTAGTTGTATCCTGGAAGGGGTGGACTTAAGGGTCTCGGCCGGAGAGCTGAGGACCCAGAAGAGGACTCGAGGGTCGAGTGGGCGTGTGGAGAGGGGCAGAGAACTGGCAACTTGTAGGGGGACCACTTGAGCATTCTCCAGAGTCATCACCAGGAGGCGCCCTACAGGTGGGTCACATGCAGACTCTGCTACAGGGTGCATGGAGCTCTTGTGTACCCCTCAGTGGAATACAGGAGAGACCTCCACTTGAAGAAGTATTGTTACAGCTAGGATCAGCAGATAGTCATATGTCTCTGCTCTTCATTAAAGTTCATCACCCAGAATTCAAATGATTGGATAAATGGATCATTTCCAATTTTCTCATCTTCTCAACCCCTTTATGCTCTGAGGCCCAGTTTAAACTGCTTTAAACTGTTTAAACTGCAGATACAGGAAATATAATTGTAAATGTATTTATAGTTCAAATCGACACCATGCTGGAGAATAGGTGAATCACAGAAATTCTGGTAATGATAGCTGTGTTTAATACTAGCTCCGAAGACCATCTGTGTGTGGAGGCATCCATGGAACAAGTATTTTATTTGCAAACAAATATTTCAACACACAAATTGAAAATTATATATGAAAATTCTGGAGATTCCCCCATCCCTTTTCTGTCCTGCTCTAATTGTTACACAGTAGGGTTTGAGAATAAATGGCAGTAATAAATGTCTTTTCTGAGGGCTTGTCTTCCCTTAAAATGCTACAGTAGCACAGGTGCACCAGGTAATCCACCTTCCTCAGAGGTGGCGGTTAGGTTGACAGAAGAATTATTTCATTGATCTAGCACTGTCTGCAGAGAGTCTTAGGTCATCTTAACTGAGATGAAATTTTCAACCCCCTGACCAAATTAGTTAAACTAACCTCATTTTCTAGGATAGACCAGGCCTGAGAATAAGAAACACTGTAGCATCTCTGTGATGCAACTGTTAGCAAATGCTCACATTTAAGGTGATTGTTACTGTTATTTTTGATAGGCCCTTTACAAAAATAGTTAGCAAAAAGGTTTTTGAACTCTAAAAATATGCCTGCAGTTGTCAATTCCTGCATGTCTTAGTCACACACTTGTAAGACAGGTTATTGAAATCCAGAGAACCTCTTGTGAAAGTAACCAAATATCTATGTGCACATTCAATCAGGATTCTTAAAATGGAAAAATCAAGTCAAAATATGTAAAAATCTTCTACCGAAACACAGCCAAAATTCAGAAGAAGACTTCTTTCTCACTTCTTAATGCCACAAAAACATTTAGTGGATTCATAGAACAGATCCTAAAGAAAGCTTATTATTCCCTAAAAGCCTGAGAAGCTAGAGTATAATTAGTGTGCAAAAGGACATAAAGGCTCATGAAATTTTTCCTATTTAAATTCAATCAAGATGTGAGGAAAGGGACTATATTATGAGGCTCAGGGGAGCCAAATTTTAAACTACATGGCTCCTGGTGCTTTAAATCATCTGCAAGGAAAAGATTTTCCTGTTTGCATCATTTTCTCTCCTGGTATTTCAAATATTTATTATTTTTCTTTTTAAAATATCCTATTTAAACTAGTTAAATCAAAACACATGTACCTGCATGAGTAGCAAACATCCTCTCTGGAAGAATGTTTCGGGAGCCAAGGAATGTTAATGTTAGAGGGAAAACCTCAGGACTGTGAAATACTGAGCATGGTTGCTAAGGATGTGGGAACCCAGAGAAAATGCAGAATTTCAAAAAACCATCAGACTTTCAGAAAAGATTGCATAATTCCATATCTTTCCTTTTTGTATTTTTAATTTTAGAACATTTAGATTTACCCCACTGATGCAAGGCTATGCAAATTCTGGGGCAACAGTACCCCAAGGGAAGGAAAACAGCATTTGAAGCCCTCCCCTGAGGGTTGGTCTCAAACGTGTCCTCATGTGGCCTGCAGAGTTACTTCCTGTGGCCCACAATGACATCCAGAATTTGTAAAGTGATTATAATTTATAATGTAAAATTTTAAGTGTGTTTATTTGCTTACTCTTTGGCTTTCTGATGATAGTCATCTTGACTTTTAATAGTATACTATATTACTCTTCATTTTTTTACTATACTTTTGTATCATTATATGAAAAGGTTTCAGTGACCCAGCCCTTGGTCCAATATCCTAGTCCTCATGTGGGCCTCATGATTATTTGAGTTTGAGATCTTTGCAGTAGAGGGTATTGTTCAAGATGCTAGGAGGGTTATGAGTGTGGAATCAGTGAATCCTCCAGGCATCCTGGCTATTGCCTTTTATAACCAGTGCCATTCAGTTGGAGGCTGTGCTGCAGGCCCTTGGAAGAGCAGAATTTACAGGTGCTTTGCACCACCATAAGTTCCCAATAGTTGGACTTTCTTTCAGTAAAGGCTTTGCACCCTGGAATATACTGACTGAGATTAGTACATCACAGAGCTGAATCAAGCACATCTACAAAATACTGAAAATAAAGATTTTTTTTCCTTAGGCACATTGATTAGTTTATAGCTTTTGACATTAAAAATATAAATATAAATCTCTTCAAATCTGCAGCCTGTTGACTTTCAGGATGAGATTTCATTGTCATGTGCCCTTTGGCCATGACTTTTCATCTTCAGTGGCATTTCTACCTGATTGCAGGACATGTATTGTTCCCTTTCTGTCTCTCTTCCTAATACTAGTGTTCCCTCTCTTTCTATATCAGAGTTTCATTTCTCTCTTTCTCCCTCTCAAATCTCATAGTATTTTCTCTTACTTTTTCCGCTCTCACAATCTTACATTTTTCTCTTTTTAAGCTCCCCATGCTAATCCTCTCTGTCAAACACTGACTTCCATCATAGTCTGTAAATTCCCCTCTTTTCTGCAATCTTCTCAGCCTCTCTGCAGACAGCCATTAATTGCCAATGCCAGGTTTTCCTTCCCTTGAGCAGTCCTGAAACCCCCTGCCACAGCTAGCCGTGGCACATTGCTTTTTCCCTCTACCCTACCTCCTTTGTCTAAATCTGTCTTCTGGAGACTCCTCAATGGCATCTAGTCTTGCATGATCCTAAATGCCACAAATAATTTTGTTGGACTGTGCCCTTACCTAGAATTACTGAAGTGACTGTTACTTAGGACTTCAGGGCTGCATCTACACTTGTAAATTAAGTTGACTTAAGCTTGCTTAAGTCGACTTACTTTACCCTGCATCTACACTACAGTTTCCTTAAGTCGACTTAAGCAGCTTGCTTAAGTCGACTTAATGAAAATTAAGTCGACTTTATTAAACCTCCTTTCAACTAGACCTAAGGCTTAATTCGACTTTTTAAAGTCGAATTATGCCAGTCCAGACGTGGGGTAGCCCTAAGTCGACTTAAGGCTACCCCAGGACTACACCAATGCCCTCCCTGATGGGGGGGGGAGAGCACAGGGAAGCTTGGCATGCCCCCAAAGGGCAGGGCAGAGCCCTGTGTGATGCTGTCTGGATTTAGGGAAGCATTTATGATATTATTTTCTATGGATATCTCATAAATGCTATAATCCATAGGAACTATGTCATGTTTGGTATCAATAGAAAGATAGTAATTTGCTGGGAATGATTGTATAGTTTATGTATAGGAATTGTATTTATATTAGAAGTTAGTTTGGAATTTGGTGTTATATCTATACTTTAACTTGTGTCATTCTGGAGAAATGCCCTAGACAGGAGGCTGTCAACAACCACTGTGTCCTTAATGGCTCATCAGGTTTCTCTCTTTGGCCCATTGTAGGTGGGAGCTTCCTTAACATTAAGGAGACAATGGTTGTATAATCCTATGGATTATAGCATTTATGAGATATCCATAGAAAATAATATCATAAATGCTTCCCTAAATCCAGACAGCATCACATCCTGCCCACATGCCCTGCCAGGGTCCCTGTCCCCTTTTGCCCCATTGCACACAAGGGGTGCCCCCCTGCCACCATGGACCTGTTCAAGGTCTCCCTAGCCCCACAAAGTCGACCTAGAGCATCCAGTGTGGGCGCTCTAGGTCGACTTTGTAAGTTCCCCTTTAAGTCGACTTTAATTTTAAGTGTAGACACACTAAGTTGACTTAGTTAAAGTCGACTTAAATTAACAAGTGTAGACATAGCCCAGCTGATTAACTCAATCCTTTGATCACCTTTTACTGGCTATGAATAAATTGCTACATAAAGTCAAATTATGCTTGTCATTTTAAGTCTTTCTTGGAGTGCTGATCTCAGAGGTTCAGCAGCAGTTAGATGGCATTGAGTACAAGGCTTTCCTTTGCCTAGTATTTAATGAATGATGGTTTTTGCACTTTTGAGTCTCTACTGTCTTCAGGACCTTATCAATAACATACTTGCTTCAAAATCATTTTTCCCCTGCTTCAGAATTGGCAAGGTCTCCATTTGGATTCTGGTTTCCTTCCACAGGATACTGGCCCTGTATTGCATCCAAGCCTGACCACCCCTGCTGTAGCTCAGAGTTATATCAGAGCCCAGAGTATATTATTATTTGTGTTGTGATAGTCCCCATGGGACCTGGCCAGGAAAAAGACTCAGAGTGCTGTGTTCTTTTCAGGACTAGTCGTGGGGCTATTTTTATTTTTTGGGAAGGCTCCTGTCTAATATTGCAGCTCTGCATCCATACCTTTACTGGAGACCCCTCTCTTGCCCCCCTCAACCCAAATCATTCTAGTATAGTTTCACATAATCAGGAAACAACAAAGGTTCACTTACCATCAGCACCCCAAAGTGCGTGAGGTGATTGCATAAGCAAACCGTCTCATTCTCATTTGATTCTGCTTGCACGATGCAGCCTGCCGAGTTCCACCCACCACTACCATCTACAGAAATCAAGCAATACAGAACTTTACAACAACTTCAAACAAAATCCACAAATCCATTGCACAGTTACTTTGGCAGCCTTCTAGAGTTCCTACATGAAATCTAGTATACTTTCAAGTAGCAAACTACCACTGAATGAATCAAATCCAATGAAGCACTCTAACAGAGGCGTATATTAAGCAGACTGCTTAGCTTTTCTTCTATCCACTGCAGCACATCGCCTGGATATTCTATATCCAGCTTAGATCCTTGTCCAGTTTCTCTCACATCTGTTTGTAACTCTTCCCATTCTCCTGAACTCTTCTGTCTGTATTTTTACTCTTCTTTGTCACCCCTATTTCAGACAGGAAACCTTCCTCTTGTGAGACTTTTCTCAGACATACTTCTCTGCTTGTTTCTCACCCCATGGTTTCCTGTCATTCTCTCTCTGTTTCAAGGTAGGAAGAGCTGTGCTCAATAGTGGAGAGGTGAAAATAGACATAAGAAGCTGGCTGTAGCAAGAGGGCCTTCCAGATGAAGGGCTTACCTTTTGCAAGGGATTGCAAGCCAGGGGATGGGGTAAAAAAGCACTGAATTACACATTTTCATTGACTAACAGCAATCCACTGTGCTTCTATAGTGCATAGTACATGGAGGGCAGGAGCCAGGTTTCCTGTAGTGGTGAGGCTCAGAAGCAGGTGTTGACAGGATCTGGGTTTCCCAAAGAGGGTTCTGCAGAAAAACCTCAAAGATGTGAACTCCAGAGTTATGAACTAACTGAACATCATGTGAAATGGAAGTAAGCAACTGGGCAGCAGTGGAGAGGAAAAAAAGCAAATACCTGTACTGTACCCTGCCTGTAATGCATCTTAAAAGTCAGCATGCAGAATGGAAGCAGCCTGGGATCTGTGCTGTTTCCTGTAAGCCAAGGGTTCTGTTTCACCCTCTTCTACCCCATTCCACTGTGAGGGGGAAGCTGTTTGTACCACCACCTCCTGTGGAAAGTCAATCTGAGCCAGTGAAAGAAGCTACCACTGACAGCTGCTCATCTCCTGCTGTTGCAGACAAAATCTGGTCTGGAGCTGGAGGGGAGGAGCTGTGTTCTGAAGGAATTTTAAAGGGCCGCAGCCTGTGCACGAATGTGGCTCAAGCTTTGTCCATGGCTGCACTTCTGTATCCTGACAACACATCTGAGTGTGCAAGGGGCAGAGGAGGGCGGGGTACTGAGAGCCAGCTGGCACCAACTCCTCCGGAGCCTGATGAGCAGTGCGCAGAACAGGACAAGTTTTGGGGAGAGATGGCTGAGGGCTCGGCTATGTAGTGCCAAGGAGAGAGGGCAGAGCCCCATTAATTCAGCCCAAAGGCAAGAAAGAGGAATAGGGCAGGGAGCTGCTTGCAAACCAGGCACTGCTGCCAGATGCTACCTTTGCAGAGATCTCTCCATGGGTTCAGCTGGAAGACACTGACTACAGGGCACTGTCCCATACCATTTCCAATATCTCTGAGGTTCTATTGTATTTCCATTTTACTTGTTATACATGCCCAAATATGAAAAGCCTGAGCAGATTATATCAGGATGGTCAATTTTGTGATATAATGACTTGAGAGTATGACATATCCTATTTCTGAAGCTGGTTGATGAGTTACTTAGTTAATGATAGTCGGACTCAAGATGTCTGAAGCACTCTAAAACTTGTATTCTATGAACCTAAGTAAACTGGATCTTTAGAAGATGAGCAGTTGGAGGAAAAGGTGGCAGCAGGGTATAAAAGCCATTAAAGTGTCTCAATAGTTAGAGGAGGCATCAATTTTTGTCGTTGCATTAGCCAATCTTTTCATTCTTCAGTAAGGTAGCAGAGGAGGGCGGGGTACTGAGAGCCATTAGCATGATAGCTAATGGTCTGTGGGATCAACTATGAACACACTCCAATTTCAGCATTATGGATGCCCTGAGCTGCTGACATACAGACTATTGTCACCGAGGAAGCAAATTTCCTGCCTCTTTTTATATGAAGTAATCATTATTTGCTCCCTTTCATGCCATGTAACCAAGAAGAGCTTGTGCCTCAAGATAAGTGGTAGAAGCTCACAGTTAGCTAGCTCCCATAGTTTTAAAATGAAGATATGCACCATCTTTTCCAGACCAATCTGGAAAAGGATAATTAAAATGCTGCCCATGCTCCTGACTAGTTAGTATTTGATTTGTGCAAGTGGGACAATAAGTCAAAAGCTGATTTTATCATTGGATACAGACACTTCTGGAATCCTTGTTACCCAGTACTAAAGCCTACAGATATACAGTCCAGGTGCAAAACTTATTCAGACTGAGTGAAAAATTCTATCTGGGGATTTCTAGTACTGGCTGTCACAAGCAAAAAGTGCTAGCCAGCAAAGCAATAGCATATAATGGTTTCCTCAGTTTCTATTTACTACTTTGTACTGATAAAGGAAGAAAAGAAAACCCTACAGAACTGTATCTTTGTGTTAAACTAAAATAGACTCTGTGTACCATAAACACTGTCCGCCCTGGAGTCAAGTGAATGATTAATTTCAAAACCAAGACATCTTTATTACTCACATAAAATAATTGGCAATATTTTTAACTTACTGTTTTTGTTTATATCCCAGAAGACACAGGTGCGATTAGGAGTCTCCTAAATACATATATACAAAGGAACAATGCTATTGTATTAAAATATGGATTTAATTCAAATATACAAGCATATCAGGAGTTACATTACTATGGAGAAATGTAAATATAAGAGAAATATTATTATAATTTGGACTGTGGCAGTGCCTACAAGTCCCAGTTGGGGATATATGTTATAAATATGTTAGATGCTGTATGTTATAAAGACAGTCCTGCCCTAAATTCAGCCCTGATTCTGTAAAGATTTATACAAATGCTTATCTTTACACACTGTAAGTAATCTCATTGAAGTCAAGCACATGTATAAAGTCTTTGCAAGGTCAGAGCATATGTAGAAGTACTTCTTCTTGTTCACTTCTTTTGGGGTCTCTCCAGGTAACTGGCATCTAATGATGGGTAAAAATCAGGGGGAATAACTTACTGAAGCCACTTAAAGACCATCTAGTATGATGTGGCCTTTATAATGAGCAACTAGTTTAAGCTAACTGAAATATGATTTCCTCTTTCCCTTCCCTTCTCCAAGGTCAATGGTTCTGATTCTCCTTCTTAAAGAGTTTGACACCGGTGTAAATCCATTGCCTTGAGTGGAATTTCTCTTGGTTTACATCAGTATAATGGAGAGCCAAATAGGACCCATATAGGGATTTTAACTCCCCCCCCCCCCCCCGATAAATAAAACATAATGAAAAACTGCATTTTCTGAGCTCTCCTTTCCCACTGGTAATACTGATCTCTTTTTAATATCCTTTGTTTCTTTGCAGAAAGCTAAGAAATAATAAAATTCCCTTAAGGTACTTTTAATAAAGTGGTCCATGTCTGGTCAAAGAATCCATGTGTTTGTTAACAAATGTAACTTTTTCCTCTCCACTATAATCTTTCCCCAAACCTGTCAAAATCAGTAAGAATCTTTCTCCCACTGATTCTACCACTGTCAGATAAAATTTGAAATATTTTACTTCTGGATATGCCAGTTTTTTTCTTACCTGGAATATGGTATGTTTAATTGTAATCTTGACAGCATCCTGAAGGTCTCGGATGGTAATATTTCCAATACTGCAAGCCACTACAAAACTGGTTAAGCTGGCATTAATTTCTGCATCCTTTAAAGGGTTAAAAAATAAAAGAAATATTATCAGAGCACCAAATACACGAGCCAGAGAACATGATTTTATTTGTGCAGTGTGCCAAAATAAACAATCTGTCAGCACTTTTACACTTAAGATCGCCCATTATAAGAACATCCTGTTTATAAGATCAAATTGCAGGTTTTCCTTTGCCACTTTTTGTTATTATCATAAACATATACAGGCACATAATTAAGGACAGACAATCTCCATAAAATTCCTCTCTTAAATCACTTTGTTTGATGCCAACCACAAACAATGCTAACTGATAACAAGTTCTGATATAATTAGGTCATTTCCCTAACCGAGAATGAACTGGGGCTTTCTTATCATATTGACAAAACAGCTGCTGAGGGAATGAGCTTGATCTTTTTTCATCATTAAATATAATAGTAACATGATATATTTACTGTCTGCGATATTCTACACTACCTTACAGCAAGTGGCCAACAAGCAACTTAAGATGTGACAAAGAAGTTCTAAGTGACGCAATGTAGTGAGAGATTCCAAAGCACTAGGGTCCTGACTGGCTTCATCTCAAGTGGTTCCAGAGCACTGTTTCTGGGGGACTCCATCACACTTGTCAGGGGTTCTCAGCAAGTATCCAGAATTCACTATGTGAGCTGCAAGAAGCTCCATATAGTCAGAGTGCCTTACAGGATTGTGATCTCGGCTACTTGTGATTGGTCCCAAGGTACTGTTTTTGTTTTATGGTGTGATGAATGCATACATGCTCAGATGTGCAAATGGAAAATCTGGTTTTTGCATATTGTCACTTCCTCAGACATCTGACCCAGCACAGCTACGCTGCCTAAATGAATTGTTTGAAAAGCAGAGTGAAAAAATTGTGTGCGATATTCAGCCAGCTCTTAAGTTTATATTGTCTTCCTATCACGTACATCTTTCTCACTGACACCCACATTCTATCACCACTCAGGAACACATGCTAGGAACTCAGACAGATCAATTATATACTGATCTGGCGTCAAGGCTATCATTTGTCTTTTGAGAGTGTGTGTAAGTCACAATCATTATGGTTGAACTTTACCCTGCAATCTAAAATATGAATAAACCATGGTTAGTCATAACTAATGGTGATGAAGCTTCTGAAGATCAAGCTTAGTGCTGTTTATTAAGATACACTGTTTTGTCATTATATGGATTTTGTGTCATTATGACAAAACCGACTATTGTATGCTTCTGTTTTCTTTACTCACTGGAATCATCCTGGTTTTCAATAAAAATGAATTTTAAAAATGAATACTGTTTAAAACAGCTGCAGATATTCCCGGGTGCATTGTAGAAGGCAACTGAGTGTCATCTTTATTTGCTAGCCTGGATTATCTCAAGTATCTCAATACTGTGCCAATAAAAAGGATAATATACGCACAACACAATACCACAGAGTCCTACGGATGCACACAAGCCAAAGGTCACTTGAAATACTAATGGGAAAACAAACTCAAGCCAAAACACTGCTCATTATGAAAACAATGTTTTCTTCTCAATGAACACAGTATTTTTTTTAACATAGCATGGTTTTCTTAATTGTGAAGATCTTCATAATTTGTTGGTGTATGAGGCCCTAGAAAGTGATACAACTATCACATGACCAGACTTAATGAAAAAAAATACTTAGATCCCCTTGATTCTCAGATCTCAGTCTCACCAGCTTTATTTTGTAACCATTTTCTTTAAGGAAACCTGCATATAAAATGTAAACCACACTATATATGGATTGAGAATGCATGTACGTGAAGAAAAGGGTGGTCTACAGTAACATTAACATGCTCTCTTGGGGGTGGAATTCAGGCTTTCGCATCAGCACAAGGGTGACAGCACTCTTGGGTGCATAGTCCTTGTACTAATTCTCTGCATAGGGTAAAATTTAACCTGAATGATCAATAAATTAAAAAAAAAAAAAAGGAAGAGAAATAATTTTTGCAGAAATAATTTCTTGATTCCTAGCTGGTGCAAAACAACATAACTCAACTGAACACAGTGGAGCGATGCTAATATATGCCTAGGAGCACTTGGATATCAATTCCTTCTGATGTAATGTAGAACCTAAATACTGTGGGAATCTAGTCATTATGAATATGTAATACTTATTCCCAGTGCCTACGTCTACTATTATCATATTTCTATAACTCCTGAGCTATTACAAAGTGATCATATCTCAGCACTTGCTTCAGGCCAGGTGAAACTGATTCAAGTATATTTCTACTTGCCTGAAAAAGTCCAGTTTTGTTGAAGAATGTAAACTGAGCCCTAGATACAGCTTCTAACTCATCTTGACTTAAATTCTTCAGTAAACTTGAGGGAAGAACAACAGAAGCCAGGCCATTTACTTGATTCCTGTCAAAATCTATCTGTTTTGTATAAAAGAGGAAAGAGCAGGTCAGACCAAAAATGAAATCATCCACACACTCTCAGCAATACTGTCCAATGAGATTTGAACATAAGACTATCATAGCCATGAGCATAAATATTCCACAGAGTTAAATGAGGATTCATACAGTTCAAAATAGCCAGTGTGTTTTCATACCTTCGTTGTGCACGTGCAGGCTTATTGTTTATTATTTGTCTTACTGTAGACCTAGGAGTCCCAATCATGGACCAGGACTTCCTTGTGCTAAGCACTGTACAAACACAGAACAAAAAGACACCCTCTGCTTCCAAAGAGCTTAAAGAAGGGCAAACCTAATTTCCAGCTGCTGCATTGATACTTTAGGGCCCACAGCAGCGAGGATCATTTACAACACCTTTCATGTAGCTCTAATTTATGCCCAGGAGACCAACCCAACACAAGGGAGCACAATGTCCAACTTTGCATTCTCTCTTCATGAGGAATGATGTGTACTCCTTGGCCATTGTTGCAGAGCTGAGCCATTGTTTTAGGGATACAACACTGCTTCAGTTTACACTTATTTCATGCTTTGAGTGTGTCTTCACTAGAAAACATCACACTTGCCAACAGCGGTGCAGCTGCAGTGGGGATACAAGCAATGCGAGTGCTTCTTTGCACAGAAGTCAGGCATTTTTATTATTGAATCATGAAAAACGATACCGGCTACCACCCACACTAGCACTTTCAGTGTTGCAAGCACCTGTGCACCTACCTCTTTACTGGAAAAAGTGTACGGGATTACAATTGCAGACAAAGCCTTGGAAGGGTTCCTTTACAATCATAAGGGCTGGAAACATTATTCTTTATAAAATGAAAGCGTGGATCTGGAGCACAATTCTGTGTTAAAAGTTTGAATCTGTGGCAAACGCCACTAAATCAGACTAGAGATGGGGCCCTGGCTATATTTAACATACCGTAAGAGAGGTACAGGTTATTCATTTTTAGCCATTTTACAAAGATAAACAACATTGCAATATAAAAGCAGTAGAGGACTTTTTTCCCCTCAGTTTTTTGTTAAGATTGCCTCACAGTGATTTTTTGATGTATATGTACATTGCTGGAAGGTGGATTTTTAGTTGACCGTATTTAAATATGTCATTTCATCATGAGACCAACAAATCTTTCTATTTAGCAGCTTGTATATAACTCATATCCAAAATTGGTGAGTAAATGACATGTTTCTTTCTGGAATTCTGTTTATACTAACTAATGCATAGTAACAATAGTGCTAGATTAATGTTGTTTCTCGTCATTTAGAAAAAAATTAATTCTCTCCATTTGAACTTTGTAATAGCTTATCAGCATGTCCAGTTTCCGTGTGAAACAATTTGGGGAAGAAAATAAACAAAGATTTTTTTATTACATTTAGGGTCACCAACTAGATATAGCAAAAATAAGAAACTTCCTGGAGTCAGAATAAGGATAGACTACACAGGAATATGTCAAACAGCTAGAAGCCCATTCTGCCAATCAATCTCTCCATCCACGCAATGGGGTCTTTATTTTGACAAATTCCAAAGGGGTAGCCATGTTAGTCTATTGTAGAAAGACAACAGAGTCCTGTGGCACTTTTAAAGACTAACAGATTTATTTATCTATTTATTTATAAATAAATCTGTTAGTCTTTAAAAGTGCCACAGGACTCTGTTGTCTTTATTTTGACAGTCATCTTCATTGTATATATCTGAGAGTGTCCTCTTTTCCTGTAGCTACTGTGGCAGAGGCAACTCTCTGAACAAGACATGACGTGAACAGACATATAGAGGTGGGAACGTTAATGTTGAAATCCTGTAGGAGGATCTATGAATATAAATACATGTTACACTAATTTATAAATTCAAGTTAGCAGGCAACAGAGCTATTAGAAGGGACTGAAAAGTCAAAAGTACCATAGATGGTATTTGAGGCCTCATGGCTAGAAGAGTTGACATTAATGAAGAAACTTTTTTAAACAGAAGAAATTGATAGTGTCCTTGGTATCAAGCAATTGCAAAGAACAAACACATTTGTAAAAAATCACAACCTACTAGGAGTAAAACTTGACAGACAGAACACAGGGCTAAATTCTGATAAGTTGTTCTCAAAGAATAATTTGGCTGTGGCTCTGCATTTATTTGAGGTGTCTCACTAGGAACTCTCCATAGTTGAGTGAAGAGAATGGAACAAATTTTTCTAAAAGTAGAGATATTTTGCAGGAACGATTTTAAAAAATGTATTCCCAAATGCTAACTTAGTAAAAGGTTGGCAAGAACTGTAAAGACCCTTGGACTAAAACAGTGGCTCCCAACGTTTTCCTTTATGCGGACTACTACCTCATCATTGAAAGTTTTACGGACCACATTCTAACTGCCAAATGTGCAAAGAGTGTTGCTTCACAGTGACATCATGCAAAAGCGCCACTATTTAAATTCAGAGAATGTTATATTACACAAGAATGTTTGAGACGCAAATAACATTGCGAATAACAGTGTAACATCAGATAAGAGGTAGACGGGATTATATTATTATTACATTATCTCCCCCTGCCCTCCCCCGCCCCCCGCTCCCAGCCCCCACGGACCACCTGCAGTATGATCGCAGACCACCAGTGATTCACAGACCACAGGTTTGGAACCATTGGACTAAAATATAATCTTTATAAACCGCTGTGAATAGCTCTGCTTGATATCCACGTTAAGATGAAAAAGATAAATACAATTTAGAAGTTGTCTGAAATATAGCTTGAGGTTTTTAAGATTCCCAAAAGATCATTACAGTATTTGGTAGAAGTTCTTGGCCTTGTGAAGGGGAATCTCCCTCTAAAGGAGAGAAAATTTCTTGCCTAATGAGCATAGAAAAGTAAGCTGTAATCACAGCTGTTAAAGTCTTTGATCAGGAGGATGCTAAGAATTCTCAGTACGCTATTGGAAGAGTAAAAGCCTAAATTTCAAGTCAGGGTTCCACTGGGAACATTATTAATAAATTTGTTTTTTCTTCTGACAGTATCTGGTTTTGATGATTATTTAAACAGTCCTGTGATAAATTATTCCTGGGCAAGAAAATTCTAATATTCCTGGATGTCCTCAAGCCACAGATGGTATTTGTTATTATACATAGAGGATATCCCAGACCAAAATGTAGAATTTTTCCTTTCATCTCCGCATAAATATCAAGCTAAAACTGAAAGATAACTGTTCATTTTCTTTTATAACAATTAGCAATCAAGTTTTATTAAGAGCAGAATAAGTGTATTTTCCATCCTTATCCATTCCCACTAAATTTGATTTGAAGAAAATTTGGACCAAATTCTTTGTGAGTGAAAATGATTGAAACTCCATTAAGGTAAATGTAGATGGTCCTTCTTACACTGGTGGAGAATTTGCTCCTTTTAATTTTAGATATAGATGATAACAAGGAAAATATTTAAAAGGACTATAATCTTTTATAATACTGTTATTAATTTACATCATGTTATAAATTTGCATGGACCCTTCCAGAAATGACAAGCTATTTACTAGGAGTAGTCTAATCATTTTACAACTGCAGAGAATTTAATTCCTTATGTATATTACAGCAATATTATTCCCTTTCACTAAATTGTAATGATTTGCATTAACTGTTAACATTGTTAACTGTTAACATTGTTAACTGTTAACATGTATATTACAGCAATATTATTCCCTTTCACTAAATTGTAATGATTTGCATTACAATTAACATTGTAATGATTGCAATAACTGTTAACACAACTTCATGTTTTAATTATGAAATTAACTCCTAAGGTCTGATTATTTGCTTCTAATGGAAGGACTTTACATTGGATTTTTGTGGTTACCCTTGCCTATTCTCACCTCTAGGGCAAGCTTAAAAAAAGAACACTTGTTTGACATGTGGTCCAGTGTGAGCGGAATGACAGTTCAT
This sequence comes from Pelusios castaneus, assembly GCA_007922175.1. NCBI lineage: Eukaryota > Metazoa > Chordata > Testudines > Pelomedusidae > Pelusios > Pelusios castaneus. Next base: position 1,696,799 of record ML685888.1, on the reverse strand, counting down.
GGTTAGGGCAATAGGAATCCAGAGTCAATTCCCTGCCCTCTGCCACAGACTTCCCACGTGACCTTAGTCAAGTCACTACAGGCAAGATTTTTACATGTATTGACATGCCTAAAGAAGCAGACAGATTCCTGGTGGGGTTTTAAAAAATCCTACTAGTTGTCTATCTCCATTTTCAGGCACTTAAATAGCATTAGAAATCTGCCATCTAGTTTTTCCGTGCCTCAGTTCCCCATCTGTAACAAATGGGGATAACAGCACTTCCAGACTTCACAGGGATGTTGTGAGAAAAAAAATACATTTAAGAACCTCAAGACAAAATCAAAGCATTGGTGAGTATTTACTTCCTGCTGGAGTCAATGGTAGTTGCATGTGCATTGCTGAATGCAGGGTTTGGATCTTAATAAGTAGCAGTATTAAAAAAACTGTTGGAGGTTTACATATTGTTCCATGATAGCTTGTAGCACATAATCTATGAAATCCTGAACTTCATGCAGAAACCTCCTTGGATTTACTCTGCAGGAGGACTGACTGCAGATACCTGCTTAGGAAACTTCAAAGACTTAGTTTTGTTTAAAATTACATCACTGATTATATGTAGATATAAGAGATAAAAATATACAGCCCCTCTGTATGGCTGAGATCACCCACTTTTCAATATTTTTCATGAATGACACTAAAATATACTAAAGTTCAATTAGTTTCTTTTGATCACCTGTGAGAAGAGTTTTAGATATAATAGTGACACATTATTGATAGTTTGAAATTCAAATTTTGGTTACAAATGTGTAATAAGTAGGTGGAACATTTTGCTGATATAGATAAATTGCCCTGGTTATAATTCTTGCTAAACATTTCATAGGAACATCTGGTCCTCAGCAATATGGTGTATGAAATCAAGAATGTTATTTTAGTAGGGAGAGATACCAATATCATTAGCTGTTTTCATAGCAGTAAAGCAAACAAGAAACGTAATTGGTTATTTGTAAAAGATGGCAATCATATTGGTCTGTTAAACAGTGTGAACTGGCTAACACATTGCCAAAGTCTAATTCAGGAGATGGCTAGTACTGAAGATTAGTGGAGGATATTTTTCTCCTCATTCTTTCAAGCAGATGAAAAAAATGAAAAAATGAAGCTAGTTTGGAATATGTCAGCAAAACATTTTAATTTGTAACAGTTTTGATTGGTTTGGATTTCCTATAACCCATGGAAGTTCTAAATTAAACTTTTTGAAGAAAAGGGGAGAAAAGGTAATCAATACCCACAACTAGATTCAGTGCTTCTGTATTATACTAAATAAATAATAAGTAATAATTCTTAACATCAGATACACTTGGGTTCCAGTGTAAATGTCTGTTCTGTACCTGGAAATCAGAAGCATTGTTCTGTGGACCAACACTGAAGGAGGATCCACTAAATGAAGTTGAATTCATAGAAGAAACTCCAAGTGCCAGGTTCCGAGTTGATATGCCCATGGATGGTCCAGTGAACTGAATCTTTAAGGCTAAGGTATCAATAGTTTTCAAAGCTCTAAAAACAAAAGAAAATTATATATACTAATAGAGCAACAGGAAAATAATGGCTTTTGTGAGCCTTGAGTCCTTTTCTGACATTAATTTTTATAAACCCAACAGGAGTTTCATAGACTGATTTCTCTAGGCCAGATCCTCAGATGATGTAAATCAATATAGTTTTATAGAAACCAGAGTAGTTATGCTGATGTGCACCAAGGAAGGATCTGTCTGTCTGATCTTTCTAGCTACAGAACAATATTCCAGTAATATTTAAATTCATATTACAGTTTCATGCCTTACATCAAAATAGTTAATGTTTTGTCAAGCCCATTAATTTGAGATTTGATATATCTCAACTGGAAAAATGCCCTTCAAGGGACTTAATCAAAAGAATGAGGTAGGATGGCTGTAGCCAGTGAATCTATATATGGGAATCTTGGGGTATTTATGATCCCATGCCCCAACAGGTAGTGAAACGCTTTCTTAACTTCCTCTCTCAAACTCAGAAATACTTACTCAGAAGATGATGCTGCCAATACACTGTCTGAACTCGTTAGAATATTGGAAAAAATTGTCACCACAGTAGAACCCAAAGACTCATCGATTTCTTCATTGTTCACAATTTTTTTAAGTTTTTGGACAACGTCATTGACTTTGTCTGAGGTCAGCTCCTGCCCGTCACCAGTGAGATTCAGAAGCTGATTGGCTATATCAGCTGCATTTTCTGAGCGAATACAGAGAAAAGAGAGGAAAAGGAGAAAGGAAAGGAATGCATGTGAATAGTACTTCCTGCTTGTTGATTTACAAAGTATCCAATGTTAATTGAATAAACATAAAATATATAGGACCTGCTGAACTTATATAATGTCCTTCTATGTTTCCCCTTTCTTTTCCTAATTTCATCCTTTGGAGTAGGAAAAGATTAGAATGGATGAATGAAAGAAGAGAAAAGAGGGGGAAAAGAGAGAAGATACGTGTATTTCCTTTTCCCTCCCCTTCCCTTATCTTAGACTTCCTTTATTTTGGGAAAACCAAATTCTCCTTTATCCCTGAGACCAAACAGTGGGTCTCTCAATGCTCCGGTTCCAGCAGAAATTTAATTCCTCTTGGGGTCAGAGGGAGAACCCTGACTCCACTGAAGTCAACTTTTACTATTGAGTTCACCGGTCCAGATTTTCACTGGCCTCTGCATGCCTGGTGTGACAAGCAAATCTCACACAAGGGCTTTTTCTGGTTAGACAAGATGGGGCGTTTGATATGGTGGCACTGCTGGCCACACAGACATGGTGGTATGAAATATAGTTTGGGTATTAATTGGTCAGAAACCTGGTGTAAAAGGTCAAGCCACAATCTGAAAAGAAACTGGCATTCAGTGAGTGTGCGCAACAAATTTTACAGGTGAAGGGGGGAAGTGAGGAATGGAGGAGACAAAATGACAAATAAATCACTTTATCCTTACACTTACACATTTGATGTTCTTTCTGATATACAGCCACTGATACCCCTTTGGCTCACATTACACAGAAGTGCCTAATTCTGCACCTCCTTCTCCCTTGTACAGTCACTTATATCAGTGCAAAACAAGGGCAAACTGGGTATAAAATGCTACCCACTAAGAATTCAGTACTTCTGTGCTCCCGTGACTGTGCTATTAGAGGCACTTTGGACTGGCGTACACAAAGAACATTACTCTCATTCACATTATGATCCTTAACATTACTCTGCTAGTGTAAAGGGGCCATAAACTGGGTATAAATGTAATTTATTCCCATTTAACAACCCATGTGGTATAAAGCTGTCTTTGTATAAATGAGAATACGGCTCAAGGGGTGCATCTACACTTGTAAATTAAGTCGACTTCAGCTTGCTTAAGTCGACTTAATTTACCCTGCATCTACACTACAGTTTCCTTTTTCAAGTCGACTTAAGCCAGTGTAGACCTGGGGTAGCCCTAAGTCGACTTAGGGCTACCCCAGGACTCTACCACTGTCCTCCCTGCCGGGGGGGGGGAAACACAGGGGGAGCCTGGTATGCCCCTCCACAGGGCAGGGCAGAGCCCTGCCCACCCTGCCCCTATGCCCTGCCAGGGTCCCTGCCCCCCTTTGCCTCATTGTACCTATGTACAATGGAGCAAAGGCTGAGCGCCCTGGCACTGGGCAAGGGGTGCCTCCCCTGCTCTCTGGACCTGCCCTAGGTGCCCCTAGCCCCTAGAAGTTGACCTAGGCATTCAGTGTGGACTCTCTAGGTTGACTTTGTAAGTTCGCCCCAAAGTCGACTTAAAATTTAGGTGTAGACTCATTAAGTTATCTTAACTAAGTTGACTTAAAGTTGACTTAGTTAAGTCAACTTAGCTAAAGTCGACCTAAATTTTCAAGTGTAGACATAGCCAAGGAGTCCAGTCCAAAGCCCACTGGAATCCTTTCCATTGATTTCAATGGCTTTGAGCTAGGCCCGAGGTGCAAAACATTGCAAAATCAGACTGGAACTGAATTTGATGCAAATTAACACCTGTGCCCAGTCCTGACACAAAAACTTTTAACTCTTGGCACTGAATTTGGTCCAGTGACTGTGATGGGTATGTCAGATTTAATTTGTTGTGTTTTTCCATGTTGTTAAATGTTTACTTTGATTTGGTTTTTTTTTTTTTTAAAGATTGAAACAACTTAGTATGAGGGAGGACTATATCCTTGTGCAGTGTGGGGAACCCAGCCACAAGAATGTTCTGAGGTAAAGGTGGAATATCAGTATACTTACCTGTGCAATTTCTAAGATCAGGTTGGTCCCAATGAGACGTATAGTTGTGCAGGTCTAAAAGACTACGGAGGAAAAAAAATTACAGAAGATGTGTTTGTGCAGAGCTTGTTGTGCTATTCAGAATAATGTTGCAAAATAATGCTAAGTGTTTCAAAATTGTTTTGCAAATTTCACAGCATCATGTTCCATTAAAATTACTGTCCTGTCAGCAACAAAACCACAATGAAAAATAACAGGGTATGACTGATATTGGGAATTTGAGGTTGGTATTTGTAGAAGACTAGCGTCATCAACATTGGTACAAAAAACGTATGCTCTATGAGCCAGATCCTCGGCTGTTGTGAACCACCATATCAATATGTCTCCATTGCAGCTGTGATGGTTTAAATCTTCTGAGGATCTAGCCTTTTATTTTAGGAGAGAACAAAGTGCTCATGTAGTGCTATAGCATTCCTAATATTTCCTCACCAAATATTTTGAAGACTAGCAAAAATTTTCACAGTATGTGCCCAATCTGGCCATTATATAGGTCTTGTTTCCCTTTGGTTAGTTAGTCCTTTTCTTTCTCTTCTTTCTTTTTAGTTAGTTTGAAGAAGGTCTATGTGAAAAGAGCAGTAACTGTAGGAAAAGCGTGCATAGAAAGCTACACAGACAGAAAAGCATGTTCTGCCATCCTTGATCCTGTGCAAGGACAGGCAGGCAGATGTGCAGTGTAATGATAAGGGTATGTGACAAATCGGAGACGTATCACCAGTTAAAGAGACATTGATAATTATTTTAAAATTCTTTTTATAAAACCTCACCACAATAGCTTATGAATTATATTTCCAAAATATGGAAAAAAGAGTCTGTGGCAATGTTATTAAAGATAATATCATAATGGAGATGCACAAGGGGGGCAAATTAAGGCAATCCACTGAGTGCTTCAAAAAGCCAATGTAATGCTCTGTTAATGTAGCTTTTGAATATATAAATTGTTACCTGACAGTGTGTCTTTAACCATTAAACATATTTCTCTATCACTGAGTGTGTGAGTTCCATGCAGCATCAAGGATACAGTATGCTTCACTGGTGTGTTAACCAGCACCTGATTACCTCAGTGCAACCAAATCTGTGATTCATACTGTACCATGTTTGCAGGTCACGGCATTATTCTGTTGTGTGGTTTTTGCCTAGGAGCCAATGTCATAGCAACATTACTATATTTAACATTTTCCTCTGTGCCTGTGACAAGTTAAAGAGCACTGGCTGTCTCTTTGAGCCTTTTGTGGGGAGAGGGGTGAAATCAAAATATCACCAAATTTCTGCTCTGCTGCCGTTTCCCCCTTAATCACACTCATCACTTCTACACCAGATGGCAGAAGGCTTACACATTTTGGCTGAGCATTTGATTCTTTATGAACCATACACATGCAAATCTTTGCTATCTTTTTGGCGCTACAGTGTAGCAGCAATTGAGCATATAAGTGACTGCTTCTTTTTGTTCCCAATATTGGCAAGAGTTACGGGAGATAGCTAGGCAAGAAAAGCCTAGCACAAAGCAAAATACAAGTTTTGGACTAAAAACATTTTATGCTGACAATCAGGGCTATTGTGTAGGACCCAATGAGTGACTAAGAGAGATAAGCAGTCCTGGGGCAGTAAACGCCAGGAGCCACAATGTGTACTGACTCAGTGGCACACACATCAAAATAGTTTGACTCCTGCACTAGCTACTTTGCAACAAATGTTATTCCGTCAGAACCTAATGGTATTTGTACAAGATTAACAGGCTGAGGAATTAAGTTAGTTAAACACAAACTCTTGTTGTTTTCCTGTCTGGCACAAAATCTTGAGGCTGTTGTTCAAGTTGCCATGTTGTTTCCAGAAAGTAAAACAGCTGGATCAACCTTCTCAGACCATGATCCAGATACAATGTAGGCAGGTAAGCATTAAATTATTTATTATTATTATTATTATTACTATTGTTATTATTGATTTAGTTGGTGTTGCTCCTAATCTGAGGAGAGTGTCTGACTAGATGACTTCCTGAGGTCCCTTCCAGCCCTAATCGTCTACAATTCTATTGCTTATGGCTATCATATTAACTACATTTATTATCATCATTTGTATCAAAGTCATGCCTAGAGCACTCAAATGAGATGAAAGCATTGTGTTAGGAACCCTCAAAGCCTTCTAACCTTAGCCGCAACACCACCTTTACTCTCCGCTTCTACCAACTACTGCCAAACTGCTAATTTCGGTGTGGTAGCTGTGTTAACGCCAGGAAATGAGAAAGACGAGGTAGGTGAGGTAATATCTTTTATTGGACCAACTTCTGCTGATGGAAGGAACTAGCTTTTGAGCTTCATAGAGCTCTTCTTCAGGTCTAGGAAACATAGGCTGTATCTACACTGGTAAATTAAGTCGACTTAAGTCGGGACCATGGGGCTCCCTTGTCCCAGGGCAGCTGGAGCGCGGAACTCCGTCTCTTCCTCCTGGCCTGGACCACTCGGCTCCGGGGAAGTTGTCCCCGGGACCCGAGTGGTCCAGGCTAGGAGGATTCCCTTCTGCCCAGGATGTGAGAAGTCCCGAGCAGAAGGGAGCCAAGTGGTCTGGGACAGAAGGGAGCTCCTCGCTCCTTCTCCCTCAGACTGCTCAGGGGCTTGCTGCCCCTGGGAGAGCCAGCCCCGTGCGGGGCTGGCTCTCCCTGGAGCAAACAAGTCGACTTAGAGAGTCCAGTGTGGACTCTCTAAGTCGACTTAGTAAGGGGCCCTTTAAGTCGACTTAGGAGTCCAGTGTGGACTTAATAAGGTCGACTTAAAGTCGACTTATTAAAGTCAACCTTTTTAAAGTCGACCTTAATTCCCTAGTGTAGACATAGCCATAGTGTCCACACTAAGGCATTGTCTACACTAGCACATATGCTGGTAAAACTTTTATTGCTCAGAGGCGTGAGAAAAGATCCCCCCTGAACAACATACATTGTGCTGGCATGAGTGCATGTGTGGACAGTGGGAGACAATTTCCTGCTGACAGAGCTGATAGATAGAGGAGGTCTTAGAGCCTACCAAGTAAACCTCTTCAACAAAAATTTAGCTGGGAATGCTATTCATGATGGGTAAATCAGTTTAAAATCCAGTTTACTACTGATTCTGCAGTGCTAACTGTAGTAAAAATTATTTTGGACAGTTAAATAAGCAGAATGATTTGAAGATAAACAGGGAGCAAGTCTATTGGAAAAGAAGATACAGTTTTTATAGCTATATTTTGATCAAATAGCAATTGCAGGTCTCAGGACACCTTGAAGAAATTGTGGTTATTTGTATCTTTTCCAGGTTATTACTAACCAAGGACACATCTCAACAACATGTACCTCTCTGTGCTATTTATGCCTGCAAGTGGTCACGATATGAAAATAACCTCACTTTAAAATAATCCTGATCCGTCCATGGGCTAAATGGGACACAATTTAAATTGCATACACACTAAATTGTGAATATAGAATAAGGTTTCTACCATTAGAGAGCTCATGGCTTCTGACAGGTCTCCATGAACTTACCATGTTCTTGATGCTTTCTGGACTGAGCTTCCATGGCACAGTATAAAGCTGGTCACAGTGGGCCTGGTATTTGGCCAGAAATAGTTTGGAGGGTTTTCTTCAGCTGTACATTTTTCTACAAAACAGTAATGTATTTAATAAGAACAGCTCTTAACTTTTAGCAAGGAAATTATAGTTCAATTTATCAGCCTCTCTTGCAGCATATTTTATTAATTTTATTAATTATTCTATGGTTTACATGCAATCATCTTTTCTGCAGTGGATGCCTACAACATGTTTGTAATGGCTGCGTGCTGTATACTGTACACCCTTGTCCCAGAGCTAACAGGCAAGATCATGAACTGCAGTAAATTGGCATAGTTCCACTGAAGCCTATAGAGCTATGCCAAGTTAGCAGCTGAGAGTCTGGATATCAGATGGGCAATTTGAACCCCACCGACCAATTGCTGAGAGTCCAGTGATGACCTGATTTGTCTGGTCATAATTTTTATCTGAAGTAGAAGATACCAGATTCCAATACAATGGGAAGTGCATGGTTAGATCCTTTACAGTGTTCACTAAATAGAATGGGGAATGGACTTGTTTGGGGGAAAGCAAACAAAACCTTAGGAATAGCAAAGCTGAAAACTCTTTACCTACCTACTGGATCAACAGCCACTGTATGGACTGTCAGTCCATCCTGTAGGGTTTCATTATTGCTTATGAGTTTCTGCCGGATGGTTTGTTCTTCTAAACTGATGTTATTGGTAGAGTTGTAAACCAGAAGAGCCCACACCACAAAACTGAAAAAAAAATATCCCAGTGTTTGAGTGAAAATGAGAGATAGCAAAGCAATCAGGGTCTTGAAATTAAAATATCCAACCAGCTTAAACAAGGTTAATGATGAAGGTACCTGCCTATTTTTTAATCTCTATACATCAGGAGAGAGACCAAACAAACCATGTCTATCCCAGTGTTGATGGAGTAACTCAGAAGATATCAATCCTTACCTGAAAATCAGCCTTCTCTTATAAATACTGCCCCCAAACCTGACACTGTTGGGAAATCCCACCAGCAGCTACTATTATTGAGACAATTCTCTAGAAGATCTAAGATACCATTTTAAAAGGGCCTAAGGACCAGCTTCTGAAAGGTATTTAGGTACCTAAAGAGGCAGATAGGTGTATAGACAGATTTCCTAAAGCATCTAGGTACTTTTGAAAACCCCACTAGAGAATTATCTTTGTCTAAATACTTTTTAAAATCTGGCTCTTAGACTGTCTACACTACAGGCTCTGTTAAGTCAACTCAACATGGTCGACTTTAAGTTGACTTAAAGTTGACCTTGTTAGGTTGACTTAATGGAGCGTCTACACTTAAAGGTGACTTAAGTCGACCTTGTTAAGTCGATTTAACAGAGCCTGTAGTGTAGATATACCTGTCCACACTGGCTTTAAGTTGACTTAATAAGGTCGACTTAAGCGTTAAGTTGACCTTCAGAAGGGGTGTTATTAAGTCGATTTAAGGAAGCACTTAAGTTGACTTAATAAGTGCCCAGTGTGGAAGCGGCATTCTTTAGGTTGACTTAAGCATCGTTAAGTCAAACTAAGGTGCAAGTATAGACATACCCGTAGTGGCTCACGGACCTAAATCCCATTGAAACTAAGTGGAATTTTGGCTCCTAACGCATTTAGCTCCTTTGGAAAATATTACCCTTAATTAGGAAAGTTTGGCTGCTTAGTTGAATAGAAACAAGTAGTCTTGAAGTAGTAATAACTGTTTTGGACAGAAACCCATTTATCCTTTCTTGGGCACAAGGAAGCCTGAAGTATCTTTGTCCATTTCCTGTGTGGGAATTATAACAATGCTCTCCCCTTGACCAGATTCATGGATTTCCTGGAAATCCACTCTCATGGAATGATGAGAAGAAAAGATGGATCTCATCAGGAACCTTTCCAAGACAAGAGAGAAGCCCAGGTGGTAGGGACAAACAGTCTCTGCTCAAAAACCTCACCCAGATATATGATGAGCCCAAGGTACAGGAAAAATGCTTAGAAGGGGAACATGAAGATGCTTGTGCTAGGCTAGTAGTTGGAAGGCACAATACTGAAACAGAAGTTAGGCTCAGTGATGGACTCCTTGGAAGCTCAAAGGAGGGGTGCCAATATGCATACAGTGGTGGAATAGATTGAACAACGTTGCTTTCACCAGGTGTCCTTTGGTAGGAGAAGGGGGGTGAGTTGCTGCTGGTTAGGGAAGGAGAACAGAGGAGAGGAACTGTAGAGTGTACTGAGTGGTCTACTGAAGAACCCCATGCACATACAAGCCAGGATTTGGTTGTCAAGAATCTGCCAGAAAGTGGCCTCTATGATGATAGTTCAGAGTAAGTCTTCCTAACATTGCCTGTGTTGGGTATGGCCTTAGAACTGCAGTGTACTGTACAGATGTTGCTGTTGGCTGTCAGAGATACCTGTCATTATGTCTGACATCTTTTTAAAAGTTAGAAGGCTCTGGCTGATACATCTGAAGTTTATTCATTACTGAAGCGATCTGAAAAACGTTGGGAGGTATGTCTAGGTAGTGATGACCTTTCAACCTTACAAACTCCAGATGTGACATGTTTCCCTTTGGTATTCAAATACAATATACTGAACCAAACTTTCAAAACATTTTACTGTTTTAGAAATTACCTGAGAATAGGGAAAAGGAAGAAATGTGTACATATATAAATAGAAATACTTATTGTTTGCTCTTGTGCTAGTAAATATATATTGTTTTCTTTTATATTGCTGAGAAAATGTTTAAACTTGGCCACCATTCACCTGTTTGCCTTGAATGTGTCCCCACTAAAGTTACTGCTGCAGAAGAATTCCAGATACCTCTAGACAAGGGGTAGGCAACCCCCAGCATGTGTGCCAACAGTGGCACACGAGCCCATTCAGAACGGCACATGGCACCCTCTCTGGCACTACCAAAATTGCTGCTTCTGCCACTGAAAGCCATTCTGGGTGGCTTCTCTCAGGGGTGGCTGTGGTGTAGGGGGTCCAAGTCATGCCCATGCCCCAGGCATGCTGCGGAAAGAAGCCATCACCAAAAGGAGCTAGTCCAGGTAGTTTCTTTCCATGGTGTGCCAGGGGACCCCTGAGATTTGGCGCTCCAGGCGGCTTCTTTCTGCAAGTGGCTCCTTTCAGCGGCATGTTTGGGAAGTTCCTCCCCACCTCCAATCCAGCCATGGCTGCTGCTGAATTTTCAGGCAGTAGCCGCTTTTTTTGGTGAAGGGGGCCACCAGCACTGGCTAAGGGTTGGGGAGGAGGGGCTGGCATGGGGGTCAGCAAAGGTTGCCAAACATCTCTGCTGTGCTATTGTACATCCCAAGTTCATCCTAACATTACATTGACTTCAACAAAACATTTATTCACAGAAATAACTTCAGTAGGATGTATATTAGTAGGCTACTGATGCATGCTCAGGGTGCATTGTGAGGCACAAAGCTGACAATGGTAGGGGGCTTATTATGGCATTTATTTTAGAGGAAGAGTGAGCACTGCTTAGGAGCACATCAGTTTCAGCCCATCCCTCCTGCACAACCATCTTTCTCAAAAGATTCTGGCTTCCATCATCTGTTCCATCTTCTTCTAATTTAAAAGATAAAAGCTTCATAAGTTGCTGCTGCTCCCAGCTTCAGCAAAGGGGACATCAGAGACAAAGAGTCACCACTGTCACATTGTTTATATCCCATTCTACCAGCTAATCAAGCATGTAGCTTTGGACATTCAGCAACCAAAGCCGTGCTCTACCGGACAATGGCAACAGAGCAGTAGGACTAATGATATCTCAGGGTGGGTTAGTTGTCGTGTATTTACAAGGGGAAAAAACTGATTATGCAGCAGTAATAAAGAACATCTGTTTATCTGGCTTTTGATAACTTACTGCGTATGCTGTACATGTTGTGTAACATGGAACCCCTTTACAAATAATATAAGCTGTACAAAATGACTCATGTTAACAACCTGTAATAAACAATAATCTCTTTCATTTGATCGTTAAGACAATTCTGAGTTGATCATTCCTTTCCACCTTTCTAGCAGTCATATCCCAGACAAAAAATATCTTGATATTGAAATAAGAAACTTCTTCTGAATTTTTGAAATGGTAGGCCAATTTTCATGTAAATGTCTGTGATGAAACACTGCTTTGGTTATGTGATGATGGGTGAGCCCAACCTTAAAACAAGCATTCATCCTTCATACTGTATCCTACAGGGACTAAATAGAATAATGTAGCAAATGGGTGTTAGTATGAAACGTCATGAAAAAATCTTGAGGACAAATTCTATTACATTGAAAGCACTGTGTACCAAATAAAATTGTGGCTATCCGGCATAAGTGTGCAAGATGGGGGAAAATGTAGGTTCTTGTAGTCTCTGAATATAACACACAAGTCAGATGAGCTGAGTTGGCATGGAAGGAAGAGGGTAGCATATGTTACTCCCCGATCGAGTTTTCTTTTTTCTTCTATTTTATCCCATTTTTCTCCTTTTGTATAATGTTAGTTAGGCTGAATTAATAGTGTATTAATATGGCTGTCAAATATTCTTTTTCAGAATGCAAATGTAATCTTTTCAGCTACCAAGTAATTATTAATTAGTTTTTTCATAAATGTAAAATTATTATTATTCAGTATTAGAGGCTAGCAAGCCAAAGCTTTTTTTAAAAATATGATGAGTAAAATTTTCAAAAGCACCCAAATGACTTAAGATCCTAACTCCCATTGATATTCAGTGGGATTTAGGCTCATAAGTCACAACACACTTTTGGAAATTTTAATTGTCTGCTATTTTAGGTTCTCTCTACATATCCTACTTTGTTATACAGTTTTCAAAGATGAGTAGAAAAGTTTTAAAGATGTTTGACTGTAAATTAGTAGCAAATTTAAACATATACTGGCAGACATGTTGTGAGGTCTGTAAGCACATATGGGTGCATGACTGGGAGTCATAATTTGAAGTATTTGTTGCTCAGTTCTAAATTAATTGCAAGCATTGAAGAAAAAAAGCCAGACATGATGGTTAACTACTCAGTGAAAACATCTGTTCATTGAGCAGTGGTGGTCCAAATAGCAGGCAAAATGTTAAACTATATAAGGCATACAATAAATAATGAAAGTCTTTTAAAATGCCATCATACAAAACAATGGTAGAGCTCTTTCTTATAATAATTTGTTTAGTTTTGGTCACCCTCCCTCTAAAAAGATATAGCAGACTAGAGGGGGCTTGGAAATGACCAATAAAAATTATCTGAGTCATGGAGAGACTTCTAAAGGCAGTACTGAAGACTGGGAATATTTAGATTTGAGAGCAGATAGATAAGACAGAACATGATAGAGGTAGACAAAGTAATCAGGTATAGAGAAAGGCCACCAGAAGGACCTAATTACCCTCTCATAATAAAAGAAGAAGTGGATATTTTAGAAGATACATAAATCCTCATGTTTCAGGATATAAATTAACCACAAACCACCATGGATTAGGAAGAAATTTCCTCAATGGGTAAATTATTCCATAATTTTTCACCTCACATTTTCTTACACTTTCCTCTGAAGCAACTGACGCTAGCCTTTTTGAGTGAGAAGGCACAGAACTAGATGGGCCACTACTCTGATACAGTAGGACAATTCCCATGTGTCCATATGCCGTTTTTTGGACCACATTTTTCACCATAGAATTGCCATGGCAAGAGAAGTTCCTAATGAATTTGCTTCATAACATAACATTTGCTTTGCACTGTTATTCAGTGTTATACAGGCACTTACTATTTATATAATATAGTATTTCATGATGTAAAACCTACAATCTACTAAAGGAAAAAAATGTTAGAATCCATGTTGTGTGACCAGTGACCAAAGCTGATGCCATCTTATGTGAAATGAATTTGTGGTTTCTTTACAGTTGTCTAAATCACGAAGTAATCCAGTACAACTGGCATTCTGATAACTTCAGCCCCACCCAACTCCCACAGAAGTTAATGGAAAGGCTCAATGGAAGACAATGGGGACCAGATCAAGGCTCCTTATTGGCAATTGCATCAAAGAGGCCAAGGATGGACGGGGCACGCAGAATGAATAACCCATTAGTTTATGGAGGTCTTCCCTACAGGTCATGGCTAAAGTACATCAGTGAGGTTTTGTGGAGAAGTTTTGTACCTTTCCTATGGATACCAAAAGAACTTCAGTCTCCAGGGCTCTGAATTTGGCATCTTTTGCAAGAAAATATTTACACAGAATTAAAACATATTTATGAAGCAGATGTGTGTATAGGGTTCAATTTTCACAAGTGCTCAGCATTTTGCTCTCATCAAATTCAGTGGTAAAATTTCCATTGATTTCAAAGGGAGCAAGGTTGGGCCAATGCTGAATCATTTTGAAACTCCCACGAGGGATTTAGTAGGATTTAATAGGATTTTTTTTAAATATGAAGAGATACCCTGATTGTATTACTATATATGAATTACAGTATTATATTTCAAAATGTATTTGAAAGAAATTATGAAGAATGGGCGAGGTGGATACTATGCCCACTTCCACCATAGGCTCTTATATGCTTTATAGCCTTTATTTACTTATACTTTATATTTTTGCATATACTTAAATGACTAAAGATAATTTACCAAAAACAATAAAAATGAGAATACGGAGCTAACTGTTGACTAAAACTACTGACTTTCTAAACAGTAGTCTATCTAGGTCAATAATCCTTCCTATTAAACATTTCATTAAATAACTTATAACCCAGGATTCATCAGAAGACTAATTCTGTTCCTACTGAAATTAATAGCAAAACTCTCACTGACTTTAATAGGCAGAATTGGACCTGGTAGAATTTCTTTGCTTTCTTGCTCAGTTCTTGTTTTTCATGTCAGAAATTTCTATGTAGGTTTAGCAACTGATCTTTTAAACATGTTATTAACAGTGACTGATGTTTTTATTTGGATGAGTTGTTAAACAGTAGTTAGAACTGCTATTTCCCATAGTAAGAGTGATTAAGTACAGAGTATGGGCCAAAATTATGACAGTCTAGTAGCAGAGGTTGTAGCAGGCACAATTTTAATTTGCTGGTAAGTGGAGAAAAGCTCATAGGTTTGCAAAATTGTTTGGGAAAAAAGCATCAGGAAAGCAGGGGTGCTGAATGGCTCTGTGGAAGCCATTTCTCTTACCCAAGCGACCCAACCTTGGTCATATGGCTACACCTAGGATCTGTAGGATCTTTCTGGGGAAAGCAGCAGCAGCAGTAGCAGAAATGTGTGGCATTACTGTGGTGTCAAAAAGGGCAAGAAATCAATGGCAGAAACAAAACACATGCAATTTTATCTGCAGAAAGAACACAAATTTACTTTATTTTTAAATCTTTGTGCAAAATGGTGGGGACAAAAGATAACCAGGATCACAAACCACTGTGCTTATACCTCCTGTGGAGTGTCCTTTCAACTCTATTTTGAACCAACACCTTCTGGGATGAGATAGTGCTACTAGGATGAGAAAGTGAAACACACACAATTGCAGTCCAGTTGTGATAAAATTCCACCTTTTAATTTAGTTAATAATCTACCAATGAACGATAGTGTTGCATTGCTGCCATCCAGAAACTTTGACATTGCTGATAATAATAGTCACTTTTGGACTTGGGATTGTATGTATAATTAACATTATAAGCACAGTGCACTGTTAATTGCTTCAGCTCTTAGAATCCAGCAATGCAAGAATAATAAACTTCTTCCATAGTTTATTTTGTTTGTCTCTTCTCCAGAATGTAATTGTTTAGAACTTTTTTTGAAAATACCTGTTTTTAATATGCCCCCAATCACAGCTTTCCCACTCCCATTTTCCCTCTGTCTGTATAATTCTGTCTCTATGGTTTCTGCATCCTTTACTTCATAGGAGGCTTGATGAAGGACTCTACTGTGCTGAAGCTATTTTAAAAGTTATGGCTCTTACATAGCAAATGAGAGTGGAAATAGATCAGAGTAAAATAGCAGAAAATAATTAGAGTGGAAGCAGTTAGGAAGTAGCACTGTGAGACTCTGGCCTTCTGAGGCTGTATATTTACTGGTTTAGAGCAGAGGATTTTAATGAGGAAGAGAATCTTAATAAAAACACTATGCAACAATAGACAACTTTAAGAGGTGCTATTGAATGAAATAGATATAATATGTGTATAGTGAGAGCAGAGAAAGAAAGTGAGATTAGAACAATAAAAAAATTATTGGATGAATGAAAGAAAAAGAGGATAGATTCTAAGACAGACAAATAAAAGACCCAAGAAATATGAGGATCATTATTCTGAACAAAAGTCAGAGAAAAGTAGGTGAGAGATGATTTTGAGTGAGTTAAAAAGACAGACAAATAGGATTGCATCTACTGAAAATAAGGTCAAAAGCCGTGCTGTTTATGGGCTAAGATTGAAGTTTTAAATTTGGAGCCAACCTGGAGTTAGGGAAAACCTAAGAGAAAAGGGAATAAAGGTATTTAAAAGCAAGGGGAAATTTATTAGATAGATGACATACAGGGCTTCCTGAAACTAAGAGATCAGAATTATTTATGACTGTCTATAGTACAGAAAACAAGAAAATACAATCTTTGATCATTTATTTAAAAAAATCTTATGAATACTCATTGAGAGCAAGACACTTTCATAAAAGAAAAGTTCATCCACATCATCTTAAAAGTAAGAAAAAAACATTATCTCCATTTGGGATAAAAATTTACAAGGGTCACCAGCTAACTTTTCATAATTATAAATGATACCCGAAGTGCTATTTGGTATCTTTAGAGTCTTGTCCAAGAGAAACTTGAAACTGAAAAATTTTAAGAAACATTTTAAAGTCAACAAGAAGTAGTAAGAGAGAGAGTTTTCTAGTTTTTCGTCTGAGTCTCTGTTGATTGCCTCTGTCAATTCTGCAAATACCCGTATACCAATATATGTGGGCTGCAAGGATGTGAAAAACTGGTCTTTAGAGACAGGATAGTGGAGACTATTGGTAAGCTAAATCCCCTGGTTTGGCAACAATGACACAGTGTATCATGAGAATAGCATCATACACACTTCGATGGCACTGGAAAAATACAGATTTTCCCATTGGATTCCCCTGCCTGTGGCATTACAGGATGAAAATATATGCTACTGACATAAAAAAAAAACCAACTAGAAAGATAAAATGCATGATCTTAATTCATACTCAGAACACCCACTGAGCTAAATTCCACCCTTAATTACACCCAGGCAATCCCAACGAGTCAGTCCATTTCTTCAAACAGAATCAAGGGCCGTTTAGCTCTTGTGTGGCATGTGCAGAGTATATGAAACAGACTCTTGTGACATGTGACATGATTAGCATTTACAATAAATACTTCATTATGAAGAGACAATGCTTTCTATTCTATTTGGGCCTAACCCAAAGTCAATTGAAGCCATTGCATATATTTGGTCTTCGGAACAGACCCTTAATTCTGAAAAATTGTGCTGTTTTGAGTTAGACATAATACTCATTACCTCTGAAATGGAATTTGATGAGTGAAGTATCAAGAAGAGGGGTGTTCATATAGAGTGCACAAACATTCAGAGTGATATATCAATGTGAAGAATCGTAACAGCTAAATTCATTAGACAGCACCTACATTAACGCCTTACAATATGAATATAGTTGGATGAGAAGTTTATTGAAGGAGCAATATAAATTCCAAGAACTAAAAGAGAAAAGAAAAGAACAAAATCTTACCATCAAAACTGCACATGCCTTCTGCTAAAAAAGTGACTTAAAATGTTGTTTTACTCCCCAGCCAAATCTTTTCAATATCACAGGGGACTCTGGAGTAAAGCTTAGGGTTATTTTTAGATAGTTTTAAATTTGACTTTATTTTGGATCCCCTGGCATCTATCTCCAGTTGCTGAATGCCACCAGTCTGGAGATAGGATTATGATGAAGTCGTGTGCAGAGCTGAACAAGTATCTTGGGCTCATTCCCTATACAGTGTTGAGTGCTCTGGGCCTGGTTCAGCAATTTATTTAAACACATGCTTAATTTTAAGCATGCGAGTAGCCCTCCAGAAGGAAATTGAACTACACACAGGCTTAAATTTAAGCACATGCCTAAATGCTTTGCTGGATTGGGCCCAGAAGGCATAGTGACTTGTCAGAAAGGGCGCTCAAACAGAGGCTTCCGGCACTGAAAGTAGAAAGAGATATTGCTTTTTCTTTGCCCCCTTTTCTTAGGGACTAGGAACTAGAGAGAAAAGGGAGAAAAAAAAGTCCTAGAAATGATAGTAGGAGGATGAGAGACTGAAACCTGCTTAAGTTATGCATGTGCACTGGGGGGAGAGATCTGCTGTCAGGGTGGACAGCCACTTCTGTAAGAGATGCAGACACACTGAAAGGAAAAGCTATTTATACCCTATACATCGCTTCTGTCAGTGGTGACGGCATCCATCGCTCTCAGGCTGTTGTCATATCACGAAGGCCTAGTCTACATTGCTGTGCTAGGTCGATGGAGGTATATAATCTACGTACTGTAGAATGTGTATCTCCCATCAACTTATTTACCTTCCCTTACTGCGGTGTCTTCACTGGGCTCCACCAATGGGAAATGCTCTCCGTTCGATGCAGCATTACTCTTTTTGGGGGGTGGAGTTACTGCGTCGAACGGAGAGCACTTCCTGAATCGATTGAGTGGGTCTCCATTGGCCACTCAATCGATCTAACTGCATTGATCCATGGAGATCAACCACAGCAATTTCAGCGTAGACAAGCCTGAATAGTGAGGAAGAATGTACAAGAAATAAGTACATCAGAAACTAGCTCCTGTTACGTTCCAGGGAAGTAGCCATGTTAGTCTATTTCAGCAAAACAAACAAGGAGTCATGTGGTACTTTTAAAGATCAACAAATAAATCAATAAATCTATTGGTCTTTAAAAGTGCTATAGGACTCCTTTTTTGTTTAGCTGCTGGTAATGATCCCTGAATGGGCCACCCATTGGATAAAAAGCTTGTTTATCCTAGCACAGCAATTCTAATGCACATCTTAATGAGAAAGCGGTTATCTGCACTGCCAGGAGATGCACTCCACATGCAGTCTCCCCTTACTCCATAGCAGCTAGTGTTTTTTGGCCACCTGTCCTAGATTCAATCTGAAGACTAGCATCCTCCTCATTTACCCTCAGAGTTTGGAATGAGATTTTCAGAAGGACTCTGTGGATGTTAGGCACCCAGCTCTCCTCAGCTTTCAATGTTAGTTGGACTCCTAATTTCCTTAGGCTATCTTTGCAAATCCCAGACCTTAGTGTCTAATCAGAACCCCACTGAAATCAGGAAATGAAGGCATGTGGGAACTAGTGTGATTTGCACAAATTTGGCATTCATTTCCAATATAATTTTCTGGCACGTGAGATTGTTCCATTCTTCTGAACATTCTTCTTCTTCTTCTTTTTCTGAAATCAACTGCAAAACTCCTACTGACTTCAATAGGCTTTGGATCCGGCCCTTAAAGTCAGTGGTGTATGGAAGGAGGGGCCATGCCCTGGGCACCAGGCTGCGGGGGGCAAAGGGGGGGTGGAGAGGGTTCCAGGCTGCCTTCACAAGATACCAGAGGAGAGAAGCAGGAGGCTCTGAGAGGCAGAGCCTCCTGTTGTGAAAGACCAGCTTGGCATCCCCCCCACACCATAAGAGCCGAGGGCAGCAGGTAAGTGCTGCAGGTGTGGGGGGGCCCTGCCAGGCTGGGTTGGTCCCTCACGAGAGGCAGGCCGAGGCAGTTGGTGCTGCCCCCTGTATTCTAGTGCTGAAAGGCTTCCATTTCTATGGATGCTGGGTTGTCCAGTTACATAGAAATGAAAGACTTCCAGCACTAGGGCCCCGGATGCAGCATCTAACTTCAGCACAGCATGCAAGCCCAGTTCAGGAAAGGAAGCGAACATGGATATGATCCAGGGAGCAGGGAAGGGGGCAGAAACCAGGGTAGATGGAGCTGCAGGGCTCATGCATGGGGGAAGGGTAAGACACATTCTGGCCTTGCCCTTAAGTTACCAATGCTTAGCAATTGCTTGAATTGCTCTCCGTGGTGGGGCAGGTAGGGGGAGGCATCGGGGGAGAGGGGCATTTGTGCAGCCAGATTCCTGCCTCTGTGTGCCCCACTGAGCCCATCTCCATGGCAGGAGTCACGGAGCCTCCAGCAGAGGCTGCTATTGCATCCAGAGAGTCTGGCTGAACAGCACCAGGGAGTGGGCAAGAAAGATGTGTGGGGCCCCCCTGTGTTCCCTGAGGGGGGGATGCATGTGACATTGTACCTGTACTCCCTGTTCCTGCCTGTGGCAGCATCCCTGACACGCCTCCCCAGAGCTTTCCCTACCGTCCCCTCCCCTGGCCTGGCATTCCTACCTTTATACCATCTCCTGCCCCTCACCTCATTTCCTCATCTAAGCTTCCCACCTCTCTAGCCTGACAAGTCTATCTTTCCTCTGATGCTGACAGTATTTTAACGATCTAATAATGCCACATTATTGTATTGTTTATGGTATATTTAGTGCTGTCAGTAAAAAGTTTACTGTGTCAGTAAGAAAATTCAACTTCAGATCTTCGTGTCAGTAAACACTAAAATTCAAAGTTGGCAACCTGGCACCCCAACCCATGCATCATGAAGGACTGATCCATCATCCCCATCCCCATCCCCTCCTCAGGTGGAGGGTGGGATGGGATTTGAGGCTACCCTGCCCCAGCCAGAGCCAAGCTGGAGCAGTGGATAGTAAATGTTAAGGGGTGGGGGGCTGATGGGCCAGGCTGGCCTTTCACCAGGATGGGGGATAGAGGTACATCCTCAGCAGTTCCTGCCCCCACTCCCGTGTGGCGAAGAGCTGACATGTCTCCTCTTCCCTCCCCAGGCAGGGCGTGTGTGTGTGTGGGAGGGGGTGAGGTTGACCTGTCCTGGCCTGAGCTGGGCTGCAGGGTTGCTGCAGGAGACCAGTGGCCACTGCACGCTGGGTAAGGGGCAGGGCATTTGCATCTCCCCCCCCGCCTCATGTCCCCCTGCTGGTACAGACTCCCTCTCCCTAGGCAGCGGGGGGCAGGACTCCTCCTGCCCTGGGTGGGTGAAGCATGAGGCACAGGAGAGAGGCACAAATGTGGGTTTAGCCCTCGGGTGCCGGACACTTTTGGTATGCCACTGCTTAAAGATGCGGCAGAGGAGAAAAAATGTCTCTTTCCAGAGATAGTACTTAGATATCATTGATGGGTGCTACAGAAACCCTAAGGTAGATAGTTCTGGGACAGAAGAATGAATACCCATGAATGTTAGACAGCTCTACAACATTTTGTGACAGGTACAAATTAAATTTTGAAAAATGATCAGCCAAGTTTTAAGGAGTTCATTGAATTACCTGATTTAAATCCAAGGGAGTTTCAATTACAATAAACATAATACCAATGTGAGGTTTGTGTGCAAATCCAGAGCAGTGGGAGACCATAAATTATATTTACTAAATGGCAGGGTGTGGCCCAGAGCATGTAATTATGCCACACCCAATTCTGATAGTATGTGTTGTCTCTATCACTAAAAAAATCCTGTAAAAGTACCTTTTATTAGTGATGCTTCTTTTCTCCCTTGTCTGTTCGTTCACAGTGACTGACTGAATACTTTAAAAGCAAGCAAAAATAGCAATTAGTATGCAGTAACTACACTAAGGACTTTAATTAAGTATTTTCTCCCAATTGTCACCAACATTTACCTGATATTGACTACATACACGGTATAATTCCAGTTCTGGAAGGTCTGATTTAGCTGAAAAATACAGAGAGAAAAATTACAAAGATGCCATGGTGAAGAAAGGCCCCTGCATTATTATTCAGAGTTTTGCATGCTCCCCTTCTTTCACCAGTAATAACATCTTTATTCAGCAAAATGAAAAGACTAAAATTTCCTTATTGTGAGACTATGGCTTTATTAGGTCTGTATATTTATTTACAGTGGAGGGTTTCAGTGAGGAAGGGAAACTTAATAAAGGGGCACCGTGGAATATTGATTCCAATAGACAACTTTAAGAGGTGCTGAAATGCCCCACATGCCACTGGCTGGAAAAATTTCTGGGCACTGAATGATGTGGGAAATACACTATACATTTTCATCAAAAGTCTACAATCTGCTTCTGAACCTCTCTGTTTTCATCTTTTATTTTAAATAGGCCCAATCTTTAAGTAGAGAGCTTTACCATTGATTTCAGTGGGTGCCGAGTCTAGCCCTAAAGTACCTGAAGAGATAACATAATAATTTCTATTTCCTCTTTCCCCTCCTCAAAAAGTTCTGATCTGAAAGTATGCATCAAAGACCTATGCAGCTGAGTGGTTACAAAAGGTGCATATGGTTTGGTTTTGGCTGTGGAAGGCCTGGTTTGAACTGCCTGGCACCGCCCTCCTCTGAGTGACATTGAAGGATTTTATAAATTAGGAAAGGATTATCAAATTGTAACTTGTGAGGGTGGAAATTCAGTGGATGGCTTATTTGTTTGTTCCCCTTGAGACAACATTGAGAGTTGAAAGAGTATCTGTATTGGGAAGTTCCAGAGGGATAACCGTGTTAGTCTGTTTCAGAAAACAAACAAGGAGCACATGCATCTGACAAAGTGGGTTATAGCCCATGAAAGCTTATGCTCAAATAAATCTGTTAGTCTTTAAAGTGCAGGACTCCTTGTTTGTTGTATTTGGAAGAAGGACTTTGTTGCCTGTCTTGGAGAGTCTTTGTGTAGTGCTCATTTTACACTGGCTGAAAGAGTGGAAGAAGGTGGTTTTTGGCCATTCTAGAGAACTAAAACCCTTACTGAGATGTCCATACTTAGTGACTTAGCATCACAGGAATGAGAAATTTTATCAGATCACCAAGGAACTTTGGAGTAGGGTGACTGACACACTAAGACTAGACTCTTCCTAACCCCATTGGGAGAGTAACATTCAATATGGACACACTGCACTCAATCCATTTTCAGCGTGTGAAACCTCTTATAATTCAGATGAAATGCAAACAACCCGGACACACGTCTATTCCCTGATCCCAACTGTACAAAATATCTGGCTGGAGGCAACTGTGCTTTATGGACCAGCTTTTCACAGATTGCTTTAAGAGCACCGTGAGGATATTCTCTCGGACATTCAGATGTAGCTGATCAATAAAAATATAGTGCACAGTTGTCACTCTTCAGTTCCAACATCCATCAAACATCATCATTCAAACTACATCAGTCATTTCGCATGCCATAATTTATTTTAATAATGCATGGACAGAAACAAAAAAATACTGAATTAAACACACTGAAGTTTTGTGTTAATAAATTTACCAGCAGACGACCATTTTTCTTCTGAAAAAATAATGGTAATAATAATAAAAAAAAATAGAAAGGCTGCCCCTTCATATGTATGCAGCAAAATGCGCACCCTCAAACCACCAATAAAAAAGTAATGAGCCACAGTTATATCTATCAGCCATCACCTGATCTAATTTACAATTTAACACTTTGTGGAAAGTTATTACATTTAAATATTCTAAAGAAGATTCAAACTACTGTATATTCCTAAAGTGTTTTGCTCAAATATTTGTTTTACTACATAAAATTATGTGTGTGTAGCATGCAACTATTACTTAAGGGTTGCTGTATTATCAAAATCTTCCTCAGACTTACAGGGATTTACCATTTTAAAAAATCTTTAAATGTACACGAAGAATAAAAAGGAGGTATATCTAGGCATCCTATCAACTGTTGCAAATAAATAAATAAACAAATAAATAATAAACAGCTATCAGAATATAAAAATACATTCCCTCTACAGAGTTAATCTCCACAAAACAGCTCCCTAATATGAAGAGAAGGACTGGGGTAACTAGAACCTTAATGTACCCTCTCAAATTCTAAAATGCCTTATAAACAAGAACAAGATCTTACTGTTCTGTCTGCTTTTCTGCTTTTGTATATGTGTTGACTGCATTTTTAGGACAACCTCGTATTTCCATGTGCTTTAGTTTTATATCAGTTAATTATATATAAATCAATGTTAAAGTCAAATGTCAACATTAGGTGAAAAACAACGAGAGTCCTGTGGCACCTTATAGACTAACAGATTTTCTTCGGCATAAGCTTTCATGGGCTATAACCCACTTCGCATCTGATGAAGAAAATCTGTTAGTCTATAAGGTGCCACAGGACTCTCATTGTTTTTTGCTGTGCACAGACTAATACAACTACCCCTCTGGAAATTTCTAACACTAGGTGAAAGTTATTTTAGAACAATCCCAAGGTTCCCCTGAGCCATGCCTCCTTCAGAAACGTTGTGTTAAGTTCTTTGTATGGTAATAGCTTGCTGATTGAGTTCATTCTGGTGTTGTTTTGATCATTATTTCCTAATCCTTTCCTTATCACCAGGGAAACTAGTTTTCTGTGATAGAGCCCAAAATTCTCTGATTAAAAAAGCAAAAAATTGCATTTTTCCATGACTAAAATGAAACAATGAACTTCAGTTTTCCTAGCCACCATATGTTTTGCATCAGTTGAACATGATGTTTTATTGACCTATGTCCAATTTCTAAACAAATTCAAAGCCTATCAGTGCAGTCAAACTTTATAATCAAATAAAATCAATAGAATTGAAATCTGTATTTCTTCCATATACCAAAAACTTCTACAGCTATATCCTATACTTTTAAAAAATTGGGGCAGGGGGGAGGGTGGTTAAATGCACAAAAAATAAAGCGAAAATGGCTTTGGTACTAACGTTACTCACTTTCTGTGTTAGTCCTGGAGGGTGAAGTGACATTTGAGATGCATTAAAACACAAACCCCTATACACAGCTGAATAACCTCTGACACTGGAAGCAGTTTATGGGCATATGTTTAGCTATGTACAGTAGAATCCTGCTTAAGTGAACCTCCATTACCCAGCTCTCTGTATTGATCAAACCACCAGCTGCTCAGGGCTGACAGCAGACGTGGCTCCAGTTGTCAGCCACAGGTGGCTGGAGCTTCAGCTGTCAGTGCATTCAAAAATCTCCCACAAAAGGCAGAGGTTGCATGCAGTGAATAAGAGGCATGGAACTTTCAGTAAAATTTAGTTAATAGATGTTTTTATTTTTTTTACAAAATGTAAAAACTAAAGATTCTCTCTGTAAAAAATACAAATTCCATGTTTTCCCATGGCAAATAGATTTCTAGGATCCCTGCTCATTACCTTCGATGACCGATGTTTGCGGCCCATCCACTTTTCCACATCAAGCTACAATTTTGTGGCCTGACAATTCTGTATCCCTGAGCTCAACATAAATCAAGCCAGGCCTGGGGAAAGCATGCTGCAATAAACATGGCAGCCTCTGGCTATTAGGACAACCATAGCAAGCAGACTTGTCTTTGAGAATCTCTGCTCCACATGTTCATGGCCACTAGTATTGCTGGCTCCTCATTTTTATTATTGGAGGGTAACACTCCAAAACCCCCCAAGTAACTTAAAAGTCTAAGCACAGTTTTCACTAGTGACTTAGGCACTTAGAATCCTAAATCCTATTGACTTTGAATGAAACTTAGATGTAGAACAGTCACATTTTTAAAGGCATTTAGGTGCCTAAAGATTCAGATAGGCACCAAGTGGGATTCTAACACCCATTGATTTTTAGCTCTAAGTGTCTATGCTCTAAGGCTGCATCTACACACATAGCCTCACATAGCCTCAGTGCCTATATCGCTGTTAAAATTGTGATTTAGGACTTGGGGTGGGATTGTAATTCAATCCTAGAATGTTGAATTACAGAATCCGCAGGAGACTGATCACACTCCGCATATGACTCCAGGCTCTTGTGTCCCCACTGGTCATCGTTAACTTCTTCCTGAAATGCATTGCACTGTGGCTAGCTATCCCATCATGCAACTAGACACAGGGACTTGTAGGGAGGCAGTCATCCTCCCATGAAGCAATGCATTTGCTCCTCCTCCCCTCTTCTCTCTCTCTCTCTCTCTCTCTCTCAAAAAAAGAGCAAAGAGCGAAAAGCTTTTTGTGCTATCTGTCTTTGCTACAGGCTCATGGAGGCACAATGCTGCAGGCAGAGAGAGGGGTGAATTAAAACTTCCGGGGGCAGCAGGACATAGGAGGAGCTACGTGATGCTTACCTGCCATGATGCAGCACAGTGAAAATCAAGAGCAGCAAGAAAAGAACAGAGTTTTGGGTTAGATCCCCAGAGGCCAATAACATTGAATGTCACTGTTCTCTGGCTATGTGGACCTAAATTCAAACTGTAGATTTTGACCCCAGTGTGACGCCATTTGCAGGGGTGGTGTTATCAGGTTGAATTAGAGCATCATTTAATTGAAACTTAATGCTTTGACAGTGGAGACACAGGTTGCAGAAGTTCGAGGTAAGTAGAGTTATGTTTAATTTCTCTGTCGGTGGATAACAGGGGTTGGATTTCCAACCTGCTTCGGTTAACATTTGAAAAATGTATCCATGGTACCTAAGGCCCTAACAAGGAGTATGTCCCCTTTCTTTTAACTACTGTAAAAACAAATAAAGACAGGAGGTGCTCCTGAGACCTCAAAAACTAGATCAGCTGGTTTCTTTGCTGCTCCTCCCCTTGCCCCAATTCTTATCAATATGATGTAATTTAAAGTACAGATTGACATATGTACAACTCACAAAAATAGAAAAAAACTTAACTTACCCATTCAGCCATGATACTCTGTACTTTTGACTCTGAGTTGTGCTTGTGATTGTAGACAGTAATGGAAATCCTGTAGAATAGCCCTCCTGTCCATTAAAAACAATATTATAAATATCGGAATTGCTGAACATCATTCATAATATATTGCCAAACTTTATCTGTTCAAAAGTTCAAGACCTTATTTTTGTAATGAAAGATATGTGGTAGATAGCCTGAACATACATTTTGGTATACCCAAAATTCTTATTGATATTAGAGAAATTTGAATGCACACAGGAATGCAGGATTGGGCCTAATGTATACCAAAATAAGTGTTAATACCAATTTAAAGGATTCCCGGCCCCCCTTTTTTCAGTTTCTATGACACTTTGAAGTGTAATATCAAACTTCAAAAGGAATTTGTGTGTAAATATGATTCTGTAATGATTGAAATGTAATAGTAAGATTCTGAAAGTGACAGTATAAAGTAATCATAAATACTGGGTTTTCAAAAAGGACATAATCTGGTGTAATCCAGAAAAACTCTGCAGATTTCACTGAACTCTTCGGGCTTTACAGTGATCTGAGAGCATAATGTGACCCATTAGCTTAAAAACAGCAAAATAACTGAGGACAGAATTTAAAGATAGTAGGGTTGGATGGCTATTTCTTGGACACAATACTGCATGAAGAATCTTTGTTCTTAGTGGGGGTGATGGCCAGAAAAAGCAAAATTTGATTTTCAAATCCCAGGTTGAGTTTGCACAGCTGGCAGTTAGTTACACTGCATTTTAACTGCAAAAGGAACAAACCTCATTTAGAAAGCCTTGAGAGACACTAAATCTAGAACCTAATCGTGCCATTTTTAGAAAGTCACATTTTAGATAAGAGTGAAACTTTAGAACATGAACAAGACTATTTTGAAGTGACAGCAAGTAATTTTAGATAAAATCTTCCTAAACTCATGAGGAGGGTAAATAGCTTTACATTACAAAATTTCACACATACCTAAGTAATAAATCCAGTTACCTTTGTTCTGGGGCTTTTTGTGTCTCAAAAATTTGTCTTTTCACAAAATAATAATTGTGCTTAAAAACACTGCAAAACTTTGCCAGTTTTCATGGGAAATGGCTCTGTTTGCATGAACTTAATCTAGATATGGAGGGGGTAAAACTAAGACCTCCAAACCAATTAAATGCCAAACTTGGAGTGTATGGGACTGCACCAGCTGAGTGAGCAGGAAAGTTACCTAACTTCTATGGACTATGGAAAAGTGTATCAGCACTCTCATGCAGGCTACATTAGCCATGGGTGTTGGCCACACATCTCCATTTACATGGATCCTATGATTTAAGTGCCATGTGTAAGTGGTGCAGAGGGATTGTGGCCATTCTTACAATCCATTGGCTGGAATAGTAGTGGAGGTGAGGATATGCCGGAGTCTCATATTGTGGTCCTGGGCTGAAGTGGAACTGAATTTAATCACCCAAACTGCTTCACAGTTCATGTTGAAATAACTCAGACACTCAGATTTTTCTGAACCCTTCCAGGATGCAAGATAAAAAAATCAAGGTCAAAACTTCAAAAATGCTGAAGATTTTGTTTAAAAAGATTGTGGTATACTCTGTGAAAAAAACCAGAATCAGTTTAATGGATTCTGAGTGAGACCTGAGATTTTCCAATTTTACTGTCAATATTTTGCAGTGTCCTATTCATGAGCTTTCTTTTCTCTTCATTATAGGTCTGCTCCTACCGCCATTCAGGTCAGTGTGAAAACTCCTTTTGAATTCAACAGTGCAAAGTCGAGCACTTAAGGAAAGCTTGATTGCCAAGTAACATTTTTGTTAAACTCTCACAGAAAAAGGTAATTAACTTAAAGAACATTAATGTACGTTTTCCTTGTAAAGATCAATACATAAAGATAAAAAAATTCATTATTTGGTATACTTTGAAAATGGCATTTCCACTGTTATCTTTATTATGATTATATAACTGAGGAAAATTTAATTTTGGACTCTAAAAGAGAAAATATGCTGCACTGTACATAGATCATGAAAATGCATTGTCTATATTTGTATATAGACAATGTATTTTATATGTATATACATATACACACACGTGTGTGTGTGTGTCATATTATATGTATAGTCTTTTATATAGTGTCAAATGTATGAGTGAAATCATCTTCATGTACAAAATAAAACACTTCTCTAACACAGCATATATTAAGTAGTGCCAAATGGTTTAACAGCCATTACCACATGATGACCCAAAGCATTTTTCAGTCAGTCTAGCAAAGAACTACTCTACATTTCTAATCACTCTCAGGAGACTACAGAACAGTTGATAAGATTCAAAATGGTGCTTCCCCCATCTTAGTAATATTGCTTCAAGAAAATTATTTTTACAGGAAAATAATTGACAAAAAGTGGACTGAAGCAATTTAACATTAAAAAATAAATAAATAAAAATAATTAAAATTGCAAAAATATAGATGGTAAGCAAAATTACCAGGATTTTTGACACCCCCTCCATGCGTGTTTTTCAAAAATTTCATTGCTAAATTTAGGTCGGACCATGGATTTGACTTTTTAAAATAATCATAACTGCAAAAATATAAATATTGTAATTGAAAAAAATCTAAAAATATTTTAAAATAAAAATAACAAACATCAGTAAAATAAATAAATAGATGACAATCAACTTGTTTCCCAGCAGTCTCCTTAGAGCTCTATTGGTTAGAGAATGGGAAGATAGTTATTAGAAACCATATGTTAATGGCACGTGCTAGGATTGTTTTGGAACATGTTACAAATTCCTTCCTACTGTAATTAAATTGCTATTCTACAATTTTACACTATGCAACATGAAGCTACCAGTAAGTATTAAACCCACCTATTTCTACACCCAGTTCTACAAAGTGCATATCTAGCAGATGAGGTGATATTTTCTCTACATCTAACAATGTCTTAACATACTGTAGTTGACCTCAGGTCCACACAGGCAGCTCAGTTCAGTGAAGGAATTACATAAATAAGACAAAAGTAATTTAGGAGAGCTGGTAAGTGAATTCAGTGGTCCGTAAGGAGTGGAGATTTGATTTGCTCCAGCAGATGCACTGGCCATCTTTTCATGTGCTGAAATAGAAGACTGATGGTGCATTACTTGAGAAGCTGATCTTTGGAAATGCAAGAGAGAATGATGTGTGGTTGCTCCATTTACTGTTACGGCGTGGTTCAAAATACTCTCTCTGGCATGAATGAAAGTCCCACTGTATGGAGATGACTGAGATATTGAACTGGCCAATACTGAAATTGTTGTTGGCTCAAAAATAAAAGAAATATTAGTTAATTTTCCATAATCAGTGTAGGCTTCAAAAGACAGAGGCATTATCTGTTGTTGCAAATCAGTGGTATGAATATTACTAGCAGTCAAAGAGGACATTCCTTTTTCAATAAACCCTTCAGTTTGTCTGCTAGAATAGTGGTATATCTTCCGTTCTGATTCCCCTTGTGAAAAAAGTGATTCAGTATTTGACATCAGTAAAGTACTACTTCCAATATTTAGATCATCATAGAACATTCCCATTTGAAAAGAAGGGGTCAGGTTGATATTGGGATCTTCAACAGATTTTTGTTCTAGAACAGTTATGTGGCTTTTAACTGGTGGCTTTGTTAGTAAATTTAACTCTGTTACGTTCCATAGATGCCCCAAAC
Organism: Pelusios castaneus; assembly: GCA_007922175.1. Taxonomy (NCBI): domain Eukaryota; kingdom Metazoa; phylum Chordata; order Testudines; family Pelomedusidae; genus Pelusios; species Pelusios castaneus. The sequence continues at coordinate 1,666,595 of ML685888.1, read as the reverse complement.
TTGGTGAAATTTGGTCAAGATCATTTTCAAGATTTTGTGATAGTGGAGGTGTAGCAAAGAGCAATGATGTGGAGCCAATTTTTTGTTCTACATGAAGAGTGTCTATTTGTTCCAAAGACAATGTCATTGTGAGGAAAATAGAACTCAGTGAGCTGTATGTTTCTGCAAAACCAGTCTTTATATCTGGCTGAACTCTACTTTTTCCATTATCAAAAGCACTGGTTATTGGATTATGCTCTATGATCATATCAATATTTTGAACTTGTGACAGTACATTAGTTTTTGTATATCTTACTGAACTCTCAGGTGATCTGTCTGCTGAGCAGGCAATATTGCCATCCTCTGTACATGAAGTCTGTACTGTTGAGTAAGGGAAGAAAATAGAAGCAAATGTCTGCCTATGATGCTGGAAGGTCATGCTGATTTGATTAATACTTAAAATTTGATCCCAATTCTGCATGTATAAACTAGAAAAATTTTTAAATTTGTTTGTAAAAGTTGCATGTGAAATATCAAAGGTACTCATTTGTAACTTCATGGAAGGCTGATATAAAGACATTTCCAGTGAAGGGAAATGAGAATTATATGAAGATATATTGTTCACAGAGACATTTATGTTAGGAGAAATGATTTTTGACTGTGACATTTTTCTTTCTGTATTTTCTGAAATCCCTTGTGAAGGGATCTGAACAACTGTACTAAAGCTTTCCGTATCCAGTGGTGACATATAGGTAGAAAAATTGACATCTTCTGTTCCAGAACTTAACATATTGATGTTGGTAGTGTGCATAAGAACATTATTAGCTTCAGTGGAGGAACTAAAAAATGGCTGTTTCTCTGTTGAAGAAGAAAGTGGTTTATTAAATGACGACCACCAGCTTTTTGAATGTTCCCCAGAAAACTCTGGAGACTCTTGCTTGAAATTATAGTACAAAGTCCAAAAACTTGATGATAGAGATGGAACAATATTGACGTACTGTGTTGGGAGACCCAAGTAACTTAGTTTCCAGGAATTACTGATTCTGTTCATGTTTTCTGGCTCATGTGTGGAAAAAACAGAATCATCATATAGGTTATCATCATGAATTACATCTAAACTGCTTTCTAATTTTTCATTTCCAGGACTCTCACTTGGTTCCCTTTGCATATTTTCAGAGTTTCTTAAAGAATGAGGTATGTAGTTGTTGGTAGAAGTAAGTGTGTTGAAGAGATCAAATTCATCTTCTGGAGAAGATGATTTCTCATTTTGCTCTTTTGGTAATTTGGTCAAAGGTCTAAATATAAATAAGTCACTTTTCAAATATGCATGACTCAAGGATTCTTGATAAATAGGTGAAACAGTAACAGTGTGTTGAAATTCTGAACTTCTCTTTCTTGTTGCTAGCAAGAGTGTTGACAATTTTAGCAATTCTGTGCTGTCTTCTAGTGTTAGAAGAGCTTCTGTCGGTTGGATATCAAGCATAGATTCTTTATATATTTCTTTTGTATCTTGGAAGAAGCTAGATGGGTTTGAAGGTTGAGTCTGTTTGGAGATTATCTTTGTAAAGTTTACTGATTGATGCTCCTTAAAATATTTAAATTTTGTAGCCTGCAATTCATCATTTGCTTCTGAAATATAAATACTATTCCTAACAGAATCATCTTCTATAATTTTCTTAGTGGGTACCAGGTAAACATCTTCAGGTGAAAATTCTACTAAGTCCAGCCTACTTTTTTGAAACAATGACTCATATTGTATGGAAACGGCAGACAAGCTAGACAAAGAATGATGTTTTTCTTCTGGAATGTCAGAAATGGCATGATGATATGAGGCAGTACTGTGCCACCAGCTAAAAGATTCCAAGACATTATGTATATTTTCATGTGTGGAAGAAGATGTGCCACTAGTAGAAGAAAAAATCCACAGGGGTTCTTTTCTGTGTTCGTAAAGGGTGCTTTTGCTGATTAGAGTGAGGAATGCTGACTCAGTATTGGTGTGTTTTAGCCCATCAGCTAAAGTCCATGTTAATTCTGCACTAAAATTTTCACTATGCGTCAGAGAAAGTGCCGCATTCTTGGAATGATGTGTAACTGTGGGGGCTGCTGGAATTTGTGCTATATCATAAATTTCATTCAGTAAGCCATGAGAGTGATTCAAAAACATATTATGGATTGACTGATTCATTGTAGTATTATGATCTGTAAAAGAATCCAAGGTTCCAGCTTCAGTCTCCCGAGAAGCAGCTGATGTGGCTTCAGAAGTAGGTAGGAGGAAGAAATTGAGTGCATTTTTTCTCTCTGGATTTTGGTCCTTGAGTGATGAACTTTTAGTGGGTTGTAGAGGCCTTTGTCTCACCGGCCAAATAATTGGGGTTGAGATAATTCCTATATTTTTTACCCCTTTTATCATAGAATCTTGCTGCCCTTGTTGCAGGGAGTGGGAGGATTCAGCTGAATTTCTCTTCATTCTGAAGATAACTCTAGCAGGAAGTCTTAATTCCTGCAGGTCTGTATATAGTAAGTCATATAATTAATGGATGAAAGAAACATTATTTATGCAAAATAAAGATTCATTTCCTATCAGAAACTACCAATTAGCTCAGTGGAATCTGTATTTGCTTACTTCAAGAATGAATTTGGCCTCCTGTCTTTTTAGTTTTTCTGTGTTACGATGAAAATTTCATAGATACCCACAGGATTTAGACATCCAATTTCCATTGATTTTAGTGGGAATTGGACATCCATTTCCCCTGGGTGGCTTTGAAAATCTCAGACTTACTGTACTGGGTTAACTGTTTGATGTGACCATCTAGGGATTGTCTCATTAACAGAAGCAAAATGTATGTTGACATAAGTAACTCAACTCTTTTCAGGATCTGGCTCCTTTCCTTAGAGCATAGTCACATATCAAAGAAGAAATATATAGGTACAGACTACTACATTCTATGATAAACTTTACAATAGTATATGCAGGATATAATAGTGTAAAACTGTCAGAAGTTTTAAATCCTGCAACAGAAATGGATGCATTTGTTAAAAGTGCACAAACACTGATTTAATTCTGTGGATCCTACTGAAAATGAAATCCCTGCAAAATGGGATTTTTGTGAGATCTTCTGTGACATTTTGCAGAAAACCAATGAAAGATGTATTACAATAGTTTCTTGCAATTTATTAATTATTATTATTATTACTACTACTACTACTTAATTTTTATTTTGGTAGCTCCCCTAATATACTACAATGTCTCTTGAAAGGGATCTCTCAGAACTTTACAAAAATCTCAGAGGAAATCTCTACCTCTCTGTGAAGAGCAGTGGGTTTAAATAGATTCATCTGGTACCATTAAAATAAAGTTTTCCTAATCTTCCTGAATGAAAACTACATTATATTCAATGTTGTCAATATTTTCCTTAATAAAACATGATCCAGCTCCCCTAGACATTAATGGAAAGATTCCTATTGACTCAGTGGATGACGTATGGTTCCCGTAAGACTGATCTTGCTTGGCTTCTCAAACTTACCAATGGGGAGTAGACAATTCTGAAGTTCCACTGACCCAGATGAAAAAATGGCTGCTATGTGGCACTTAAAGAGCAGCTGTGTTAAAAGATCTCAAAGACATGTCTATTTTATCCTCTTTTTAAAATGTTTATCTTGGCCTTGTGTTTTTTGTAGATTATTGAATGAACAATATACATAACAAGTGCTATATAATGTGGAAATGGGTCTCTTTTATATAAGAAATATGCAAACATATTAAACAAATATTGGGCCTGATTCTGTTCTCAAACCAGTTTTAATGGTTGACATCAGTGGAGTTACTTTTACAGTACTGTAACTAAGAGCAGACTCAAGCCCAATATGTGACATTTATGATATTTAGAAAACCTTATAACAATACATTTGCTCTAGATACAGTACAAGGAAAAATGTAACACAGGATTTCTTACCATTGTTTGGCTTATCGGTTCTATTAGTATCGGGCATGTTAGTGGTGACAATGGGTGGTGGAGGAGTGGTAGCAATTACAGTAGTAGCTGGTAACAAAGATGAGAAAGAGGTGAATATGCATGAAACATGAATGTTAATGCGGTCAGGCAAAATGGAAATAATGCATGGAAACATATAGAGATGAAGGAAACCATTTTCTATACATGTTAATATGCACACCAAACTTCTGCATAAAATGATGAATATGAATGAACTGATGCAGCTCCTACTCCTGCAATCCTTACTCTCATTGACTCCAGTGGGAGTAAGGGCTGCAAGATCAAGCCTGTACTGTCTTCATAAATTCTGAATCATTTCATAAAATCTTCAGTGAAGATCTGTGCAAAGGCCAGAAAATAAATAACATCTCTTCAAAGACCCTTAAACTAAGAACATTCGCTTGTGAAAAGAAAATAGCAGTCTCTAGCTGAAGAGGAAGTATAACTGTGAAAACTAAAGCACCCTTGTATGATCTAAATAGCTCCAGTGAGATTTATAAAGGGAACAGAATTAAAATAATATATGGAATATTTGCAAGAGATGTATTTTCAAAGCTGCATGTGAGATCCTAACTGTATAATTCCTACTGATATCAGTAGGAGTCAACTCACACAGCACTTCCAAAATGTATTCATTTGGTACAGGGAAGATATCCCAAGAAAATTCCATTCAGACTGGAACAGGTATGAGTACACAGAACTTCAGCAAAGAAGTTAAAACTCACATCACTACATTTTAAATAACAGTTTAGAAAATAAATGCATTGTATTCAATAATTCTCAAGGAACATGAACCCAAAAATGATTTTTTTTTGGTGGGGGGAGAAGGGGAACAGGAACTCTCTTTTTACAATATGGACATGTATGTATCACATGCTCTCAACCTGCCATGTTCTTTTCTCATACCATTTTAACCAACAACCAAACTGTAAAGGTTATGAAAGTGTATTTCCAGCCGGATTTTTTCCTAGTTACATTCTGTTATTTATGTTACAAGCTTCTTGTATGAGTTTTGGTGAGGGAAAATAAATGCATTTATCTTTGTTATTTGTTTCCCATTCATAGTTTATTAAGCAAAATACAGAAACAAAAGAATTTGAATGTTCAGCCACAGTTTAATCAGACAATCAATAAAAGTGGTAAAAAAGAAAACGAAAAAGGCCTATTACCAACTGCTGCTATAGAAATCTAAGGCCTTTAACCCACAAAAATCTAGCATAAGTTCTTTTTCTTCAGCAATTGCTGTGGAAATGAGTTCATTAAAAAAAAATTGAATTGTGGCAAACTATCCAAAGAATAGCATTTAGTAATAATTATAAACAAATGAACAGACTTATGTAGGTGGGAATAGGAGATTTCAGTATTGTTCAATGGACCACATTAGATTATAATATTCCCTATCAAATTTAGATCACTTGAATTGTGTCAGGATTAACAGATGTTAATTGTAAGGTAAAAACTTCCTGTTTATGATTGCATTTCTGGGCTATGTTCCAGGTGCTTCATGGGAGGTGGACAGAATTTACAGTGAAACAAATATGAGAATCTGAAAGAGAAGTGGAAGTTTAGCAACTTTGACAGGAAAAGTTAAAAGTTTCCCTGCTTTCTACAGTCTTAGTAAGCATAGATGGCTTGATTTTCAGAGGTGCTGAGACCTCAGAACTCTAGATGAAATAGTGAGAGTTGCAGGTGCTCAACACGGCTGAAAATCAGGATTAGTTTATTGTGTCTGGTTGTGAAAAGGAACAATGTTTATTTGCAAATCGATGAACATCTTGCCAGAGTAATCAGGGGCTGGGAAAACGCACACAGTTTTCTTCATCATCTTAGTAGCTTGGGTAGAGTGCTGCTCCATAAAGTCCTAGGGATGAGATGTGATCTAGAACAAATTTGGTTTGATCCATTTTTCCTTATCTGGTGGAAAGGTAATGTCTTTGGTTTAGGGACAGCCACCATCACAACTTTCTTCAGCATCCACTATCTGCCAATTCATGGAATTGTTAGCTTAGGAGGACACTATGCATGTCATTAAGTGTTACAGGAAGGGGGAGGTTTGGAAGAAGGAGAAATTGACCAAAGAGGCTGCACAAAATGAACAAAATTTCAGCACCCTGTATGCAGATGCCTTAGGTACCTGCTATCTAAAACTAAAGTGAAAGCATAGGCTTTGTCAATTAAAGTAATACAATGAATGTTAATGTGGCTGCTTAGCTTAGTTTTGTTTGTAACTATCTAGCCTCTCAAGCAAAAAAACATGGGCTCAAGTGTCATCCAATGAGGTGACCTTTGATCCAGTGCTGCCATCATAATACAGTATGTTAGGGGTTGCGATGCTGTAATTGGGGGGGGGGGGTTATAATCTGAACATTGACAGATAGAAGTGGCATCTTCTTATAGAGCAGAGCTCTTCCCCCTACAATTTCAGAATCAGATCTGCTGAGAAATGAGTTCATGGCTTTTTAGTCCTTTTAGCACTCTAAGGCTAAAAGCACAACGCAGCTAAGAGGGATGGATCCTATTTCTTTAAACCAACAGAATTATTTACTTAATTCCAAATAATTATACCTGTGTCAACACAGTGAAGAAAGTGAAGTTGCACACATGTAACTGATGGCATGATTTGGAATGCAGAACTTTCATAACTAGTGATGACACAAAACAAACAATCAAACCAACCAAACAAACCAACCAAAACACCCCTAAACAAAACTAACCCAAGGGGAACGGGTGAGAGAAACAAAAAGGAAGAAGGAACCCACACACTGATCCTTGGAATCCAAAGTAAGTTTGCAGAGTTGGCAGTCAGAAACATAAATGCTCTCACTCTCTTTTCAGTTATAAACTAATCAGAGTTGATCTGACACACTTGAAACAATAAATACAGAAGTGTTCCATTTTAATAGAAACATGTAGGACAGTCTGTTAAGAAAGCAGAACAGTACATTAAGAAATACCATCCTTGGATGTGATGATAAATTGCAACACTGACTGTTATTCTGGTGCAAGTCAGAGATCTCTGGGCATTCTTCTAAAAAGAGCAGGGGACCATCTTGTTGTCTTGGTTATCATATCCTGTGTCAGTAACACTGGTTTTAATAACCATTAGGGTGTGAGAGCTATTACTGTGTTCATGATAGCGACCACATTCACCTAAGCAATCACTGTGGGACCAGTATTAAACATATTACCACGTCCTTTGGGTTCCTTAAGTCCAAAAGATGCTATTTAAAACTAAATTCTGGACATAACTGACATATTACCTTACTTTTTGCAATCTGGACATCAGCATAGATCTAGTTTGAAACATTGCACCTATATGGTCCAGTACCCTGAGTCAAATTCACCACCAGAAAATTTGGTGCAAGTGACTGAAATTGCATTATAGCCATTACAATGGCTTCCCACCTGGAGTTAATTTTACCCTTTGTTGCTAAGCTCAATATGTTTAACTTTTACACTTCATCATAGAAAAAGTTCCAAGAATCAAGACCTTCCTCTTTATTTGCATTTCTTTCTCTCCTGCCTCTATCTTCTATCCCTTATCCTTAAAAGGGTTAAATCATTTGAAATTAGTTTAGTTCTGCTGCTGCAGCTTGCAAAGATCTGTAGGAAAGTTTTACAGAGCAGCTTAGCCCCATTAATAGGATCTGGGATCATAAATGCACTGTGAAAATAGGCCTGGCACCACTCATGCAGAATTCCAACCACCAAGCAGAGGGGCAGGAATTAATTGGGGGTGAGTCCCTTTGTGTAATCCCTGCAGGTTCGATTCATATGGCACATAAAAGGGGAACTCTGCAGTGTTCACCCAGGTCTAGTGTTAATCTTGCACACCACTGACCTGGCCCTGTCAAGCAGCCTGCTGTAATGACTCCTGTTGTAACTGACAAGATATGTTGATACCTACAATGATCATTCAGAGTTTGCCTAGGGGGAAGGTCAGAAAATCATCAGCTATTGCAATATGTAATTTTATTATATGAGTAATAACTATTACATTTCCCATCAGTTTATGCCTGATGTACAGATTTTCTACCAAGTTAACTTTATAGTCTTTCGTTGTGCAGGAGGAAAAAAGATGGGAGAAGAAATTAAACCAGTTCATCTTTGTATGAGCATATGATTGTTAGGTTTTGATACAGTGAAGACATGTATTTTAGTGTATTATCAAGAGTCTGATCGATCACATTCTTTCTACCTACTATATGTACAGAATGCCCACACATCTGTTGAGGCTAAGAAATTCCTTTCTTTGCTCAGATTCCTAGAGATCAGCCTTAAAAAGTTAAAGTAAAATGAAATGGAAAAAAAAAAAAAAGAAGAAGAAAAAGAAAACAAACTGAAAGTACAAAAAGTATCTTTGACATTTTACCTTGGCAAAGGCTTCCCAGATTTGCACAACTGGTTGGTTCAGATGTAGGTGGGGGAACTAGATATGAACCTGTGGAATAAGGAAAGAGAAATTATTAAAAATATTTTATCTATGATTCGTAACACTGCCATGTCTCAAAATACATTAGGTCATGCAATGGCAGCTCTTTTTCTGGTTTATCTCAGTGGGAAACCTGATACACCATTTGCTCAGGAGACTCATGTATCACTATTTCCCTATGTTGCTGACGACTCCAGGGAAGTCCTGCTGGCTTGCAAGTTAGAGTCTTATCTAACATGGACCTCCTTTCCTCATGTTTTTCAGGATTTCCACTAGATTTAGCTACACAGCTCCCCTGAAAAATCATTACATACTCTGTGGCAAAGTTCCATCCAACTGATTAAAAACGTAATTACTGTGGCTGCAGTGCCTATGAGGAATTAATGAATGATAACACAGCATCTTCAAAAGTGTTCTGAACTCAGTTGTGGCAATATAGTCTATAGTCTAAGTTCAGCAAGGGAGATACCGAGGAGATAAGCAGTGATTCAATCTGTTCCTGAGTGCAGGGTGTGGGCATAATTAATGTTCTGGTATGCATTTATGACAAAGAGATAAAGACATAAGAATGTGCATTTGCTGAATTATTCAGATCAACATGTACGTATTTTGGTGGCTTGGAAACCCAGCTACAGATATAACAGTGGCCAACTGAGGAAGTAGTGATGTAGCTGCATTCACTATACTTTGAATATCCCTCTGCTTCAGCTGCACATACAGCTTTTGCACTTCAAAAATAATGAGATCATATAACATGGCATATTCTGGGTCTGCGGCATCTGTTGCCCTCTTTCCATTACCCCCACTACTTCAGACTCATGTTACTTCAAGGAGATCTTCTCCTGAAACATCGTGCCTGTCTATGAGAATTAGGAAAACCACCTATTAGTCTACTGTCAAAGACAGTGATGTATATATTTCCTGAGATTCCAACTTTAGGCTGTGTGATAGTGCACATGTAGAAATAATACTAAATAAATACTAAAAACAAGATAAATAAATACTACTAATAAAACAGCTTGCCTGTGTAAAAAGTGAACGGGCCAGATGTGTAAAAAGTAAGTGGGCCCCTCACTTGGAAGCAGGGAATCTAGAGGCCATGTAGGATGGATATTGTTGGCTGGGGATGTGAGAGAATACCCAGCCAGGCTTAAAAATATGCTGAAGTATTTTTCCATGAAATAACTTGAAATTTATGTATGATGGTATGAGTTACATATTATATATGAAACTAAACTCCACTGAGAATCCTTCGCAATCCACATGAATTCCTATGTAAAGCATTTTTACAAATATATTTGCTAATATTAATAGGCTAATATAAAAACACTCTGAAAGTTGATTCTCATTGGTTAAACAGTAGCCTGAAAGACACCATGTCTTTACATTGCAATGGACCTCACTTCACTATTTTTTGAAAGATAAATATGCATGGGCACTATGCTAAACACACTCTTTTTTTTGGCTTTATTAAGCCTGGTTTTGGCCAGACCATATAATCTCTTAGGCTGTGTCTACACTTGTAAAATTAAGTCAACTCTGTTAAGTTGACTTAACAAGGTCGACTTTAAGTCGACTTAAGTCGACCTTATTAAGTCGACTTAACAGTAGACATAGCCATCCACACTGCCTTTAAGTCGACTTAATAAGGTCGACTTAGCGCTATTCCCCGTCCATACTGGCTTTAAGTCAACTTAAGAAGTTGACTTAAGGCTTAAGTCGACCTTCAGAGGTGGTGTTAATAAGTCGACTTAAGTGTTATTAAGAGCCCAGTGTGGACGTGGCTTTGAATAGGTCAATTTAAGGGTCCTTAAGTCAACCTAAGTTGCCAGTGTAGATGCACTCTTAGTGCTTACTAAAAGAGGATATGAGGATTGAAATGTTAACATACTTTGGGTGCTGTGATATTTTCATCAATATTGCCTAAGCATGTCAAACCTCTATATAACTTGCTTAACTCACTTTTTGGACTTAAAAGGGATGGCTGGCTACTGCTGAACCATTTCATGTTTTGTTTTAATGTGGGTTTAGGATAAAGACATGTTCTTTTGGTATCAAATCAGCGGATAATTTTATAATGAAATGGAATCCATGGCCATCTAAACGATAGGTAGCGTTAGTGTGCTGTACTGAAAAAGCAGCTTGGTGGGATCTCCTATTGGGATAAATACAGAAAAACCCAACGCCACTTCACAGTGGTAAGAATATGAGCATGAATCAAATTCTCAATGGAATATTACACCAGCACAAGGCAAAGTTCTCAAAAAAAAAAAAAAAAAAAAAAAGGTTATCTGCAGCAGTTTGTTACCATGTTTATGCCGAATGAATCCTTTAGCAAAAGCTGTGTCTGAAAATTCTGTTGACCGCAAATTAAAATAATTGCCCTTTGCCGAGTTCAATAATGCAAATTACATTCATATGCAAATATGCTGCATTCACTGCTAAACTCTGTTCCCTCTGAGCTGCGCGGGTGCAAGCATGAGGGACCCCTGCACAGCCCGGCAGCCCCCACCGCCTCCCTGAGCCCGGTGGCTGGGCTCAGGGACTGGAATCCAGCCGCGGCAGCCCCCGCCACCCCTTCTTTCTTTCTTTCTTTCTTTCTTTCTTTCTTTCTTTCTTTCTTTCTGCGGGAGGAAGGGGCTGTGGGTGGGCGAGGATCATGGAAGGTGCAGGCTCAGGAGTGGAAGGGCTGGGCACTGGGAGGTGCTAAGGGGGAACTGCACTCCTGCCTCTTTCCCCATGTTCTCTCCTGTCAGCCACACCACCTCTCCCCTTCCCTTTCTTGCCACCCCCTGCCCTGCCCTGCTATGCTCCTACCGTCTCCCCTGCCCTGCCACGCTCCCCTGCCAGCCATCCCATCCCTCCCCTCTCTTGTCACCACGACCTTTGTCCCCACGCTCTCCCCACCCTTGCCCTCTTTTGCCCTACCACCCCTTTTCTTCTTTGCCCCTCTTCTTTGATGAGACATAATATCACGTAAGCATAAAATACATTTAAATTATTAATAAAAACAATTTTAAATAACTTTTATTAATTTTTCATTGTTCTATATTTTTCAATAATTTCTGTCGCGTGAGTTTGCACAAAACATTTATTCAGAAAAAGTTTTGCACACAGGTTGAAAGTTTTGCACACAAGCCGCCAAACTTTAGAAGGAACATTGCTACTAAGTGTTCAGAAAGCTGTGTTACTTAGCTTCTTTCAAATCCTTACCAAAGCATGAACATGGCAGGATGGTATCTCTTTTCTGAACAAACCTTTGCTTTGTAATTAAATGAGTCCTTATCAGTAAGATACAGTCATTTCTCTCATGTTGTAAGTGCTTTGTCCATGGTTGATAGCCTGACTCATCAACTCTTATTTCAAAGGTTGGTCTGACAAAGAATTCTTTATTACTCAAAAAGATGATGAAAAGAGAAAAATCTTACAGGTGCATCCTCTGGGATTTCTAGCTGAGTTTTTGAGATGGTGTTTCTCAAAGTACTTTCTCTGAGGAAATGCTGTATGTAGTTGGGTCACCCAGTAGTATTATAATCAGTTAGCACACTGGGAAAAAGACTGAAAAGGGTGCTCGAGTTCTCTCTCTGGTTTTGGGACTGGAGAGATGCAATTACCTAGGGAATCCTACTTTCCTTGGAGTGCTTAGCCTTTTTGCACCCTGATCGAATGGAGGGTAGATAAGGATTTTACTCCTTTTGTTCTTCTGACTTCATGCACATTGGTTCTCAACCACACAGCGGTAAGTATGTCTCAAAGAGCCAAAGAGGTGGCTGGATTTGGCCTGAGGTGGGGGGTGGGGAGTGGGCTGGTGTGTCCTGTAAGGTCGCGATATACCTCCAAGTGTGTCACGACCTGCAAGAAGTTGAGAACCACTGCACTAGACTACTGCTTTCCCAAGTTCCAAAGGGGTAGCCGTGTAGTCTAGTTCAGCAAAACAAACAAGGAGTCCTGTGGCACTTTTAAAGACTAACAAATTTATTTATCGCATGAGCTTTCGTGGGAGAAAATCCCACTTTGTCAGACGCTTTAAAGATGGGGAACTTACAGAATGGGAGGAAATTAAATGCAGGGAATTGTATGACAGAGGATCAGGTCAGGCTGTAAAAAAAAAATATTATAGTCCATGTTTAACCCTGAGGCAGTGGAGTCGAATTTACGTATAAATTCCAATTCTGCAGTTTCTCGTTACAACAGGTGATTTGACTTTTCCTTCCTCTATATGCTGTTCCCCAGTGTTTGAATCCCAACATCTATTTTGATTTTCTGTTACTGCCTGACCTGATCCTGTGTCATATGTTTCCCTGCATTTAATTTCCTCCCATTCTGTAAATTCCCCATCTTCAAAATGTCTGACAAAGTGGGATTTTCTCCCATGAAAGCTCATGCGATAAATAAATTTATTAGTCTTTAGAAGTGCCACAGGACCTTTTGTTTGTTTTGCTTTCCCAAATAATTTCTAAGCTAATTAAACTCTTTGGGGCAGGGCCTGTGTATTCACATGTGTCTGTACAGTGCCTGACATGATGGGGTACCGTATTATTTCTACTTATCACCCCTTTTACCCAAAGGCACACTTTATCTTACCTCCAGCTCTATACAATCAAATATATTAACTAACTTGCCTTAAAATTCTATTTAATCTAAAGAAGTGATGAAATGAAAGATGAGGGAATTTTTATTTATACTCATTACTTTTGATTATTTATTGCTTCTGTCCCAAATACTATTACTAAATTTATAAATAAGTGTTTTTTAACCACATTAGTTGTCTTGTGAAATTAAGCTAGATACGGGCTTTGATTAAACTAAAAGAACACATACACCCAGGGGCAAAATTAATTTGGTGGAATGGAGTTGGAAAGCTTAGGAAAAGTGAGGTTGTGTTTTGGGAAGTGCTCCTGTCTGTAACTGTAAACATACATTTTCTTGCTGACATACGATATTTTCAGAACAATGCAGGAGGGAAGAGGGTGAGGGATGGGTGGGAATTAACAAATGCGTCTGCCAAACATACTCACCACAACTTAAATTGTTTTCTGCTTTCAGTGCTGAAGCAGGGATATTCCAGAAGTCGTTTTCCCAGTCCACAATGTTCCCTTTCACATCACAACTGAGATTGGACAGCTTTTGGGAATTCATAGTGAAATTCCAAAGACGAAAGTTATATATGTCCCCATTTAAAGATCTTATTTCATTGCTGTTGGAGCCCAACACCAATCTTCCATTGCCGGGGATAACCTGGCCCCATGTACCTTGGCAGAGAACTGTGTTATAGTTGCTCTTGCCATTTACACCGATAGAGCCAGAAAAGCTGTCCCATACTATGCACAATTGTTCAAAAGTTTCTGTAAAAAAATCTCCATCTGAATTTATGTTTGTTGCACTGTCTAGTGGACACTCTGTGCCTGCAATTGATAGGAAGTGGCCTTTTGTTGTCTTTCCAAAGCTGAGGAATTCTGTTGACAAGGAATCGATATAGGAGAAAACCTTCCAGTCGCTGGTATCATTGCTGGCTTGTGTGGCTTCAAAGCAGAGCGTGAACTGGCTAAGGTTTGGCACTGCGATGGTTTTTGCCACAGACACAGGGGCAATGTCTGGTGTTTGGGGGATGATGACTTTCTGATTCCTCAGAGACACAGCAACTGGCAAAACAAAACAAAACAAAAAACCAACAAACAAAAACCATATATATAAATTAAACATAAAGGGGGATATAAATTGGTTTAAAAACAAAGATCCAGGGAACATTCATTAAAGCAAACACCTAGAAGGCCACTTTTATCATTGGATTGACCTAGTATTGCATAGGAAGGTGTATTTAACTAAAAATGGGCAAAGATCACTTTCATGCCCACATTCCATATAACTAATAATCCCTGAGGTTGAATTACATATTGTGGAAAAGTCAGAGGGCTAAAAAAGGGTACTGGAGGCAGCTCTAGAAGGGTAAAAGTCCTTTTACCTGGGGGGAGGCAGGTGATTGCAGTTTGATTAGAAAAACCTGAGACTAGTCAAAGGCTGTTTCAGGCCTATTAAAACCCCACGTCTGCGAGACAGAAAAGGATGGGGTGGAAAGAAGCTTCTAGAAGGCTTATGTTAGGGCGAGGACAGACTTCCCAAAATGGGAGACAGTGTTTCTCCCCAGCTGGGGAGCAGAAAAAGGAAAACTCTGGCACCAGCCTGAGGTCATGTCTACAAGACCACTGGAGAAGCCAAGGACAGGTACTTCCTGAAGTCTGGGCTTCATAGACTTACTAACTTACCTCCTCCACCATGGGATGGTGGGATGTTCTACCAGCCCTGACTATGGCCCAATGCTCTGGTGAAGAGATGCTGAGGGGGGAGTAAAGGACTTGCCCCAGGCCTGTCCCACTAGGGGAGACAGCCAAACCCCTGGTAAAATGAGGGGGAGCTTTGCCACAGTATATTAAACTATTAACCTTTAAGGCTGCATTCAAACAAGTCATTTCTCCCGTTACTTTGTATTCATCTGGTAATGTGTAAGAATGCCTTGTGCAATATACTACAGCAATAATTTGGAAACATTTTATTTGTTTTTATGATTTTTTAATTGACTTGTTTTTTCTATAAGTGTATTACACAACTGAAGCCAATGCCACATGTATCTTCATAATACTACAGCAGACAAAGCCTCAACTACATTTCTTGGCAAATCAAAGTCTTTTATTGCTGACCTCAAGTAATGGGCTTTTGTTGGGTATGAGGATTCTGTTCAATTTTTCTCAAAACCATTCTGGTTGAATGCTGCGGGCTGCTGTTCACAAATATTTATGCCCCAGTTATTCACTATTTGTAAAAATTTGTGTGAATGATTTTGCACAAATGTCTAGAACAGCCTGGGTGAAGTAATATCTTTTACTGAACCAACCTCTGTTGGGGAGACAGATAAGTTTTGGAGCCATATTGAGCTCTTCTTCAGGTCATTGCATGTAGGAAAGACCAATCATTTTACAAATACGCACATGAATAAAGGTCTTTGTGGACAAACAAGAGAATGAACAGAAATGGTGAATACTATTTGTTGCTTCTTGTTTCCTTGTACAAGAAGTGTCAGGCATCTAGTCAGGTAATAGAAACTATGATTCTGAATGTTAACATGGAGAGTTAGTATAATTACACTAGAATAATTTTGATGGTAAATATTGCCATGTAGACACGCCCCCTTAGATTACCAATCACACCAAGTTATCAAGAGGTGTTGTGATCCTATGGGAAAGCACCTTCGCTCTGCTTCAGAGGACTTGGCTTCTAATCCTACCTATTCAGAATTCACATTGACGTCAGTTTTGCCTGTTCTTTGTAGATGTGGGGTGAAATAGAATTGACTCATTTCCCCCTTTTGTGTAGCCTGCGTTGCTAGTCAGCTCTGTGTTCTTGGTGCACCAGGGCACAGTACCCAGCCTCTGTGACACACCTGCATGCTCTCTCCCCACTTGCCCCGAGCCTCTGCTTGAATAGAAATAAAAAACAATGAAAAGGCAAGGGGAGACACACTTAAACCCATCCAAACAAAAGTGATATGATTAAGGCAACTCCCTTAGTCTCATGTACACTGAAGATGTGAGGAGCCATCTCCATTAGCACATGGAATGGAAAACAGAGAACCTCATTTACATCTAAGATGGAACAAGTATTAGCATGCCAAATGAAGAACCAAGCTCCAGTGCAGGAACTGCATTGAATGCTGGGATCAACAAAGCAGGGAAGCACTGCATGATGGGGGATCTCTGCTCATGATGATAATGAACCCACACCTGCACACATCCAGCTCAGCAGTTATCAGACCAATTCTAGTCATAGATACTTTTTTGATATCCAAAATACTGAATCTGCCTGTTCTGATGCCTGGATTCAAATGCTGCATCGGTTCTACTAGGACTTCATCTTTTTTTGACCTGACTGATCGTGTTGGGGGCTCTGCCTGTCTCAAGTACTCCAGACCCTAAGAGCCTTTGACTGGTTCAAACTGGACTGAGTGGTGTGACCCCCAACTCTCTCTCACTCTCTGGTGAAGCACACTTTTTGCCCTGAGACCTAATTTGAACACACACTTTCACAGTCCAGGTATAACTTTCTAAATTTGTGATCAACTGTGATCAAACTTGGGCTAAATTTCCCCAAACTCCAAATGAAATCATGTAATATTGTAACTGTTTGTTTTTCTCTCTTTGTATGATTATTACTATTAGTATCATAAGTTTTATATACCAGGCAATAAAATAACTTCTGAAATCAAGCTGATTGCCAGACTCCATCCAAAATTTCATTTACACCTTCATGTTCTTGGCTTCCCTATCTTCCTCTGCAGCAACGCTTCTTTTACCTAAGCCAAAGAACCCTATAATGCCCCAAAATCCTGTGGGGTTTGTTCATCAAAGTGGTTACTACTAGAACAGTTGTAGAGTGATAGTGGAGGTAACAATGTGCTGATCCTGTGGCATATAAGGATGGAAACTTCTCTACCCAGCTTGTGGAGTCCAGGGGCATATAAGGGTGGCAGCTGAAAAGTGCTGTGTAACCAGCCTGCTGAGTTCAGGGACATATAAGGGGTAAGCTGAGAGTGCTGATAGACTGGTTTGCTCAGATGCACTTTGTTAAGCTGTGAATGTGTGTGTATATCTGGGTGTTTGAGTCTGTGGCTGGAGGAACCCAGCCCTGGAAAACTTAAGTCCTGCAGGGTAGCTCCATTGGGAGAAGACTTGCGGTAGGGAGAAGTAACAACCCCCCCTCAAGGAAAGTAACCCTAATAAATTAGCATACCCCACAGTGATGGGCAAATCTGGTAATACCTGTCACAGGTAGGCTGAGCCTGTGTGATGCCTTCAGAGGGCCAGCTACACTCTTGACACCCAGCATATTCACTTCAAGGATTTTTCACTCTCCTCAAGGACATAGTGCTGGCTACACAGGAGTTAAATTTGGAATAACTGTCACTGAGGTGTGTGGATTTTTCACACCCCTGAGCATCATAGTTAAACCGAAGTAAGTGTATAGTGTAGAGGTGACCTTGACATGTGGCCTGCGCCCGAGGTTGGTGACTCCCAACTGCCTAAAGCTTTTAGAACATAAAGGGGCATTTAATTGCTTTCTCTATTTAGACGGAAGAAAGATTGTCAAGTCCACCCATCAACTTTAGTGAGGTCTGAGACTGCCTATAGAGCAAAGACCCAGTTGATGGCAGCTATTAACAGCTTACTGCATAAGCTACAAGGTCCCAAACTTTTATATAGGGTGAACTACACTCTTCAAGAAAGATTGCCTTAGGGACCCACCTCCTTTCCCATTGGTGCCTGAATAACATCCCTGTGACAACTATACTGACTGCTTGCAAGGATAATTAATACTAGGAAGACATTTAAGCTGGTATAAATTGGCACAGTTCAATTAAAGAAAGCTGAACTACCCTGGTTCCCACCAGCTAAGCATCTGGTCCAGTTGGCTGTCAATACAGCTGGCAACTGTGGACCTCAGTTTGAAGCTACTGTTATATAAAAAACCCCACCAAACGCCTCTGCATTCGGAGGGCTCAGGCACCTGGCCTCCCTGTGAAAGGCTCCACTGAAGAGTATAAGCCAACCCAGAGCCACTTGTGGCTGGTTAATTGACTATGTAGCTTGTTGGTAGCGGATTAGATAAGGAACACCTGGGCTTTATAAAAGGTTAAGAATGATCAAGCAGGAGCTTCGTGCAGAGAGACAAAGAGAAGAAGGAGGAAATAGCTCCTTAGGGGAGCACTAACCAACCAATGGTATCTCCCAGGAAAGCAACGAGAGTCTTCTGGGGCCAGGAATTGTCCCCAGAACACAAAGAGAAAAAGCACGAGAGGAGAGAGATTCTAAAGCTTTCCAGGCAGAGAGGTCTGAGAGAGACCCTGAGTCAGCAAAGAGACTGCTAAGCTCCAAGCAGAGGAGAAGCCTGAGGACTTACAGTAGACGAAGAAAACTTCTTTACATACCATATTTGGTGTTGATTTAATAAACTAGACCTATGAAGGGGCACTGCTTTCTATATACAAGGCTCACCGAACTTATTGAATGCCCAGTAGGGGAAACTGAGGCAGACAGGTAACATTGGCTCCATACTGGAATCAGCAGGGAGTGCACCATAGGTAGAGATCTGCCATTATACAACCAAATCCATCCCTAACTAATTTACATACTTATATTTCCCCATCTAGCTGCAGTATGGTGGCCTGTATACTTATTGCATAATAATGTGCATACATTTTAAAATGGCACTCCTTGAAAACAAAACCATTTAGTCTTTAAATCACGGCCATGTTCTGTATTTTCATTATTTTGTAAAAATCTAACAAAATGACAAAACTGGCTAGTCAATTCTGTTATTTATATACTATTACCACAGGGACGCCAATAAAAATACCCATTACCTTACAATGGGTGTAACAGGACTTTCACATTCCCCCTCCCTCTCGGGAAAATCACAACTCTGTCAACTTATCATTTTGATGATAATACGAATGGTTCAAGTTTCACTAAGGAGTTTCAAAATCTTATGGCAGATCTTGGCTATAATATTCTACTCCCTCATACGTTATTGGTGTGAGTCTCTCATTGATGTTTGTGAGAGTCCTGTGTAAAAGAAAGAAGAGCAGAATGCAAGAGTTGAGAGCTACCCTATACATTTGAAAGGAGCATTTCCCCCTTAACATCCATTCTATTGCCTACATAATTTCATAAGTTACTTTTGAATGATTCTCTTTCATGTGAATATTAAAGAAAAGGAGTGCAACATTTTCTACCAAACTGCATTTTTATAGCCTTTTATATTAGAGTTAAATTTTGCCATAAGTGACTTGTGTAATACTACTGAAGTCAGTGGAGTTGTTTGGGTGTAGTTGAAGGCAGAATTTAACCTGTTGTGTTTCTCTTTAGTGTTTATAGTCACCTTCTCTCCTTTCATGCATGACATTAACTCTCTGTGTACACCCAGAATTTAGCTCTTGGCTCTGTAGTAATCCAATGAAATGCAGTAGCCATATTCCAGTCAGCCTTAGCAAGAAGCCTTACAGAAAGATAGAGTGCATGACACAATGATCATTTTAACATGATTTGAAAGCCAATGGGAGTGTGTGTGCGTGTGTGTGTGTGTGGGGGGGGAGGGCGGGAGGGGAATGTAACATATTAGTGCCATTGTTAATAACCTTGTACACATTGACTAGTACCTTATTCCACAGTCATTTCATTCATTTCTGAATATTTTACAGGAATATTTGATTTTAGTGGAGCTACTCCAGGAGTAATCAATGTGAGTAAGGATGGCAGAATCCTTAGAAAATACATTTAGAATCGGATAAACTTGAAGATTAACTTGCATTACCTCATTCTACGTACATTTCCTCACTATCCAGATTATGATCTGATTGCCTTCAGTACAGCAGGAGTGATTTCCTTCACCCTGAATAACATTTCAGGTGGTTCTAATGAACCTTAGTAAAATTCTTAGCTCTCTCATGGTATTTTTTTTCCTTTTTCACAATTGTGAACAGATTTAGTGAGTGTAATCCTGCCCTCTCATTCTAAGGTGCAGTTCTTTCTCTTGTAAAGCATTTGGGAATGAGGAGGAGATACACTATTTGTAAACTTTTTAGAGCAACGACTGTCTTTTTGTCCTATGTTGTACAATACCTGGCCCATGACTGGAGCTCCTAAGCAAAGCCTCAATACCAATTAATAATGCTCCAACACTAGCCTGTAAGAACATAATGACTTTAAAACAAATAAGGCCTCATGGAGCAGGAGAGCTGAGAAAATTCATACATGTCACTTATGCCAGCTATCGTGGCATGGGGGGAGAGTGGGGCTCTTGTGCTGCGCATGCCCACTCTAGGGCTGCTCCTCTTCTGTTCTACATGGGTTCATTTACCAAACTCATTATTATAATATCTGAGTGCTTTCCAATAGTACATTAAGTGATGTGACTAACATCTGACGTGCTGTTTCTCATCCTTTCTCCACAAGGGGAAGCATATGTAGTGGTTTGTCCTGATTTGGTAGAGTTTCTGTTTCTTTAGCAAACATGTTGCTATGTATTTATGCTAGAGAACACATAGTCAAAGAAGGGGACAGATGAGGTTTACCCTTAGTGGAGATATCTTGCCAGACGAGCGCAGTTGTTTCTAATTGTGCTAACTTTCCTACTGCTTGTCCCCAGCACGGGGGCATCAGAGTATGTCTCCCTGCTTCTATGTGGATGTACTGGTCTGTGAGAGATGTATTCATCCTTACTCTATAGCACACACATGCAGAGGCATAACTGAGCTAAAAAACTGCACAAGCACTGTAGATGGTTTTTCAATGTTCTGGAGCAAGCCATATGCCAGAACTGAATCAAGCCTTGTATCTTCTCTCTCTCTCTCTCTCTCTCTCTCTCTCTCTCTCTCACACACACACACACATACACACACACACACACAGAATAATTATTTTAAAGTGTTTATAAGTAACTACTTATGGGAACATTTTGTGCCAAACATACCTGAGGACAGAATTGGATTTCCAGATCCCCACTTCAAAGATTCACTTTATTACATACAGTGAGTCTAGCTGATGTGAGACATGTGAGATAAAAGAGGGAAGAAATATTTTATGCTTACATACCTCGGGTATAGCTGGCATTGAAGCCTCTCTTTTGGATACTAAAGTCACTTGCAAAAGACACAGTCATTTCATTTCCAGAGGAGTTAAATGATAAACCTTTGGCAGTGACACCACAAAATTTAACCTGATTCTCTCCAGTATCCAGAGTCAGTGAATCGTAAATGCAGTTCGGAGCTTCTTCAATGTCAAACTCAGTAAATGTTATCTGAATGATGAATCCAGGAGGAGCTCGTAGGGTCCATTTGCAGGCTTGGTTGTTAGGGTAATCACTGGGAAAGCATGGAGAGGTGAAAAATCCTGTGGGTTTGGACAGCGATATCCTGCAGTCAGAGCATCCAAGAACTGTGAGGCCAAAAAAGAAAAAGGGGTGAGAAGGGTAGAGAGATATTTTAACATGAAATAAAACATCAAGAGATTGTTAAAACAATTATGGTTTACATGAAAGAAGGAGAGGACAAGAAGGTGTTCCTTTAAAAGACAATAATGTTGGCAGTAAAGGATCACTCAAAAGAAGCTCATTCATAAGAAATACTCCAGAAAAGAAATACATAATACAGTGATTAATACTCAGTGAGTATGGCATGCCATATCTTTTTATATTTGCCTGATATACTAATGCAGACAATGTAAAAGCAACTCTTTCTCACTCTCAAACACACACGTATCCTTTACCTAACAGTCTACAAAGGCTAAGTAGCTACTTTTTAATTGCTTGATTCAAACTGAATGTATCAGCAGTTTTCCGACAAGTATGCCCACAATTTTTGCTTGCTCTCCCCTTCCCACAGAAAGGTAAAAATTTGTTACTGGCTTGTATTAACAGCAAGTTACTGCACTGTTCCCATGCTGACTCAGTCCATTGGCTGGCATAAGTGGATGAAAGGGAGTCCACACAAGGGTATGAGTGGATTCTTATTCCCTCTTAGGCCCTGCGTGGGCATGCAGACCAAAGGATGATCTAGCCATTAACGATTCTTGTAAACATCTTGATATTCTCAAGATGTATGAATGTCTGGCTGGTGAGTCTTGCCCACATGCTCAGGGTTTAGCTAATCACCATATATGGGGTTCGTAAAGAATTTTCCCCCAGGGCAGATTGGAAAAGGCCTGGGGGGGGGTTGTTTTGTTTTGGGGGGTTTTGTTGTTGTTGTTGTTTTGCCTTCCTCTTTAGCATGGGGCACTTGCTGGTGGATTCTCTGTACCTTGAAATTTTTAAATCATGATTTTAGGACTTCAATAACTCAGTCATAGGTTAAGGGTCTGTAACAAGAGTGGATGGGCAAGGTTCTGTGGCCTGCATTGTGTAGGAGGTCGGATGATCACAATGGTCCCTTTGGACCTTAAAATCTATGGCTATGTCTACACTATAAAAAGTTAGGTCAACTTTGTTAAGTTGACTTAATAAGGTCAACTTTAAGTTGACTTAAAGTCGACCTTATTAAGGTGACTTAACAAAATGGTTTCCCTTAACCGGGACTTAGTAATTCGACCTAACTTCCCTTAGGTCGACCTAAGAAAGTGGACTTATGCATCCACACTGGGCTTAGGTCGATCTAAGGAAGGGTTAGGTTGACCTAAGGAGGGTTAGTTCAAATACCCCGTGATTCTTATTAAGTTGACCTAAGTGTTCATTGGGTTGACTTAAGGAAGCCCCTTAAGTCAACCTAATGAAAGCCTAGTGTGGACATGGATTAAGTTAGGTTGACTTAAGCCTCCTTAAGTCGACGTAACTTGCCAGCGTAGACATACCCTATGAGTCTATGAATGAAAATGATTTCTTCCTGCCATTCAAATCTGCAGCAACTACCTCTTATCAAAATAATACTGAGCAATTTAGGCAAGAACTGAAAAGGGCTAGATTCTGCCACCCAGGGTTCCTTGTTCAGCGAACAGTCCTGATTTCATTGGATCTTGCTCCTGGCATAAGGTACTTTTCAAGATGGGAGAATGTGAAATTGTTATTACATAAATTGAGTTAAGCCATGGAAAATCAAGACTTAAAGGGGTCAAACCTTGTTGCACCTTATGCAACATCAAATGTAAACAAAGTATTAAATGAGTTATTGAAAAACTAAAAAAATGCTGTTCTTTCAGTCCCACTTGCTGGATTTAAAGACTGTTATCTTCAATACAATAAGAAGTAAAAGTTACATAACTTTGTCAATAGCAACTTCCTTGAATTTTAGGAACTCAAAAGAAAAGCAGAAAGGTGATTAATTAACCTTCACTTCCATGGAGTGTGAGGTCCTTTTTGGATGATACTGCTTCTTCAGCAGACATTGCTATTGAACTACTCCTAAAGCACCTGACAAACTCCATTAAAGTTAGTGGACAATGTAGCTAAAATACACAATAATAAAGAGAGAAAAATAAAAGCACTAGAAAAATATATGCTACCACTAAAATACAATACAGATGTACTATGGTATGTGCATGTTAGTATATGTGGATGGTATAAATAAGTAAAACGATAGTATTAATATTTGTATCGCAGTCATTCCTACGAGCCTGAGCCATTGACTAGGCCTCCACTGTGCTAGGCACTGCATAAACATAGAATAAAAGGATGGTGCCTGCCTCAAAGAAGTATTCAGAATATTCTTAGGCAAACAATATCTGGATACTTTACAGAAACCAAGTCAATTGATTAACATTTAGACCTATCAATTAACAAATGGAAGCACTGTTTGCTCTATGCGTGATGACTCTCATAAATGAAATAAAGGTGGCTTTTTAGTGTATTGAATTTCTCGGTGTTTCCAGTTCAAGTACTTTCCAGAAACGTAAACTGATGATGGGATTATGGCAGGTTTCCCAGCTTTGATTGCTCTATGTTCATAGGGATCATTACAGGTGAGCTGTCCTGTAGGCACCAAGGATTAAGTGAACAAAGGTTGATTTGGCACAATCCTAGTATTGTACTAACTGTTCTGTACATAAGGTTGGTTGGTGAAGCATTTATGGCTGGACATGTATCCAGTACCCTCTGTTTCAGGACTGGGGTTGGGGGATCACAGGAAGAAAGGATTAGAAAAAAAAAAAAAAGAAACCATAATTACAAAAAAAAGGAGGGGAATTAATTTTGGTTATGTAAGTGCAACGAGACCCTGGAGTCAGTTTCTATTCCCTCTCAGATGAAGAAAAAAGACCAAAAACTAAGAACCAGATTAGTAAGGAGAGGAAATGGGGTCGTGAACCCAACACCATGCTCCAAAATTGGATACCTGAAGGGTCTGCTCTATCAATAATCAAGGAACCACCATGTATAAAGCTGCCTGACCCTCCCATTAATATGGATAGTAGGCATCAAACTTTTTCTGGTCCCTTCCCATCTGAGACAAATCATTGAGATCACGGGGAGATGGCTCATGTCTATTCAGACACCACAGAAGATTGTTTCAATGAGATGTGAATTTTTACCGATAGCAAGTTAAGTTTCACAGCAGCATTGACTTATCAGGTAACTGCAGGGCACTCTTTATCACAGTAGCGTATGTGGCATTACAGCTTTGCTCTCATTCTCACCACATTTCCTCACACAATATCCCATTACTAGAGTTTACATGGGACCATATCTTTGTTGTTCATTGGTATGGTAGAATGCCAAGTAGGAAGTTTTGCTCTGGAAGGAAATAACGGAGGCAGATTTTGTAATAAGTCTCTACATTTTTTTGTGTGTGCAACTCATGGAAGCACATGGACCTAAGTGGAGAGGTCATTGGCTATGTCTACACTGGCAAGTTAGTTCGAATTAAGGAGGCTTAATTCGAACTAACTAAAGCCATGGCTACACTAGGCTTTAGTTAGTTCAAATTAAGGGCTTCCTTAATTCGAACTAATAAATTCAAATAGGGTATTCGAACTAAGGGGTTAATTCGAACTAACTAGTTCGAATTAACCAATGTGGCCATGTTAATTCGAACTAATTTCTTAGTTCGAATTAACTGGCCATTGAAATGAACGGGGATTGCTAATTCAAACTAAGCAAGTGCTTGCTTAGTTCGAACTAACGTTCCAGTGTGGCCATGCTAGTTCGAATTCAGCTAATTCGAACTAACAAAGTTAGTTTGAATTAGTTAGTTCAAAGTAACTAATTCAAACTAATTTTAGCAAGTGTAGACATAGCTATTGATTTTTAGAGATCCAGAATAACGGCTGTGGAGGACAGCTTTTAACAAAGGCTATAGAAATGTCATTAGTTTAAATTTCAGAATTATTGTAAAGATTCACTGCAAACACAGGGAGTTTGTGCCTCTGTGGTGCATGGGAGTGGTGAGGGCAGAGTGCAGGGAAGGCTTCTTTTTAGTTATTTCCCTGAAACACAAAAAAATGCTAGTGCTGTCATCATGATATTAGGCAAAAATCTAATCTGCATATTAGTACGATGGCTATGGATTTGGCAGAGTGCTTTGCATTCTATTCTGCTTCCTCTCACGCATGCCACATCCCTTCCCTGTCCCTTCTTGCTGAGTGTCAGGAGAAGTAGATGGCAAAGAGCTGGCTATGCCATCTTTGCACAACCTGAGGATCCCTTCATGCTTTAGCAGAGCACAGCAGTTGGAACTGGGGCTAAAGATTGAGCCCTTTAAGTCAGATCCTCAACTGATGTAAATCGGAATAGCTCCATTGATACTGATTTTCACTAGCTGAGGATCTGGCCCCTAAAGTGTGTTTATAGTCTGATAATGACTCTTTAAAAACGTCATTGCTGGCATCTATATTTTTATACATTTTACAGACAGAATTTGTTTAGGTTACCTGTAAAAAATGTTTCTGTCTAACTGACAGTACAGAAAATTCAGTGTGGAATCTGAAGGTCAAACTTGTGCACTGTACAGGTTATAAAAATTTGGCAGTGTGAACTTGGTTAACAATTTTGCTGATTGTGAGTCAGCCAGAATAGAATACAGCTCACGCTGTCTGCCTGTTGGTCTGAGGTAAATTACTTATGATTTCTAAGCAACGTAAAAAAAATGAATGTCAGTATAACAAAGATACTGTTATTTCTCTTTATTTTCCCTGTGGACTGGGTGGTGAGAATTTAACAATTTTATTTTTGTCAATTGTTTTACTGAGATTAAGGTTTTCCTCCAGTTGCATTCATGTTAAACAGAGTAAAACAGTAAAAGCTTACTTCTGATTTAAAAAAATAAGATGTAGCAATAGATACACACAGCAATCAGATCTATGGAGCAGAATAGCTTTTTTTTTTTTTTGGAACTAGGAAGGTTCAATTTTTTCATAAGGTACCTTTTTTACATAGTTGCTTTATATTCACATACACACTCCCCCCCACTGAATGGAAGTTTCTGCAGCACTTCCTAGCAGGCATATACTCTTTCATAAACATCCCATATTTGACATGGTCTTTAGGAAACAAAATTGGTATGGCAATCTCAAATTGTCAACCAGAGCTGAGAAATATTTTATAATCCCATTGGCCCAGTGCACCACCGGATTGACGATATTGAGTAATTGCAAAAGTGGCAGCAGCAAGCAGTCTGCACGCAAGCTGAAGTATTTATTGATTTAATGAGGATAATAAACAAATACATGATAGTCATGGTCAAGTGACTCCATGGACACAGAGTTCAAAACTTGCTTCTCACTTACTTTGTCTCTCTGAATTGGTGGATAATTCAGACTGAAAATAAATATATTGGAACCAAAAATACTTTACAAGACATTAAGGCTATGTCTACACTGGCAAGTTAGTTCGAATTAAGGAGGCTTAATTCGAACTAACTAAAGCCCTGGCTACAGTAGGCTTTAGTTAGTTCGAATTAAGGGCTTCCTTAATTCGAACTAATAAATTCAAATAGGTTATTCGAACTAAAGGGTTAATTCGAACTAACTATTCAAATTAGCCAATGTGGCCATGTTAATTCGAACTCATTTCTTAGTTTGAACTAACCAGCCATTGAAATGAATGGGGATCGCTAATTCGAACTAAGCAAGTGCCATAACTTTTTCGAACTAATTCGAACTAATTTTAGTAAGTGTAGACATAGCCTTAGGTTGCAAAGTCAAACACTTCATGCAAGAGTTATGGTTGCCTACTGTTGGTGAGAGAGACAAGGTTTGGAACTTATACTGAGCTCTGAAGAAGAGCTTGATGCAAGTTCAAAAGTTGTCTCTCTCACCCGCAGAAATTGGTCTTATAAAAGATATTACTTCACCCACCTTGTCTCATTGACTTTGAGAGCAGAGTTAGGCCAACACTAAGTGCTTTAGATAATCCCAGCAATGGTAGTTAGTGTTGTTCATTAGTAAAATAATACTGTTAATAATATTAGGTTCTTATAC
Source organism: Pelusios castaneus (assembly GCA_007922175.1). Lineage (NCBI taxonomy): Eukaryota > Metazoa > Chordata > Testudines > Pelomedusidae > Pelusios > Pelusios castaneus. The sequence goes on along the minus strand of ML685888.1, from coordinate 1,639,245 downwards.
AGCACCTTCTATCTGAGGACCATCCAAGCACTTCAGTTACATTAATGAATTGAGATCTTACAATATCGTCATCTTGGACTGAGTAACAGAGGTACTCTGCTTGTGTGCATACAAGTGGGTGACTGAGCTTAGAATAGAAGCCTGACCTGCCAACCACAAGCCCATCACTCTGCACTTTCAAAGTTGCAGTAAAAGTTTCTGAAAATTATTTATGGTCTCTATACTATCTTGCTGAATTTAATGAAAAGGAAAAAAATATTCCCCTTTTTACAAATTAATTGTTCATTACATTAATGTTTGAAATGGAAGTCACAGGAGAGCAGCTCTACAGAGAAGTCTCAAGGCATAGGTCAGATGTATTTATGACTCCAAACAGGCATGTGAATGAGGACACAAAGACAAGCAGGAGAAAGCACCAAACCACCATGATGTGGATGGTCTGGAAAATCTACAGGAAAAACAACCCCCTACTTTTTCAATATTGGATACGAACAGGGAACACGGAACAGTTCCAGAATGTCAAAGATTGATAGCAGCAAACCTCATCCATGCTGCGCTTTCTTCTCTTTTTAGAAATTATTTCAGAGGTGAATGGGGCGAGGAAAAAAAGTGACTGTAATGGGCTCTCACAATCAGTCCTTTCTGGATAGGACTGATGCCGTGTTTGCACAGTGGCAGCATAACACTAGCTCTGTGCCATTCATTAATAAACATTTCACATGGGACTTCTTGAGGCCTCAGTTCATTTTATTTTAAAACATATTTTCAGCCCATCTATCTCACTATATCTGAGCATTTTTGGAGCTGCAGCTGACTAGGTGCAGCTAGGTTTTTTGGTTTTTGTTTACAAATATTTCAGAATCTCTTTGACAGTCCTCTCCCCACAAGAAAATCCCTAACACGTCACGCTGCACTGCATTGCCTAGGCTCAAACCACATATAATAGATACATTTAATTTTAATGAGATTTTTCTTTTCCAGTTGATGGGACATGGACAAACGTGTTTAAGATCCAATCCCTGACAGGTGTCTTCTGCATGCAGTGCTGTTGTGGCCGTGTCAGTCCCAGGATGCTAGACAGACAAGGTGGATCAGATAATATCTTTTGTTGAACCAACTTCTGTTGGTAACACAGACAAGTTTTTGAGTTTTCACAGAACTCTTTTTCAGATCTGTGAAACTTACTCAGTCACATTATGGCTTTAATTCAGAAAGCATCTGAGCATGTTGACGTGGTATACCTTGACTTTAGCAAGGCTTTTGATACGGTTTCCCACAGCATTCTCGTTGACAAGTTAAGGAAGTATGGGTTGGACGAGTGGACCGTAAGGTGGATCGAAAACTGGCTAGATCAACGTGCTCAGTGGGTAGGAATCAATGGCTCGATGTCTGGTTGGCAACCGGTAATGAGTGGAGTGCCCCAGGGGTCAGTCCTGGGGCTGGTTCTATTCAACATCTTCATTAATGATCTTGATGATGGAATATACTGCGTGCTTAGTAAGTTCGCAGATGACACCAAATTGGGGGGAATGGTAGATACTCTGGAGGACAGGGACAGGATCCAAGGAGACTTGGACAAATTGGAACACTGAGCCGAAAGAAACCTCATGAGATTCAACAAAGACAAGTGCAAAGTCCTGCACTTAGGACGAAAAAATCCCATGCACTGCTACAGGCTGGGGACCGATCGGCTAAGTAGCAGCGCTGTAGAAAAGGACCTGGGAGTTATGGTGGATGGGAAGATGAATATGAGCCAACAGTGTGCCCTTGTTGCCAAAAAGGCCAATGGCATATTAAGCTGCATCAGTAGGAGTATTGCCAGCAGATCGAGGGATGTGATAATTCCCCGCTATTCGACACTGGTCAGGCCACATCTGGAATACTGTGTCCAGTTTTGGGCTCCCCACTACAGAAAGGATGTGGACAAATTAGAAAGAGTCCAGTGGAGGGCAACAAAAATGATTGGGGGCTGGGGCACATGACTTATGAGGAGAGACTGAAGGAAGTAGGCTTATTTAGTCTACAGAAGAGAAGACTGAGGCAAGATTTGACAGCAACCTTCAACTACTTGAAGGGGTGCGCCAAAGAAGAGGGAAGTAGGCTGTTCTCGATGGTAACAGAGGACAGAACAAGGAGCAATGGTTTCAAATTACAGCTGGGGAGGTCAAGGTTGGATATTAGGAAAAACTTTCTCACTAGGAGGGTGGTGAAGCATTGGAATGGGCTACCTAGGGAGGTGGTAGAATCTCCATCTTTGGAGATATTTAAGGCCCAGTTAGACAAAACCCTGGCTGGGGTGATTTAGTGGGAGTGGTCCTGCTTTTTAGCAGGGGGTTGGACTAGATGACCTCATGAGGTCCCTTCCATCCCTATGATTCTATGTGCTTAACTGCTAGTCTGTGCTTAAATCCTATTAACCTCAGGCGGCTTTAAGCACAGCGTTAAAGATAAGCAAATGTTAAAGTACTTTTCTGACCAGGGATGCTTTCCTGAATCAAAGCCTATATTTGAAGTCCTACTATCATGCTTGTCCTCTTACACTTGGTTTCCATGAGGACTGACAAACACAAAGTGGGAACTAATGGGAACTAGTGCTAATGCCCGGCCACACACCCTTAAGCATATATAACCCCAAATGTATGAAACTGGCAAAAAAAGGCCATGCACAGGACTGGACAGCAATGGGAAGGATGCCGTGTGAACTCCTCTTTTCCATTTCTGATCATCTTCTCTGACCATCAGGTAAGTCAGTAACAACTAGGTAATACAAACATATTATATATTACACCCGCCCCTTCTCCCCCTGCCCTCCCACCCATCTATCTATCTATCTATCTATCTATCTATCTATCTATCTATCTATCTATCTATCTATCTATCTATCTATCTAAATAAAACAAACAAACAAACAAACAAACAAACAACCTGGTAAATTAGATGTAACCCATATGCCTAGAAAGGGCTATCACTTTAAGAGACCTGCTGAGGGTGGGTTACTGTTGCTGGGCAGATGAGCTACCCACAGGGAGAAACTTCTAGAGGCAGGGAGTGGTAGCATTTTTGAGCATGCTCCACAGGGTACCCTGCTGGTGTGATGTGGTGCGGTCAGTCAGATCATATGAGAGCAGCAGTCTGTGCAGACCGCAGGCAGGAGCTGCTTTGAGAAGGGCCCATGTGCTCAGTTTTCAGGAAAGAAGCTGAGCCAGGAGTGAACAAGATGTTTTCTCCCTCTAATGGAGTCATCTGCAACAGATTTTGCAGACATACATATGGGACTGAGGGCTGGTTGCAAAGGAGAAGGAAAAGCCTGCATGGAATGCTACCGAAGATTCCTGCAAAGAAAGTAGAAGAGGACAGCTATTTCTTGCCACTCAAGCCTCTACACTGGAACAGAGACTGTAGCTGAGAGTTGGGTGAACTTCATCTGGACTTTGGGACTCTTGGGTATCTTTCCATGTGGGGTTTTCTGTAGGGATTATTCTGGGTTAATTGTATTTTGTTTTCTTAGGATAAGGTTTATTTAGTTAGTAGTTAATAAAGTTCATTGTTATGTTTGTTTTTAGTAGTATTTTAATGTGGGGTGGTAACTCTGAGGAATCTTTGCTGTGAGTCCCAATACAGACTGGATCCTGGGTCTCCAGCTGCTTTCTCCATAGGGATTGGGATTGATTTCTGTGAGGCACTGGAGAAGGGCAATTAAATGAATTTTAGCATACCCGAAGGTTACATAGATACCATGTGATAAAATAATGTTCAAAGGTTCAGGTTACGTCTGATCTACTGTCTTCACAAGAAATTCATTTCCCTCCTTCCTGCCTTTTCCTCCCTGAAGGGCATATTCTAACATTTTCAGTCTGCTAAGCACCTTCAAAAAGCCACTGTATTTTTTAAAAAAATCAAACTGCTGCAGAAGTATTCTGCCCTCCTCTCCCTATCAGGATTTCCTTCACAAATTACCTTTAGCAAAGCCCAGGAGAGGCAAGATTCAGTTCAGACATAGTGAGGGTGTGATAAAGTGGGAATTTTCTCTAGTATTTCTATGAATCCTTTGCATGACTCTGTACCCCTTCTCTGCACTTTACATTAAATGGTTTAAGTCTGCTCATAGAACAGAGAGGAATACATGTCACCTAGCTGTCTGAGAGGAAATGAACAGGTTCATTGAAGAACTAGCCGAAATCAACCCAAATCAACAGAGGATCCATGAAAGACAGAAATCCCTAGTGACTGAACAATCAACCACTACCAGCAGAAAACCCTGGCAGGTAGGACATATGAACTGAACTGGAGGACAAAAGGAGGAAAGGTATTAAGTGACTGGAATAGGACTGCCCTGTGGAGGAGCTCTCACCTGGGGAAACAAAGAAGAGAAGGAAGGAGACACAAATGGAGACATCACAGCTTGGTTGATGGCACCGGCTTGGCCAAGATGGATTGTGGAGTAACTTCTGCCTCTCAGTGCTAATCTAAGGACTTCCAGAGACTGTGTTCCAGGTGACCAATAAATGGTTACCTTGTAAAGACTGCCCATTTCACTGTAAATGTTCACTGAGAGTGCCCTGAAGAACTACAAGACAAGCCTCCTGCAGAAATCTGGCCTGGATGGATTTATGGCAGAAAGTCACGTAAAGAGTTCACTGGTGCTGAAGGCCCAATTTTGGAGTCTTGGAGGCCATGGGCCTGGAACTGTGAGAGCCCTTAGGGCTTGGCCATTAAACAGGTCACTCCCAAGAGACTGTTTACAGGCTGGAATGTACACTAGACCCTGTGAATCTATGATAGATGGGTTTTCTAAAATGTCATATTAAGTCATCTATCATTTGTCATTCCAAAGCCAAAAATAGGAGCTTTAGCCTTCTGGAAAGGGTTTTCTCCTCACCATTCCTTCCTAAAGGGATGCTAGCATTTATTTCCAGCCTGTTAAGAATCACAGACTATGGACTTTAAAGCTGTAGCATTTCTGAGTATAGAAAGGTATTACAAGTCATTTTTGTAAGTTTTATGTTTCCTCTTAAAGCCCTAAACCACTGGCCTGATAATTACTAAAGCTCCTTGCTGTGCAGGCTGGTGAATACAAAATAATAGACTCAATACAATTTTTAAAAAAATTCTCTAAAAGGTTCCTAACATTGTTTTTCTGTAACATATGGGGCAAACACAGAATCCATGATGGTGTGCTGTGGCATGGAAGTTTTGTTAGAACTCGTATGAGAAAACTGAATGATATGCCCATCCTAATAAATTATCATCATTTACTACCGGTATATCATTTACTATACACCCAAACACCGCCCACCCTCCCCCCATATATTGTTCAGAACACATATACAGTAAGGCCATATGTGGCAAGAATCTTATACCTCTTTGTACTATTCTTGGTCTAAACATTAGCAAATGTGCTTTTTATGTTTGACTTGCAAGAAAAAGAATACTATTTTAAGTATTAAAACCTAAACTTCGGTTCAGACTCACATTCTGGATCTACCCCATGCCGTCTTCTATATTGCAGTCCTACTTGTAAACAGCAAGAATTTAAAGTCTCCATATTCTTGACTAGAAATAGCAAATAACCCTGATGGAGCCTTTTATAATTCAATGAAAGACAAGACTGTGCTGTCACACAAATTATTCAACAATTGGGTTTTGGCAACTGAAGCCAGGAGACAAAGACAGTATTGTACACTGGCAAGTCATGTCAGCTTGCCTTACGTCTTCATTTGCTGATATAGTATATCTTGCTGTAAGCTCTTTATATTGCTGAATTGGTTGGGCACACATAACAGTGAAGCAGCGAAGAACACTTCGGCACAGTCTAGTATTTATAGTCATATATTAAAATACAATTGTAGTCAGCAGAGTGACTTTTTATTCTATACATCTGCTTCTAATAGTTCTGATCTTTACTGCTTACTTTAATAGGAAAACAAGCTTTTACTGCTATAGAAGGTAGAGCAGGAGCTTCTCTTTGTCTTGTAACACAAGTACAATGGGACATTCAGTGAAACAAAAAGGAGGGAAATTCAAAACTGATAAAAGGAAATACTTTTTCACAAAATGTGTAATTAGACTGAGGAACTCCTTGCCATATAAAGTTGTTAAAGCCAAGAATGTAGCAAGACTGAATAACGGAAAAGGGGCATTACTGTGGATATCAAGAATAACCAGAGATAGCTCTCAATATATCATAATTCATGGTAATAAAATTTTGGAAGAGATGTTAAATTAAATGCATTCAAGATTTAGCCAGTCTATCCCTGTTAGAGATCAGGAGAGTCCTCACGTGGGTAACAGATTATATTTTATATGGACAGCCTCCTTCAGGATTCTTACACTTTCCTCCGAAACATCTGGTTTTGATTATAGCATACTGGACTAGCTGGCCTTTCGGAATGATCCAGCATGGCAATTCCTATACAATAATGTTAGTAGTGGATTCATTATAAATATGGGAAAGGAAAATAGTTTCTAATGTATTCTGCTTTACATAATCAACAAAATTGAAAGCTAAACACTTATTGAAGTATCACCATTAAAAGTGACTGCATTATAAAAAGTAGAAAGAACAAGGCTTAATTTTTCAGATACAAAGCTGAATTTAGAGTACTTTGGGTATGAGAGTAGTAAATTATTGACTGAGCAAATTTAATGTGGGAATTGTTGACAGCAAAAAAGGGGCCTATCCTTCCCTCATTAAAATCAATGGCAGATTCCCAGTGATGACAATGGAAATGAAATTGGACTTGGTGGGTCTGTTCCTCAGCTAAGGTACTTCATAGCTCCATTTGATTGACACTTGCTGAAGACCTGGCCCTATAATGTAGACCGTGAGTTTACAGTTATTTTTTGTACTATAAACACACCATGATTTGGGGTAATTTTGGATGAATCACTATATAATATAAGGCTTTACATATGATTACCATTATGTGTGCGCACAGAAGATTCTGTCGCCTGACAGTGGATGGCTGGATAAAGCAATAACTCTTCTAGTTTCTGATTGATCTGGAGAATTGAGAGAACAAACTACATTAGAAGAAAATCTCAAAGCCAGGGTGGGGGCCCTGCACCACCTGTTTCCCCTTGGTTCTTTGGTTTTGTGCCAACAAAAATGGAAGTGGAAACAAACACATTGACTAGGTAAATCTGTAGTGACCTGTTTGTGCAGAGTTCATGTTAGACAAAGTTATGCATTTCCCCCAAAGGGAGAGGAGAATGTGAAAATCCTGTGTTACGCCCATTGTAAATTCAGAATATTTTCATTGGCATCCCCACAATAATCTTATATAAATAACAGGACTGACTAGCTAGCTTTGGCTTTAGTTAGATCTTACAAAGTAATAAAAATTCAGGAAACAGCGGGGTTTTTACAACACTAGAGAGTTTGCTACCAAGAAATGATATTTTAAAAGACATTAGTAGATAGGTACAGAGGCCAATATATATGTCAGTAGACAGGGAAATGTAAGTGAGCAAATGAGTTTAGTGACAGAGTTAGGTGGGAATAGGAGTCATTGGGAGGTTTTGAAATGTTATAACAGTATTTGCAAAGTGAGATCCCTAAAACATTACCTCATGGCCTATAAAAAGTTGACTGGTCACATAGCAGCAGGTTCTCCTTGCTTTCAGCCCTATATTGCACTAACACAGCTCAAAGGGCTGGATAGTTGGTGTAAACCAATGTACCTCCATTGACTTAAGTGGAACTATGCCATGTTACACCAGCTGACCATTTGAATCAGTTTGATTCTTTGTACTTATGGAGTGTGTCAGAACGTAACAGGTTGGGATTTCACCAAACTGTATGCCAAAGATATTTTTAACATCTGTGTCTTTGTAAGCAGAATGTTTAGACCTCTGTGTTGTCCTCGAAAACGTGTGGGTGGCGGATGACTTGCCTGCATCCTCTCCAGCACAAGTTGGGGCTGCTTGAATTTAGTTATTGGTGATTAACAGAGAATAGAAACAGGCTATTTGTTTTCATTGGAACTCTCTATGACATTTTGGTGGACATATGTTCAGCAACCATTTCTTATGATACCCTAGAATATTCTGTTTTGCATTTTTCCATGACATATAGTAATCTATCTGTTTCAGCATTATTTAGTAGTCTCAATTTCAGATTTACAGTACAAAGAAATCATTTAAATATGCACATGATACACAGAGATAATTCTCCTTTCACTACTTTTCATCCACCATCTATTAATGCAACTCAGACTGCTTCTCCACCTCACAAGAATCAGTCTTGGTGTGTGTTAGGGCAAAGCTACACTGCACAGATTACAGAAGTTGCCACACCAAGCTGATGGGAGAGAGTTCTCCCATTGGCTTATCTATACAGTCCCTACGAGCAGTAGTAGCTATGTTGGCAGAAAAAGATCTCCCACTGACATAGCGCTGTCCACACTAGCTTTTTTTATCTTGGTGTAACTTATGTTGCTTAGGGGGGTGATTTATTCATAACTTGTTAATAAATCAATCCCAAGTGATATAAATTATGCTGACATAAATTGTAATGTAAACAAAGCCTTAGTAAATCAACTCTAACTGCAGTTGGTTTAAAAATAATGGGTTAGGGGGCCAGGAGAGTTGTAAAAATTTTAAGAAGTTTTAAAGATATTTCCATGTAATGGGTTTTAAAAAGAAAGGATTTTTCATTAATCATTTTCATTTTTAACTAAAAAGGGTTTTTTTAATTCTTTATTTTTGTCCCCATTTATCTTTCTCTCTTTCACACCCTTTCCTTTTTTTTTATTTCTACTTTACGACTGGGAAAAAAAGGGGAGCTGAGGAAAAACAGAGAGGAATGGGAGGAGATAAAAAAAGGAAATAATGATAAACTGACAGTCTAAAAAATTAAAAGAAAATAAAACCCTCTGAAAAATATTACAAATTTTATTTTCCAATTTTGTTAAAAATACCCAGAATTCTTTTCACTCAAATTTTCCAAATTAGAAAATAGGTGATTAAAAAAAATCAAATCAAATCAAATAATCCAGAATATCTCAACCAACTCTGGCTCTGACCAGATGTTAAAACCTAATGTTCTAGATGTTTTAAATATGCCCTCCGTCTTTATTCTACTTAATGTGAATTTCTAATGGCTAAACAACAGTTGTTAAAATCTGCATAAGAAACACTTGTAAAAGGAACTCCACCTGGGAATTAGAAGGGTCTATTTATAAATGACTAATAAAATCAGTAAGTGGGAATATAATCACAGAATAAAGCATGACTGGCCTATAATATCTCAGCTTCTCTTTACATAAGGCATTATGGGCATCTGTTTATTAAAATCTGTCAGGTGCTCAGAATGTTTTGAATGATGGCATGTGGGGAGAGGAAAGAGGCAGGATGGCCTTGGTATGAAGGCAATGAAATGGGATTTCAGATGAACTATTTTCAATATCTGCCTTTGCACAGACCTTGGGTAAATCACTTAAGAACGTTTCCTTTGTCTGTCTTGTCTTTTTAGACAGTAATGTCTTTGGAACAGGGGTATCTCTCACTATGTGTGGTACAACAGGAGTCAGATCTCCAATGAGATTCTAGGTACTACTGCAATATAAATAAGTAGAAAATCCCATTGTGGTTGCAAAGGACATATAATCATAATAATACCTAGCTCCAGTATAGCACTTAATATCAGTAGGTCCCAAAAGCGTTTTACAAGGCAGGCTAGTACAACTACACCGGTTTTACAGATGGGGAAACTGAGGGGTAGAGTGCTGAAGTGACTTGCTTATGGTCATACAGTAGTTCAGTGGGAGAGCCAAGAATTGAACTCGAGTCTCTTAAATCACAGTCCAACGCTTGATCCACTTTGCCTTCTTTGGGAAGCAGGAGTCCCCTTGTACTACAAACCAGACAGGGTCACATTAACTGCTGTGAATGGCAGAGACTAATTTGCATACTCTGCAAGATCATTGACTTGGCCTCTGTTCCCTTCACACTACTCCTATAATGCCCAGAGAGCTTGAAGCTACCTCAAATAGGCTGTTAAGGATCCCCTGATTACAGAGGAACCCTCATCTGGGGTAAAGCTGGACTAGAGGGCTTTACAGCATCTACTCCCTCTCCTTTGGCAAAGGAGATGTGAGGAGGAAGGCTGCCGTGCACAGCATGCTGGCTGATTATCAACCTTGTCACTGTTCCAATAGTTATTAGGCTGCTCTGGTGCTATGCTCGAATTTTTTCCCCCATCACCTTCAGAATCAGGAAAATGGAAAGGTAGTTTAGAACCATCTTCCTTCCATATACCCACACACAACTCCCCCGCTGTTTCAAAGGGAGGATCTAGCCCTCCTTCATTTAAAGCCATATAAACACTGGTCATTCCAATGCAATGACATAGGTATAAATGAGGACTGAAATCGGCCCTCTGTGTTTTGTGCTGTTTATAACACAAGAGCATTATGGTTTTTTTATTGTAGACTATTAGCTGCTAAGGACAATAAACATCTTACGCAGGTCATGTAATGCTTCCCCCATCATGAGCAATACTAAGCTCTTCTGAGCATTCTCAAACACATCATTCAACATAATCATCAGTAACTCCAATGATGGAGCATCAACAACTACTTTTTGGGTTCCAATCAGAGCTAAAGTGAGACAAACTGAAGGAGATGAAATGACCCTATTAAATAGCAAAAATATGATGTTCATGCATACAAGATTAAAGATACAAGTGTATCCTTAATTAAGCATGTTGCTTGCATTTAACCCTGGAATAACTGGTTTTTGTTTTGTTTTTTGTTGTGTGTGTGTTTTTTACTCCAACCATATGTGATCCCTCCAGTTTTGCTGGTTTGGGGTGTGTGATCTATTCTTTTTACTTTACTCCAATCCTGAAATAGTTTTGCTCATAGAAAAGGTGACCACTGAAGTCAATAGCGATTATAAATGCAGACAGATTACCAGTGTATTACACTTTCTATTTCCAATTCGCTCTTGACTATCCTGCCAACTAAACACAAACCAATGCATTTTTTTCTTCCTTGGTCTTAACTATCTTGAGAAATTTTTAATCACCTGCAAACCATTCTCTACCTCTTTTTTTAGTTCATTTATGAATATGTTGAACAGCACTGGTGCCAGGACAGATTATTGGGGGACCTCACTATGGCTGCGCCTACACTGGTAAATTAAGTCGACTTAAGCTTGCTTAAGTCGACTTAATTTACCCTGTGTCTACACTACAGTTTCCTTAAGTCGACTTAAGCAGCTGCTTAAGTCGACTTAAGGAAAATAAAGTCGACTTAAGGAAAATTAAGTCGACTTTATTAAACCACCTTTTCATTAGACTTAAGGCTTAATTTGACTTTTTGGGCTTAGGGCTACCCCAGGACTACACCAATGCCCTCCCTGCTGGGGGGGCACAGGGGGAGCCTGGCATGCCCCCCAAAAGGCAGGGCATGTGGGCAGGGTGTGACACTGCCAGGATTTAGGGAAGCATTTATGATATTATTTTCAATGGATATCTCATAAATGCTATAATCCATAGGAACTATGTCATGTTTGGTATCAATAGAAAGGTAGTAATTTGCTGGGAATGATTATATAGTTTATGTCTAGGAATTCTATTTCAGTTAGAAGTTAGGAATTTGGTGTTATATCTATACTTCAACTTGTATGATTCTGTGGGAATGCCCCAGACAGGATGTCACCAACCATTGTGTCCTTAATGTTTAGGAATTTTTCAAGTAGAATGGTCCCAGGGAGTAACCCAATGAGCCATTAAGGACATAAGGAATACAAGCATTGTGTCCTTAATGGCTCATCAGTTTACTACCTGGGACCATTCTACCTGAAAAATTCCTAAACATTAAGGACACAATGGTTTTACACACCCACCTCTCTCAGGTATTTCAATAAAATAACATAAGTTAAAGTATAGATAGAACACCAAATTCCTAACTTCTAATCTAAATAGAATTCCTAGACATAAACTATATAATCATTCCCAGCAAATTACTACCTTTCTATTGATACCAAACATGACATAGTTCCTATGGATTATAGCATTTATGAGATATCCATTGAAAATAATATCATAAATGCTTCCCTAAATCCAGACAGCATCTCACACAGGGCTCTGCCCTGCCAGGGTCCCTGTCCCCCTTTGCCCCATTGCACACAAGGGGTGCTTCCCTGCCACCATGGACCCACCCAAGGTCCCCCTAGCCCCACAAAGTCGACCTAGAGCATCCAGTGTGGATGCTCTAGGTCGACTTTGTAAGTTCCCCTTTAAGTCAACTTTAATTTTAAGTGTAGACACACTAAGTTGACTTAACTAAGTCGACTTAAAAGTGCAAGTGTAGACATAGCCTATAAGCCTTTCTCCACTGTGAAGATTGATCATTTAGTCCTATCCTTTGTTTCTTATCTTTTAGCCAATTACTGATGTATGAGAGGACCTTCTCCCTTATCCCAGGACTACTTACATTACTTAAGACCATTTGTTGAAGGGCCTTGTCAAAGACTTGAGAGTTCAAGTATGCTATAAACCACTGAATCACTCTTATCTGCATGGATAAGACAGATACCCAGATGTCAGCTTCTACAGAACAAACCCAAGAAGGAAAACAACAGAATGCCACTAGTCATCATGACCTCAAATGTCATCACATCAAACACATCATCAAGGATCTACAGCCTATCCTGCAAGATGATCCCTCACTCTCCCAAGCCTTGGGAGGCAGACCTTTCCTTGCTTATAGATGGTCCCCGGATAATCACCAGCAACTACAGATCATACAACAGAAACAATAAGGCACGCACATATCCCTGCAACAAACCCTGCTGTCAACTCTGCCCACATATCAATACTAATAACACCATCATAGGACTTAATCAAAACAGCTACTCCATCAGGGGTTCATTCAGCTGCCCATCCACCAATATGATATATGCCATCATGTACCAACAATGACCGTCCACCTTATACAATGGACAAACTGGACTGTCTCTGAGCAAAAGAATAAATGGACACAAATTTGACATCAGAACTAAGAACATTCAAAAACTATAGGAAATCACTTTAATCTCCCAGGTGATTCAGTAATAGAGTTATTTGTAAGTATCCTTAAACACATTTACTCTAAATCAAGGTTTCAGTGAGAGACTTCAGAGTTAGAATTCATATGCAAATTCAACACCATCAACTCGGATCTGAATAAGGATTAGAACTGGCTTTCTCACTACAAATATTAGACTCTAAAAGTGCCACGGGTCTCCTCCTTTGTTTTTCATTACTAAGAGTGATTCTCACCTCTCTCAGCCTCACCACTTTCTGATATGTTGTGTTTGAATCTATATAACTTGTTTGATTTGCTATAGTAATCTAACCTGATGCAGTGAAATGTAATCACAGGATTTATCTTCCCCTCCCATACTGTAAGAGCTTTTTTTCAATGTAAGTTTTCTCCCCTCTGGCATCTGATGAAGTGGGACTTTGCCCATAAAAGCTCATGTGAAAAATAAATGTGTTAGTCTTTAAAAGAGCCACAGGACTCCTGGTTTGTTTTGCTGAACTAGACTAACATAGCTACCCCTTTGGAACTAATCTGCATGTTTGTTGATATCCTGAAAAAAAATTCATAGGCTGGTGAGGCATGATTGACATTTACAAACATTGTGTTGACTCTTTCCCAACATATTCTGTTCATCTATCTGTTTGATAATTCTATTCTTTACTATAGTTTCAATTAATTTTGCCTGGTACTTTTTGAAGTTAGGCTTAGGGGCCTATAATTGCCAGAATTGCCTCTGGACCCTTTTTAAAAAAATGTCATTATATTAGCTATCCTCCAGTCACCTGGTATATATGAGTAAAGGATATTTCATATCTGAATTCTTTCAGAACTCTTGGGTAAATATCATCTGGTCCTGGATATTGTTTAATTTTTCTGCAAAAGCATTCATGATTTCCTATTTCCAAAGCTCCCAAAAAACAACTTATGAGATTGCTGGATTATAAAGATGAGTGCACCTCTTAAATGTGACAAAACATGCTGCTTCTAAATGGACCAATCCTGCACGCACCGCTGATATTCGGAAACCATATTTTAAAACTCCCACTGCAAAGATCAGAGATTTATAGTTGTCTTGTTTTGTAATCTCCGAAACCAAACCAAGCAAATTAGTCAAAGGAAATCTCTTTCATGATGTGTTATTCAAAAGTAATGCAGACAGGAAGAAGATATTTTGTTAACTCTAGAGACAAATTTTAAAGAGTTTTTAAAAGATTTAGGAAATATAATGACAGGTGCACAGTGTTCCTTGAAACAAGAAAGGAAGTGAGTAAAAGACAATTTTTTATGGCACCATCTTTCTCTGAAGCTAAATGTACAAATTGTTCTTTAAAAATGACTATCCACGGACATTTACAAGCAAGTACTGTGTCTTAGTTTGACTTTTAACGCACTGTACTGGATCACACTGTATTAGTGCTTCAGTTAATGAAAGCTGGGGTCTAGCTGACTTCCATATTCCTTTTGCCTGAGGTTATGGAGCTGCCAATTAACATTATATTTAAAAAATATTTTCACAGAAAATTAAATTTTGTACTGGGTTGTTTTTCATTTGACAGAGCTTTGAACTTGAAGTAAGCCCACATGTGCCTTCATCTCAAAAATTTAATTTAATCATTTTGTAACTTTGAAGCTAATGGGTCCAGCAAAAGCCAACCACAGAGAACACACAATCATAGTAGTGCTCTCTATAAAAGTATTTCCACCACCATTAATTACTACACTTAAAATGTTCCATAGGAAAGTTATTTTCAAAACCACAATTACGAAAAATAAACTTTGATGTTTAGAGTTGGAATCCATTTGCCAGCTCAAACCAAGTAATTCTCTACGTTTGAATCTGAAATACAAATTCTTGATAATATTAGATTACCTACCTATTATCTCCAGTTAGTTCACCAGGACAAGAATCTTGGATAGATGTCAGTTCTGAGATTCATACCCCAATCCTGACTGTAGAGTCACTACTATGCAAATGTTCAGAAACTAAGGAACAGGAACCTGCATGGTACTAAGTCCTCCTCAGAGATGCTGAGTGCACTCAATTTCCACTGGCATCCATCATTTATGGCTAGCATGTGTTATACTTAATTTTAAAAAGCTAAAATAAAAACCACAGCAGTCCAAATGAGTTCTAATGTAACAATTAGGGCCTCATGCTTTGACATGCTGAATGCCTCAGTTTCCACTACCTTCAAATTACTTACATTTTCACTTTAATGTGTTTTAATCACAACTGCCCTGGTTCCTGCAAAATTTCAAAAAGTTTGGAATGGTTTGATTGTAAACTCTGACCTTGGATTAACAGAAGAAGCACAAAGAATTAAATACCTAAGTTTTGAGAATTTGAGAGGTCTTCCCGGACATAGAGGTGTGCATATTCTCTCTCTCTCTCTCTCTCTCTCTCTCTCTCTCTCTCTCTCTCTCAGTGTGTGCGCGCGCGCAACAATCAGCCCCACATGTAGAGCTGGTAGTAAATGGGTGATATAGTTTTAGTTGCAAAATGTGGAGCAGGGAAGGTGAGAGAAGTGCCCTAGCATTTGGCAAAAGAATGATTAATAGAAAGACAATCTGGAACATATAACAGCTATAATAAAAAAAGACAGTGGTGGGGGGACAGGAAGAGAAGACCTTAAAATATAAACAGACTGCTATGCCATCGATTGTCTCATTGTATAGGAAATATGTACTAACTTGTATTTAAATTTGATTATATTTGCAACATTTTCTCCTTGGATGTTAATAATTATTTTGATGGCTATAATGTCTCCTTCTTATTGCTGATACTTCTGATGTAACCTGAACTAAATGAACCCAGTAATGACACTTAATTTTGGCTTTTGAAGAAGGTCTAATCTCTGCAATCATTTCCCTGTATTGAAAATTCATTTTGGAGGTCAACAAAGTATATCAGTTAACTGTCTGAAAGCAGAGTGAGGAGGCTGGCCTGAATGGTTTCTCAGACCCCTTCTCTCCACCCACATCCCTATTATACAGTCAAACAGAAACTTAGTGTGAACTTTTCCAACTGTTGTTCAGTCCAGATATGGTTCAGATATTTTATCAGGAGCCCAGATAAGCTTTAGAAACAGGAATTCAGTGCCATAAATTTCAAGTCCTGGCGAAGTAGGTATGTTTAAAAAAGAGAGAGAGAGAGAAAAACTGTTACTGGTCTTATATTTTAGTTTGGGATTACTTGTAACTGGGGAGCTTCTTTTCATTCTTATTTATATGTTCAGGTACTTTACAAGTGATGTCCAGTACATCTTTTGAATTACCGTAGCATAAATATAACAACTGTTACATGATCGCTGATGATTTTCATTATCTAGGAAGCAAGGGAAACATTCTCGTTTTGTCTCAGATAGAAATGTGAGTTTATAGTTTTGAAGACTTCCTGACCCCATGTCTTGTATACTTACTGAAACAGTTACAATACTGTATCTATTTCTTCTAAAGTTAAAAAAATAAATACATAAATCTAAAATCCAAAACACACTGACCTCTGCAATGATTTAGGTTGTGTACATTCAATGAAATTTTGTCTTTGGTTATGTTTTTTTTTTTTTTTTGTAGATTAACTGCTGCACTGAACTAGATCATGAAAAAACAACCTCATTTCTAAACAAGGAAGTCCTCTAGGTGTTTTTGAGAATAACAGCTTTCTATTAATGACACTTTTATCTTTTTACCACTTATTCCCCCAAATATATCTGCTAAGACCTGAAATATTTTCAAAATGCTACATAAAAAAATCTGCTTTGTGAATTGAACAGTTTTCTAAATGATTCTTAAACTTACTTCAACAAAATTTGTTTTTTTTCCCCAGCCCTTACAGTTTCAGGGACTGATCCAAAAGTTATTGAAGTAATGAGAATCTTTCCATTACCTCAGTGGACTTTGGATCAGGCCCTTGGGGCTCAGACATGGGTAGATGTATATGATATAAAAGAAGAACTCTGAATAGCAGATAGAATATTTTTAAATCAATACAACAGAATCACTGCAATCTTAACACACAAGATTTCACATAAATGAAAAGAATTCAGAGGGGTAGCTGTGTTAGTTTCTTTACAGAAAACAACAAGGAATCCTGTGGCACCTTAGGGTGTGTCTACACTGGCAAGTTAGGTCGATTTAAGGATGCTTAAGTCAACCTAAACAAAGCCATGTCTACACTGGGCTTTTCTTGTCAGCTTAAGCATTTCCTTAAGTCGACTTAAGGAAAGCTTAAGTCGACTTAGTAACACCTACTTTTAGGTCGACTTAAGCCTTAAGTCAATTCCTTAAGTTGATTTAAGGCCAGTGTAGATGGGGATTAACGCTAAGTCGACTTTATTAAGTTGACTTAAAGCCAATATAACGGCTATCTCTGCTGTTAAGTCGCTGTAACAAAGTCGACTTAAAGTGTAGTCAATTTGTTAAGTTGACTTAACAAGGTCGACTTTAAGTCAACTTAAAGTCGACTTAACTTTGTAAGTGTAGACATAGCCTTAGAGGTTAACAAAAAATTCTTTTGCACATAAGCTTTCCTGGGCTGATGGCATGCATCGGACAAAGTGGGTTCCAGCACACATAAGCTTATGTCCCCCCTCGCCACCACCATTTATTGTTAGTCTCTAAGGTGCCACAGGATTCCTTGTCTTAAGTGAAAAGAGTTACCCATCACCATGAACAGACCAAAGAAAGAAAATGTAACCATTTTTAGGATCTGAAAATATATTAACTTAATCTAGATGGGACTTTAAAATAATCAGGGTAGACAGTGGTGGACCTTTATGTTGGGTGAGCTCTTTACATCTATATTATTTTATGGTCAGAACAATCAAACAAATTATTCATTTAAGAACAGTTAGGTATTACAGCATTGTTACATTCTGTCTATTCCCTTGAATCTCTCCAAAAGAGCCATTGTGACCCTGGGATGCATAAATAAAGGAATTTTAACTAGGAGTAGAGAGGTTATTTTACTTCAGCTTTTGGCTCCGGTGCAACCTCTGCTATTGTATTGTATCCAAGTCTAGTGCCCTCAATTCATGAAGAATACTGATATTTTGGAGAAAGTTCATATAAGGGCCATGAGAATGATTAAAGGATTAGAAAACATGCCATAGAGTGATAGGCTCAGGGAATGCAATTTAGTTTAACAAAGAGAAGGTTAATGAGTGACTTGATCAGTCTATAAGTACCTATATGGGGAACAAATGCTTTAAAATGGTCTCTTAATTCTAATCCAGAAAGGTGTAATATGATCAAGTGGCTGAAAGTTGAAGCAACACAAAATTCAGACTGGAAATAAGGTATACCATTTTAACTGTGAGAGTAATTAACCATTGGAAAAATTTACTAAGGGTTGTGGTAGATTGTCCATCACTGACAATTTTTAAATCAAATTGGATTTTTTTTTTTTTTAAATGTCTCCTCTAGGAATCATTTTGGGGAAATGCTGCAACCCGTGCTGTATAGGAGATGACCAGATGGTCACAAATGGACCTTTCTGTCTTTAGAATCTATGAATCTTCTACTGCAGCCTTGTAACAGCATTCTCTTTACAACATAGGAAAGAAAATACTCATTTAAATAAGGTCAGTGATGCCTGCTCTGCAGCTGACTGGCAGAACCATCTTATAACATTGCTGGATTTGGAGGGACTGCAGGGCAGATGCATATTAGCACCTTTGCCTTATGAGGGATGTACTGTTTTAACAAGACAAACAAGGAGTATGGTGGCACTTTTAAAGACCAACAAATGTATTTACTGCATGGGCTTTTGTGGAAGAAAATCCCACTTCGTCAGATGCTTCAAATGCTCATGTGATTAAATATATTTGTTGGTATTTAAAAGTGCCACCAGACTCCTTGTTTGTTTTGCTTTGGAACTTGTTTTAACATGGGGTCCTTGGTTAAGAGTTTAGTGAATCAGCCTCAATATCCTGAATCTTTTTCTGCTACATTATCACATCCAGTCCTTTCAGTTGTAGCTTACCTTATACAAAGGTACTGAGAGCCTTTTCGTGTCAGAACCCATTCTTTCCCACTATAACCATACAAAAGTGCTCTGCACCTACTGCCAAGATCTGCAGAATGGTTGACATTTGAGGCTATCTTATCTAATTGGCTTATAGTCTGCCAGGAAGTTAAATAAATGCCAGAAATACTATCCCAGATTCTCCAGTTCCATTGATGTCAAACCTATTTCACTACTGTGTACCTGGCACTAGATACGAAAAGCTGTCCTATAGATCAAGCATGTTGTTCACTGGAAGTTATTGGAAAGTCTGGACAAATCAACATAGATACTCTCAGTATAGCTCCCACGCCATATAGAGGCTAGATAATTTCATTTCAGAGCCCCAAAACGCTAGGGCCAAGACTTTAAAAAAACAACATGATTTTGGGTGCCCAAGTAATTTCCAGAGACCATTTGGAACACAGCTACTGAAAATAAGGCTCCTTTCAGGTGTTCATTTGAAAATTGAGGCAGCTAATATCATGAGTTACTTTTTAGAATCTTGACCTAACTATGCTAACAATGCCTTGGACAATATGGTCTGTTAGAATAAATAACCGTACATTGAGAAAAAGGTTTGTTACAAACAATCTTGCACCCAAAATATATAAAGGTGTAGGGATATGCCGGTGATTTTGCTGTTTATATAACTTTGTCAATCTTTCTTTGTATCGATCTCTACCTTTAAATAGTTTTCATTGATTCATGGTTTCATTCATAACTTTGTATAACCTTAATTGGTTTATTGGTTTCATTCATAACTGTGTGTCAATATGTGTATGGTCTTAATTGGTTCATGATGATTGACATAATGAGCTACATTGTTAATAAGATTACCCTCTCTGACCCTGTGCTGCTTGTAACTGTTGGGAAGTGCTGAGCTCTAACTGCTGCCCTTTGGGTTCTCTTGGCTGGGAGAAGGGGGCGGGGTCTTTTCATTCTGAGCCACTCTCTCCCAGCTTGCATTGCTGTATAAATTTATGCCTATCTATCCTTAGGCAATAGGTATGACAACCCTTTTTACTCAGTCTCTGCAGCAACCCTTTTTACCCAGTCTCTGCAGCATTTGGAGAGAAGTATAACATTTTAAGTAATGTAAAACTCCATATTGAAAATGTTAGACTCCATCTTTGACCAATGTACCCCATCTTGTGTGAAACTATTTTTAGTGAATAGGTAACATTATCTGAACAAGGTGTGGATGGAGAGTGTATGTATGTGTGAACCAGTCCCAAACTGCCAGCTTGTCCTGATGAATGTGAAGTCCATTCCAACAGCTGAAGAATGCGAACACATCCCCAAAAGCAAAAGGAGGATCCATCCCAGAAACAAAAGGATAAAGTTAATCAAGCTATCAAAAAACAAGCTGGAAGTCACATCCGCAAATGCCTGGTGACCAATGGACACACAGAGCCCCTGGAGTGGCATGTCCTATAAAGACTGGGTGAGACTCCAAAGTTTTGTGGGGACACAGTTCTGCATACCACTTGAGAGAAAGGAGCGTCGGTGCATGCCCGACAGAGACCCTGCTCTTCCTCAGCTTCCTTGGCCAGGTAGCTGCCATGAGCAACGAACTCCAGAAATGGACTCAAGGCACAATCAGGACTGGTAATTGTATGAACTGCAGAAAATCTTCTGGTGTGTTTGGGCATGTGGATGAATGTGTGTGTGTGTGTGTGTGTGTGTGTGTGTGTGTGTGTGCGTGCAGGTATAAGCTAGCTTATCATTTTTTTTTCTTCTATAATTAATGCAGCGTGTTGCCTTTTCCCCTTTAAAAGATCTCGGACGCTCTTTTGGTATAACAGAGGATGAGAACATAACTGAAAAGCTACATTTCAATTATGTTAAACTGGCAAGATAAAATGATAAAATGTGAAAATCTATTGTTAATGCTAACATCCCATCTTTATCTTAGCCCATTGTAGTTGTATTGAAATATCTGTAGTACTTAGACAGAAAGGGAGAATTTAAAGACAACGGGCCTAATCCAAGCCCACTGCATCCTTTAACAGCAGAAATGAGCGCTGGGCTTCAGGTAGCCTGAGCAACCCTCTCTCGTCCCTAGTTATTGAGGAGGTTTCTTCAAGCAAAAGATTCCACCCTTTCCTGGTTGACTACTGTAGGAATGAGTACAGAATAGCCAACAGATCTTGACAGTGCTTGATACTGACAGTACAGAAGGGTTACACTTACATCTGTTTATGTATGCTAATTGAGACCTATTTCATTCAAGCTGCAACAATTAGAAAAGAAAAAGTTCAATTTTCACAAATATTTAAATTATACTTGCTGGCTGATTTTCCTTAGTGTAGAACACTTCTGATCAGGTTTGAGACCTGGATAGGGCATGAAAACGGCACTCATAGCACTGAAGAATGATCTGCTTAGAAAGAGATCAAATGTCCATGCTGGTGTTACTGAATCTGTCTTTGATCTTCAACACCACTGAGCAAGAGACGTTGCTCCCCAGCTTCAGGACTTGGCTGGAATGAATTGCCAGCAGCAACTTAAAGACGTCTACTCTTTGAAATTCTGAGGGTTGTGTATGTATGAGACTATTCAATTCATCACAGTGCACCAAATAGCAACATCAGCTAGAAATAACTTTCATTTAAAAGTAGGCAGGTGATTTTATCCTTCTCATTTAAATGCAATCGCCTTGCTGTCATCTTTAGTCTAGACTATTACAAGGTGTTCTAGCTAGACCATCCAAAAATAGGAACTTAATGCACTACTGCCCACTTTCTAAGTCAGTTAAACTGACACTATATCGCACCACAATTTACAATGGTTCTGAATAACAGGTCTGGTTCAAGATCTGGTTTTAATCCTTAAAGCCCAAAATGGAGCCCCTCTCTTTCTGTATGCCATCTTGTCCCTCTCCTGATAGAGCCCATGTTTGAACTTACAGGAGATGGATGCAGGGCATTTTTGAAAGGATCCCACAACCGTGGGACTTACTTCTATTGGAGTTCAAGCACAAATGTAACTATATTAATAGTATAGTGCAAGACTGATTTCTGTAGCATTTCTCATTCTATGAATCCTTCTCACAAATCCTGGTGCCAAGCTTTAATACCATGAATATAACAGCTTTAATGAACTCTGTGGAGATCTTCCTTCCAGATGAGTTAATGTAATTCTAAATTTTTTTTAGGTCACCTAGATATTATGGAACATGAGCATATTAGAAATGTGTAGTAATAATAATCAGAAGCACAATTTTCTGCTCTAACTTTTGGCACTTATATTTAGTAAAAGAACATTGTTATTCCAGAAGATGATATTAATAGCCATGCACTAGCTGTACTACATGTTATCTGCTTCTCAGCAGCTGTAAGTCAACATAGCATTTTGATTTGCTGTTACAGCCTGACCTGATCCTATGTCATACACTTCCCTGCATTTAATTTCCTCCCATTCTTTAAGTTTCCCATCTTCAAAGCGTCTGACGAAGTAGGATTTTCTCCCATGAAAGCTCATGCGATAAATAAATCTGTTCATCTTTAAAAGTGCCACAGGACTCTCTTGTTTTTCTGCAAATAGACTAACACAGCTACCCCTTTGGTCCTTCCTAGTTTGATAGCAAACTCTTGCAACCAGTCATGCATTGATCTTATAGTAATTTCATCAAACCACTTTTCCTACTTTGTTTATGAGACTGTCATGTGGGACTGTATCAAAAGCTTTCTTAAAATCAAGATAATATTTGAAGGCCAGACCAAGTGTAGTAATGCCCAGTGCAGTGCATAGGTTAACCACTGGATGTCCACATATGGAGATGGAAGATACAGATTTAAAACATTTTATTAAGAAAATCAGACAATCATATAGTGTTAAATGTAGGGAATGACTGGGCATCCAAATTCACAGAATAGGTCATTGAGAAGGAACATGTTACAGTAAAGATGGTAAGTACAACCAGAACATGAGCTACAGCATCCTGAATGGAGAAAGTCAAAAGACTATTGATTTGAAGTACAAGAGTTAAGAAATTTGGGAACATCACCTATTTAGATGTTGTGGAGAGTATACAAGTGCGGTAGAATGGAAGTACATATGTCCATAAAAGTTGGTTATCCCTATACTTGATCTTAGCCAAAAGGCCAGGAAGCGATCCAGTAGGCCAGCAGCCCTGTCAATCAGTGCTGCATTATTCCCTTTACATAAAAACATTGTCATTTAATTTACAAATAACAAAATATCCTGTTCTGAGAAAACAATACTTATAATATCAGAAAGTTCTTGGCATGCAGTACACTAATATAACACCAATAGCATAACAGTGTTATCTTCTACTCAGTACATACTTCAGTATGGTTCTTTTTGGAGGAAAATGTAAAGATCTCCTAAAATGATCTTCCAGCTTTCTATAGAAGAGAAACAACCTACCCCATCCATTTACATGACTTACTGCATCCATGCGAGTTTATGCAGAAGTGCTCCATAGTTTCAGGCAGAGAATGCTCATTCCTTGATGATCTCTAAGCAAAATTCAATTACATGGAATTTTTACAGGAGTGAAGGATTTGGCCCTATGTTTGTAAGTACAATAACTATGGAAAATGGGCTAAGTTGTAAACTGAGTCTTCCCATTCTGCCTGAATAAGAGCATGTGAACTCCTTATACCTCTTATTTTATAGATACTTATGCTCCTCTTAGAATCTCCTGTCTGAGGGCTTACTACATAAATCAGAGGAGGGAGAAGATGTGACTCTTCCCAACTCCACACAGGGTCATTGTCAAAGATGTAGGTGAAAATTAATGGTAATTGCAACGATGACTCTAGAACAAATTTTTAACTATCGCTTCCTTGAACTGTTCATGTGTTCATTAATTTTTAGGACAATTTTGAATGTACGCCTTAGATGTCTATTATTGGGAAGCAGGCCAATCTGTTGTATTCTAATTTTATTTTCTCATTCTCCTGAGAGCCAGAGCTGTCATGCGGGTAAATCAGACACTAGATTTCAGTCTACATTTATGAAGTAAAGAAGATAGTTAATGGACAGTGATCCCAAAGATTGCAGCAGCTCTTGGTTCTCAAAGATTTAGAAAATTAGTTCATATTTATTTGTTCTGTCACCAGCTAATTGCTTGGAATTAATTCTTAAATTTACTAAACTCCTTTATAAAGTGCTTTGATATTTACCAATGAAAAATGCTACGTAAGAACTATCATTAGTTATAAGAATAATAAGGAAATTCCTTTTCAAATCTGATGTGTTTGGGATTATGATCCCGCTCTTTTTGAAGATGCCGGCACTAAAGATGTTAGGGAAGTAGAAGAATTTGACATTCCATATCAGCTTTGAAATTGGACTCTTTCATCGATAGAAGACCTTCACATCAAAGATATATACTGTCAAGAATACAGTATTTATTTTTGGACTTATAATTCAAGAAGAAGGTGCCCTGCCACAAGTTCTGGGCACTCTGCCACTATTTGGATACACAAAAAGATTGTACAGACTTCAGAGGACCTCATCTTAAGAAAATACAACCGTAATCCAATCAAATAGCAAACCAACACTTCACTCCATTTCAGACCCTATTCCTTTATGTGGCCACTTTTTCCAAATGCCCTCTCACATGATTAGCCTTTCACAACTGATGCTATGTAGTATATTTTGTATACTGTGTGTTTTATTATTTTATGCCTCGATTCAGCAAGGTACTGAAGCATCGCTCTGTATTTAAGCGCCATTGAAGCCAATGGGACTACTCATGTGCTTAAATTTAGACACATGCTTAGGTACAGAACTGGGCCTTAAATATTTCTTCTTCACACCTGTTGTTGCTCCCCCTCCCCACCTTTCTATGAATATGACTGACCATTTTATTTCAAGTGTAAAGCACAGTTTTTCTAGATGGCCTCAGGGCCAGATTAAGCAGCCTTAGGACCCCCGGCTGTCCACCACTGTGGGATTCCCCCCCGGCCTGGGACCCCAGCACCACGGGGCCCACTGCTTGGGGCCCCAGCCCCCCCACAATGGCAGTCTATAGGCAGTCTGTTGGTGGGGGAGTGGGGCCTGAGGCCAGAGGTCACTCCCACCTGGTCTGGCTGGTCCAGCTGGCATGCGGAGCGGCCTCTGGTGCAGCCTCCCGGGGCCATGGGCCCTGGAAGGCCGCATCGGAGGCTGGACCGCGTGCCAGCTGGCCCCACCTCTGAAGGGGAGTGAACAGATGCCGACCCACTCTGCCCCTGGGGGTAGACCAGCTGGCTCAGAAGCTGTGCAGGAGCACAGAGCCCGGCCTCTGGCCCCAGGGCTTTGCTCCTACCCAGTGCTGGAAGGGCAGGAGCCCTCCCAGTGCCCCCCAATCCCCACTGACATTCAGTGGGGCCAGAGTAGTGGTGGGGGCTGGATCAGGCAGGAGCCTTTAGGGGCTAGAGTCCAGGGCCCCGGGCGCCAGACCCTATAGCCCCTGCATTAATCTGGCCCTGCCTGGCCTTTCTGAATCATTATGGTAACCATAACACTTAATGTGTCAACTAGAAGGCTCTCAGACATCACTGGGATGAGTGTGGCATAAGAACCTAAATAGAATAATTGTAAATGACATACAAATCAATATAGTAAAATATATATCTTGCTCAACCTTTTTTCCTCACTGTGAAACAATACTTTCTGTTGCTGTTATCATATAGCAACAATTTGCTATTGTTTTAAGACTTGGGTCATTAAGAGGTCACACTAGATACACAAGTAATGAATTAAAAAGGAAAAATCTTCAACTCCCAGAGCACATGCTTCACAGTGAAGTAGCTAGATTACTTCAAGCCAGCGAAGTGTCAACCATGTTACCCCAGACTTCCTTACGCTGTCTCAAAAATGCCATGCAAAACATCTTGGTTAATGCAGTAGAGAACACAACAAAAATCAGCGTCACCGGGGAGTTTTTTAAAAACTAATATTTTGTTAACAGAGCTTTATGATCTTTTCATAGGTAAAGCTTCATTTTAAACAAACAAACCTCTCTGGAGAGCTGATGAATGTGGATATATATATATAAACATTAAAATTCCACACAGACAATTAGGCTAAAAGTATATTATTATGGTTGTAAAGTCAAGTACTCAAAAGGTAGGAAATGCCCTCCTTGTGAGTATGCATTATGATAGTCTTTAATTACATGATCACAGACTATTTTTTTCCCAGAGCCACTGCTGCCTTATTCAGTGCATGGGGTGTATGGTGCTCATTTAATTGAAAGATATTCAATATTTTGTTTTCTCTTTGTTGTTCAATGCAAGCCCTATGCTGCATTTACTGCACACTACTCAAACCCTACTCTAAATACATAATTACCGATTTCTTAGTGTGCTTTTCTATGGCTCTCATTTCTAGAGTATCTGAATGCTTCACAAATGTCAATTTGTCTTCACAACAGGTCTGCAAAATGAATGGATGATGTTATCCCTATTTCACAGATAAGAAACTGAGACACAGAGAGATTAGGGTCAAGAGTATTCACAAATTTTGAGTGCCTGAATAGAGATGCCTAGGACTTGATTTTTCAGCTTAGCATTATATAGTCCTTTTTATGTTCAAAGCACAGTTTTCATTGGCCTCAGTTGCAGCTGTGAGTGTTCAGCACATCTGCAAATCATATCCCAGGCTCTCAAGTCAGAGAAAGTGAGGAACACACAATTAATGACCTGCTGTAAAAAGTTTCATTTAAGAGAGCTGCTGAGCATGATGTACGAACTACGTGGCACAGGCAGCAATTCTCCAGGGCAGCAGTCTGTCTTAACCATGAGAATCTTCATACTTTTCCTGAGGGATAGCCATGTTAGTCCATTTCAGCAGAATAAACAAGCAGTCCTGTGGCACTTTTAAAGCCTAACCAATTTATTTATTGCAGAAGATTTTGTGGGTATAATCCCACTTCATCAGATGCATGAAATGGAAACTGCAGTGTGTTAGTGTACATATACACTGAGTCCTGCATGCATACATATACCCATAACACAATGCAGTTTCCATTTCATGCGTCTCATAAGGTGGGATTATACCCACAAAAGCTCATGTGATAAATAAATTGGCAACTCCTTCAGCACTTTTAAAGACTACTTGTTCATTCTCTTCCTCTACTTCCCTGCTTCATGCATAGGCTTGGAAGGACTAGATTTTTATCAGTAATATTGGAAAACACTGATTTCATACAAACCAATGAAAAAAACATTTCCATTGATAATAATCAAAATTTTCAGACAGGCAAAGTAATAAAATTGCTGCTTCAGAATATATTATAGTTTAATTCCAGGCTATTTACTTTGTATATTTGATGTTGAAAATTTATTTTCTGATGGCTATAAAGCTTTAACTTCTTGAAACTCAGTGCCTGCTGTCATTAAAAAATGGGTCCTCCATAATCTCCTGTAACTAAACATTTATATGAATTAAAAAAAAAAAAAAGCTTAAAACTCATAATTATGAGCAACTGTGAAAATGTAAATAGCTTTAAATTATTTTTAAACAAACACAAAACCAAGTTTAAAAATAAATATCAGGATATCTATATTTGATTAAAAAAATCAAATTGTACCCAACCTACTCATGTACTACACCTTCCAGCTTCTGCAATAAATGAAGCAGGGCTCATAGACAACAGCCCCCTTCAGAAGACAATCCTGATTCATCACCAGAGCAGATTCACTGTCCCTGAATGAGGCAGGGGTCCTGTTTAAAAAATAGTGTGTGGTTGTGTAAATAAGACTGTTTTAATACATAGATAGAAGGCACTTGTGTGTGTGTGTGCGTGCACGCATGTGAGATAGAGAGAAAATGAGAATAACAGGCAACCTTAATTCAGGCATTTGCTAACTTCTGAGTGCTTGAGGATCGACGCAATTTTTTCAGTGTAGATAAGGCCTCAGGAACCTTGAGTTCCATTCCGGGCTGTGGAGGGGACTGTGCTCTGGTGGCCTCTTCTGGCTATTTTTCCCAGACTTGCCCCAGTCCCGTCTTCTTAACCTAGTCCCATTCACTTTTCCGACCCAGTCCAAGTCTCCACTTCTCAGACCTCTCATCCAAGTCTCCTTACTCGGTCAGTCTGAATCTCTCCCTCCAGATTGTCTAGGTCCTATTCTCTTCCCCTTGCCATACCTAGTGTCACTTTCCCCTGCCAACCCCCAACACCCCTCCCCTGTCATTCCCAGTTTTCTCTCCAGACTCCTCATCCACCATAGACCGCAGCAGCTGGAAACAGCCATTATACAGATAAAGTCTCTGTCAGCCCTGGGCTGGAGGGAGCATGCTCAGTGTCTCTGTGGTGATGACATTACAGGGCAGGCATACTCAGAAGCTATGAAGGGATGGAGCATATGCATGCTTGTTCCAACTGACTTCCACAGTAGCAGAACTGAGCCCACGGACTTTATTGCTTTAATCAAAATAACAAAACATATTTCCAACATTTTATTATGTATTCTGTACATACACACAATATTTCTCAGTTATACCTGGGTATGTCATAGGGTAACTTGATTGAATTTAGTGAAGTAAGTACAGATTGCCACTCTTATAACTGAGATCAGAATCTGTGTGTGCAAAATCTTCCAATTTCCAATGATATATTTGCAAATTTTTTCTTCAAAATTGTTTTGTATGTGTTGATGCCCACATAATTTTGGGTACAGTTTTTCTAACATTCAAAGTAGTAGTAGTTAAATTTAACAGAAAAGATTTTTTTCCATTAAATTTTGAAGGTTCACAAAATATTGTGCATCGTTTTAGACTTAAATTAATAAGTTATATAGCTGCATTATGGGCAAGATTTTGTCTGCAATCACATAACTATGGAAAGATAAATTACTGTGAATGGCAGTCAGGGAAAACAGATTATTATACCTTGTCTGAAGTTCAGTATAAAGAAAGATAAATTAGCCAGTCTGGATTAGTAAATTGCATATCTGAAGTGAATGGTGATAAAGAAAAGGTACTTGCAATAAAAGATATTGATTATTCATATCAAGTGTCATACAAATAAGTAACTAGTTACCCAAAGCGTGGACAGAAGGACTGTGTCACGGGGCTGCAATTACAAATCTGTCAGCAATTATGAGAAAGCACAATAGATCACCTTGCACAGCCCAGATACAAAGAGTACATAAGAATGCTTACATCGGGTAAGAATACTGGTTCACCTACACCAGGACAATGGTTAGTTGCCAGGTGCTTCAGAAGGAATAAACAGAGCAGGACACTTCTGAGCAATTTTGACTGTGTTGTTGACAGATGGAGGTTTAGGGACACCTGGAGTCCAGGGTATATCACTGACCATCTTGGTTAATGTCCACTGATGGACCTGTCCTCTATGAACTTACCATATATGCTCGCTTATAAGCTGACCGATGTACAAGCCGACCCTGGTTTTTAAAGCCCAAAATCCGTGAAAAATGCACCACCTGTGCATAAGCTGAGGGTCATACTTTATTACAGGAGGCTCCTCCAGGGCTAATCCCCTTTTCCCCCCTCCCCGCCTTTTCCTCACCCCCCCATGGCCATTCCCCACTCCTTTCAGCTCCGCTCGCCCCCGCCCGTGATGTTTCCCTGCTCCTTTCTGTACGCCCCATGGCTTTTTCCCGCTCCTCTGGCCCCCTTTCCCTGTCTGGAGGCCCGGAGGTGCAGGGGTGGCCAGACCAGGAGCCGCTCCATGGCCAGCCAGCCGGCTGCTCCCACCCTGAGCACGCTCTGTCTGAGACAGAGCGTGCTCAGGGCGGGAGATTTGAAACTCCCAGCCTGGCCACAGCAGGACAGGGCGGAACGCTTGTTCCACCCGAGTCTATAGTGGCAGGAGCTCGCGGGCCAGATCGGGCGTGCCGCAGCGCAGGATCTGGTCCGAGGGCTGGATCCGGTGCCGCGGCAGGCCCAATCCGGCCCCCAGGACTGATTCAGCCCCCAGGCAGGCCCGATCTGGCCCGAGAGCTCCTACCGCAGAAGACTCAGATGGAACAAGCGTTCCTCCCTGTCCTGCTGTGGCCAGGCTGGGCGTTTCAAATCTCTCACCCTGATCACGCTCTGTCTCAGATAGAGCGTGCTCAGGGCGGGAGCGGCCGGCTGGCCACAGAGCGGCTCTCAGTCTGGCCACCCCTGGGCGGGCTGAGGAGCAGGGAAAGGGTGGGGGGGTCAAGAGGAGCAGGGTGGGAGGGCTGAGAGGAGCATGAAAAAAACGTGAGGGGGAGGCCGAAAGGAGCAGGGAAACGTGGCAGAGGGAAGAGGAGCAGGGAAAGGCTGTGGGCGGAGGGGTAACAATGATGCTTCCCTATAAACCCAAGTGCTGATCCGCGTATAAGCCGAGACTAGCCTTTTAAGCTAATTTTTCAGCACAAAAATCTCGGTTTATACATGAGCATATACGGTATCTAATTCTTTTTTGAACTCAGCTCTACTTTTGGCTTTCACAACATCCCCACTCCCCAGTAATGAATTACACAGGGTGACTGTGCATTGTGTGAAGAAATACTTCCTTTTATGAAAAACCTGCTGCCTATCAATTTCCTTTGTTCTTGTGTTATATGAAAAGGTAACTAATACTTCCAGAAAAGGAAATTATATGCAAATTCGAGTCAGTTGCTTCAGGGTTAAACAGAGACTATGGATTTTTTTTTCTTATTACAACAGGTGATTTGACCTCACCTTCCTCTATAAGCTGTTCCCCAGTGTTTGAATTCCAACACCTATTTTGATTTGCTGTTACAGCCTGACCTGATCTTGTATCATACATTTCCCTGCATTTAATTTTCCCCCCATTCCGTAAATTACCCATCTTCAAAGCATCTGACGAAGTGGGATTTTCTCCCATGAAAGCTCATGTGATAAATAAATCTGTTAGTCTTTAAAAGTGACACAGGACTCCTTGTTTGTAATACTTCCCTATTAACTTTCTCCATAACAGTCACAATTTTATGAGCCTCTCTCATATTTTCCCTTACTTGTCCCTTTTTTTTTTTTAAGATGAACATTCCTAGTCTTTTTACTCCTTCCTTGTATGCAAACTGTATCATACCTCTAATTGTTTTTGTTGGCCTTCTCTTCACCTTTTCCAGTTCTAATATATCTTTTTGGGGTAATGTGCTTCCGTACAAACATTTATACTTGTGCTGGGGAAAATGTTTAAGTCAAAATTTTCTTTATTAAAATCTAAGCTGCCATCATGAGCTTGCGTTTCATTAGACTTTTTTTTAAACTAAATGTTTAACGAAAACAAAATGTTTTCAGTATCCAGATATTAATAATTTTATTATCATCATTTTATTATCATGTTTATAATCACTGTTAATAGCTCATTCTAGGTTTTGAACTCTTTTTTGGGACTGCTCACTTTATGTGAGGAAAGTAATGTAGACTATTATTATTAAAGATAACAAGAACAATAAATATTTATCTTATAGGATCTCCAAGAGGCCAAGCAAGTTGGGGCCTCATAGTACTAACTGCTTCATAAACATATAGGTTGAAATCCTGGTATTATTGACATTTGAGTATGTATCTATAGATCTACAAGGTACAAACTCTCACCTAAAAATATAACATTACTTTTTATTTAAAATATTATATCAATATAATGAATTGGACTGCAAACAAGAACTGTATTTTAAGAAAGAAATAAAAATATTATAAACTATATAGGGCAAATTAAGTGTGAAAAAAGAATGAACAGTTTCATTTGTTATATACTTTAATTTCAATCAACAGATACAAGCTAATTTATGTTCCCTTTGTCTCCTAGAGGGCTGGATAAAATATTATCCAAAATAAAAATATGTCCTCATATCTTTCAACTTCATTGGCATGAATCCAATTTCAACCTCCTTTTGCTGTTAAATTGTGGCAGGTTTATTTCCTATTATGGTGATAGGACTCCTGAAACTAAAAGTAAAGTTTTTAATGGCACGCAAAATACAAGTCTAATGAGAAACAGTATAAACTGCTAAAAGATTAGATTTTTATTTTCTTTGGTATTATGCCTTGCTCCCTGCTGATGCAAGATGTTTGTGCAGTACTTTCTGTATCTCAAGTGAACAAAAGCAGTAGCTGATTGCTTCAGATAAGAAGAGCTGCACACACACATTTAAGATTAGAATTTGGCCCTGACTCTAGAGTCCTATATTCAGGAGCCAACACAGCATAGTGAAATTACTGTAACACCACCACAAATCTTTTATCCCAATGTGAAGTTCAGGGGTGAAGAAAGCTTTTCTCTGTGCGTTAGGATGAATAAGTAGAAACATGGATGGATGCTCAGATTCAACTGACTGCTTTTTTGGTGCTGCCAATTCTTAGCATTGGCCTGAGTACCAATAGCTCCCAATGAAGTCATGGGAAGCTTGGGCGCTACTGAAAATTAAGGCAACATTGTCAAAATATTTATAGGAAAGCCTGCATTAAGTCTGAGTGAAGGCGACTAAAAGCCATTTAATGTTAATGCCTCCAATGGGATTCATGCATGAAGGTCTTTAACACGGATCAAGTTAATCCTGAAGCACCAATTTATTGTCATTATATGACATGATAATTATAGAGGCAAAAAGAATACATAGTCCTCTAACATTTCAAGCATTACTGGGTGAGATCATAGTAATCTCTGTACAAAAACCACAAGCTAAAATGTAATAACTGCCAAGTGGTGTGCACAGCAATTCTTCTTTCTTCCGCTAAGCTTTTCCACCCTGAACATTGAATAGCAATGCTGTAGTAACAGACAAATGAAACCCTTCAAAGAGGAGAAAAATAGGTTTGGTTTCTTCTGATTTAACAACATTGTTAGGCTGAGAGGTAAACTAGAAACGGTTTTAATTGGATCCTTAGGAGTGGGATTTTCAAAAAGCACTCAACGTTGGTCTAACTCCTCTATTGAAGGCAGTGGTAAAGCTTCCATTCGCTTCAGAGGGAGCACAGTTAAGTTGAACAGTAACCATTTTGAAACTCCCATTTGATTTCTCAGAGGCATATTCTTTCAGTCAGAGCCTGAGGGCAGTCTACACTTAAAATGCTGCAGCAGTGGTGAAGGTGTGCTCTGTTGTGATTCAGTTAAAATGCCAACAGGAGACCTTCTCTCATCCGAACTCTGTGAGAGGCAGTAGCTGTGTTGAAGGCAGAACCCTTCCCATCAATATAGTGCTATCTACAACTGGGGGCAGGAGGAGGTTAGGTTGGTATAACTCGAGGAGTGAATTTTTTACACCCCTTGGTGACATAGTTATACTGAGTTATAACCTACTAAGTCTGTAGCATAGATTAATAGATTTTAAGGTCAGAAGAGACAACTATGAACATTTAGTCTGATCTCCTGCACAATGCAGGCCACAGAACTTCCTACCTACTCCTGCAAAAGACACCTAACCTATGAGTGAGGCCTCTGGAGACCTGGTTTGAGCTATGAGGTGCCAAGCATTTTCAACCTCCTTGAAGTTAGTGGCTGTAGTTGCCTTTCAAGCTCAGAACCAGAGTTTTCTAAAAATTAAAAATACAACATTGCTAAAATCAATTTTTTTTGATTCTCACCATTGAGAGGAAATACCCAGTCCAAGATCAATACTCTTAATGCCACCTCGTAATTATCTATTGTTTGTAGGGTTATAGCTGTTTTGATCGCAGGATATTAGAAAGCCAAGCTGGGTGAGGTAATATCTTTTAATTTACTGGACCAACTTCTGTGTGGCTGTGTCTCTCTCGCACAAGCAGAAGTTGGTCCAAGAAAAGATATTACCTCATTCACGTTGTCTCTGACAAGGCTTTGTCTTTACTAGCTTTCTAAGGCTTTGTCTTTACTAGCACTTCTGTTGGTAAAACATCTGTGGGCCGGGAGGGTGAATAAATACACACCTGAGTGACATACGTTTTATTGACAGACGTGCCAATGTGGACAGCACTGATGGTCTCCCACCAACATAGGTACTGCCACTTGTTGAGAGTAGTTTAATTATGCCAGTGGGAGAGCTCTCTCCTGTTGGCATAGAGTGGATACCCAGGAAACCTTATAGTAGTGCAGCTGCACACAACCCTACAGGACACACCAGCACACCCCGCCCAGGCCAAATCCAGCCCCCAGTCCAGCTCTCCATGACACACTTAGCACTGTGTGGTGACACAGTAATGTGTCCCGACATAGTGGTTGAGAACCACTGCTCGATAGTAGACAAACCCCCAAGAGACTGTTCAAGGTGAAGTGGCTTATTAACATCTCTGCAGTCACAGGACAAAGAAGGGAGATTATTTCACTCAGTACAACAATCTGTAACCCACTAAACACCATCACTACCCACATTGCTGGATTTAGGCATAAACCAAGTAAGCCATGGCTTAGGGCCTCACATTATGAGGGACCGCTAAATAACTAAGATTTATCATAATTGAAATTGACAATGCAAATAAGGCTTTTTGCAAGATGTATGTTTTATTTAGTTTTTTCATTGTATCTTTGCCTGTGTACATATACAAATATAATGGTTTATAGAATCATAGATCAATAGAATCATAGAAACCGGAAGGAATCATGAGAGGTCATCGAGTCCAGTCCCCTACACTCATGGCAGGAACAAGTACCCTCTTAAGCCATCCCTGACAGCTAACCTGCTCTTAAAAATGTGCAATGATGGAGATTCTACAACCTACCTATCATTTATTTTTTCATTACCCTTTCTGTTATAGTTTGATATGCTTTTTTTTCTATATATTTTATGGTGTGGGGCCTCTGAATCTTGACTTAGCTTAGGGCCTTAGCATGTCTTAATCCGGCCCTGACCACCCCACCACCTTTTTTTGTCCTATGACTTCAGAGGTGTTAATAGGCCATTTTGCCTTGAACGATCTCTTAGAATATGTATTAATTACTTATTTTAAGCAATCTGTGCCACCTTGTATTTAACTCTGACACTCTGAGTACCTTTTGTGGACCTGAAGAATAACTCTGTGTAGCTGGAAAACTTGTCTCTCTCACTAACAGATGTTGATCCAATGTAAGATGTTACCTCACCCACCTTGTCTTTTATAAGTATTCATGTCCATTATGTATTTGCAATGAATGGGCCAAATCCTGCAAACACATATTCAAGTGAGTAACTCTCCTCTTCTGAGTTCAATAAATTAATCACATAGGTGAAACTACTAACTTGCATTTTTTTGGACCTGACCCTAAGCATAATTTTTTTGTCATTTCTTGGATCTGACCCTAATTATCATTTAATTGTCATCAGGTAAAGAGAGACGTAGCTTTTTAAATATGCACGTTTCAAAAGAAACTGGGACATTTCTCCTTTACTGTCTAAAAGAAAAACTGTGAGAACCTTTGTAATATATATTGATGAACATGTGTCATGCAGTTTTTTATGTCATACTTCACAAAATTCTGGGAAAACCAATTGTTGAAAACAGATTCCAAAGAGGTAGCCGTGTTAGTCTATTGTAGAAAGACAACAGAGTCCTTTGGCACTTTTAAAGACTAACAGATTTATTTATCACATGGACTCTGTTGTGTTTAAAACAGGTCTCTCTGAACTGGATTGTTCCTGAGCATGTCAATCAGCAAAGAGCACATTTGATATAATTTTTGTTTCATGGCACATTTCCCATTTGTTATAGAAAAATGCTCTAGATCAACTTCCCCTTTCCGCTCCCAGGAAATCACAAAAACTAAATTAACATTATAACTGATTGAAAAATGGAGCAGAAAAAATGTGGAAGTCTTCACAGAAAACGAGTCCTGTTTTTTCATTGAAAAATGTGGAAATTTGATCCTTTTACACTGTCTGTAGGAGTCAAATACAGAATGAGATTTTTGTGACAATTTTTACAAAATGATTTTCCCTGTTTTCAGAAAAATGTGGAAATTTTAAAATTTCAAACAGACTCTAATTAACAATAAAAAGTCTTTCATTAGTATTCAGAGCAGTGACTACAAAGGGAAAATTGGTAAGATCATGGAGGAATATAAGTATTTTGAAAACAATCCCTACAGATATGGAAGGACTCTTCTCAATGACATTTTCATCACTTGATATACTCCATTGTTACTACTAGATCCTAATCTGAGAGAAATTAGGCATTCAAACATAACAATAGAAGTCTTTTCTTAGCATCTGTAGTGCAGCTAATAATTACTTTAATTAAATTGCTAAGCGGTCACTCAACATTTGAGATTTTATAGACAGTCTGTAACAGCTTCAAACACTTCTGTGGTGGATGGAATCAATGAAAGATGAAGCACAATGGGAATGCCTGAGAGAGGAGTGATTCCATTATGCAATTGGTACTGTGTACATCAGGTGGAAAAAAACCCAAACAGCTAAGCAGAGAAAACATGAACTGTTTACAGGGAACAGACTCTAGCTTTTTAGCAACAGGGTCTAGGAAGCACTCAGCTGACCTTATGTCAATGTGAAAAACATGGCTTTATGGCTATGTCTACACTAGAGGCTCTGTTAAGTCAACTTAACAAGGTCAACTTTAAGTTGACTTAGAGAGTCCACACTAAAAACTTAAGTCGACTGCCTATGTCCGCACTGGCAGTTGCTAGGTCGACCGAAGAGTGGTGCATTATGGGTAGCTGTTCCACAGAGCACTGGGGCCTGGAGTCCAATTTGGTTGACTTAAGGGCACTCCCGATCTACACTGGCTTAAGTTGACTTAATAAGGTTGACTTAGGCATTAAATCGACCTTCAGAGGTGGAGTTATTAAGTAGACTTAAGGAAGCGCTTAAGTCAACTTTAGGAAGCACCCAGTGTGGACGCAGAGTTCTGTAGGTCGACTTAAGCGTTGTTAAGTCGACTTAAGGTGCAAGTGTAGACACACCCATTATGTTCCATTGGATGTATGCATATATATGTCTATACATATTATATATGTATCTAGATCTGTATATAAGAACATACAGAGATGCTTTCTTGAGCTTCACTGTCGCCCTTTAATAGTGACCTTAGTTAAATGCCACTTGTCACATGAGTATGGAGCTAAACAAAAGAAGCATTTTCTACTGCTACTGATGCTACTTCTGTTGTTATTTAGAAAGCAATTATCAACTTTAACTGAAATACCTGGAGCAGAGAGGGGGACAATATAGTTGATTGTAATTTGCTTTTATGGAGTAATTGACAGAACAGAATATAAACTTTCCAATTTGTATATAGTTTTATGGCCTGTTCTAAGCTAGAGGTGCTTTATACCAGTTTATGTGGCTAGTCCCTCCTTCCCCTCAATCCATATGGATGAATCCCAGAGAGACATATACCTGCTACCTCATTCCCTATCTTGGCTATTGGTTCTGGGTTGGGGAAGGTGGAAATGGCAGGGTTGTCCTTATGCACTGATGATCCTTGACTACTAAAACAGCCTCTTGAAGGCCAAAGGCAGCAGGGCATAAGCTTGAGCTACGCTGTTGAGGTTGTTCTAACTTATTTCAGGAGCCATGTGGTCACTACATATTAAGGATCAGGTTACTTAAAACCACTTTTGTTCTTATTTCCTCTCCCATTTCCTGAGGTGTGCTAAGGATTCTTGGAGGCCACCCAGGTTTGGGACATCCATCTCCACAAAGCATTAAACAAATTAATTAATGACTAATGCAATGACTAATGCATTTATACAATTAATGACTAATGAAAAACAAACATCTCATCTATCCAACAGAGACCAAATTTAAACAGGTGCCTATCTCCATAATAAGATTAACATACCTGTCCCCTAGGAAACACATATTATATCATATCATATCACTCCAGGCTTTGAAAGCTCAAAGAGGAAAAAAAGTATAATTTTTTGTAGTACAGGAAACCAGACCTTGCACAACTAGATCACTTTGTACTATCAAATTTTCCTTACTTATTTTTAGGAAAAAAATTGTTACTGCAGCAGCTGCAGTTCCTCCAAGTATTCTTATCACATGCACATAATTAAGAAACACAAAAGTTCTTGTTTTTCTTTGTAACCAATTCTGCTTTCAGTTAACATTTTCATTTTTTCCTACTTCTATTTTGTTAAGTTTATATTATGATTTCTTAAGTAACAACAATATTTCACAAAGTCAAAAACACAGCAAACAGTGTTTTGAGATCAGTTGCTTAGAGAACACACATCTTTATTTCAACATGAAAAGCTATTCTTTTAGACTTTATTCCATGAAACCAAATCCATACTTTTTGGGGCACTGTAGCAATTGCAACATTTATGTGATGTGCTTATAGTATGATTCCTGGGAGGTATCATTTTCTGTCATTTATCTAGTATGAAATATGCTAATATTCTGGGGAATAGGAAAGAGCAACCACTGAAGAAAAATTATTAAAAGATTTTAAATTCAAATGCAGTTACTAATTGTTTCCTCTAAATTCTAGACAGACAATGAGAAATGCACACTCACTCCCTCATTCCTCTCCCTCCCCCTAAAAAAGTAAGCACTCAGGACTGTGTTTCTTGCCACAAATGCCTCTGTGATAACTTCAGCTATGAGGTCTTTTTCTCCACCTCATAACAGAGTTCTGATAAAAGATGACCTCAGTTTGATAGAATGGGTTTGTCACTGCACCATTAATTAGGAGAACAGCAAGCAGCCAGAGCATGTATCTGAACAAAACAAACTCTGTTCAAGATGGGGAGTTGCAGCGTCCTGTCTGACACCCATCTTGAACTGTATTCATGATGGAAAAAATCTGGAATTTGGAAAAACTATGATCATATTACACTCTGTAAATAATCAGGGCAGTTGTATTAAGCTCTTTCCACATTTCTATTTTTCTTGCTGTTTAAGGACCCAAACCTGCAAATTATTTACCACTGGATGTTGCAGTTACTTCTAATAGCTGGTCTGCTGAAGACAGTGGGACTACACCTGAATGCCCAGAAGTAAGTGTTTTCAGGGTTGAAACCTAAATTTTGGTGGGACTTAAAACAAATCATGCAAAATGATAAAAATTCCTATGTTTGTGTAACTACACAAAAACATTTTAGTGATATGCTCATAATAAAAATAAAATAAATCCATAGTACCCATGAAATAGTAAACATCTTAAATTTTAACTAAAAAATATTTTTCTGGTGGCTTTGGGATATTCAACAAACAAATGAGTTATCACTATGAGGTCCTCTATTGCCTAAAATGACTTTTTAAAAATGCCCTATAGTTTTGAGTACTATTGCAATTGACAATCCAACACATAATTAAAAAGCTAGTGGAAATATATAGAATGTACGTAAGAGGAAACTTACGTAATAGAAAGTAGTAAGGAGAAGACGTCGTGGGGGAACTCGAGAATAATTAGCAACAAGTAAAAAAAAAATCTCTTTCTAATAACTGAAAACTATGAATGTATCTCTCAAACAATGAGGGGCCAAATATGAGAGACAATGGGGACAAAATCCAAAAGGAAAGACAGGAAAAATTACTACAAGAAGGGTCAAATTCTGTTTGGTTATTTCCTTTGCTACAAATGATCTTGCCTATTACTAAAATGGTCACAAATTCATGGTTGGTTTTATTTTTTTGAGGAGGACAGGAGTTGGATTCGTTGGATGTCCAGTTTCTGTCCTTAAGATTCATCAGACAGTGACTACACATTGGGTGCATAGTATCAGGACAATAGCAGGTACAAGTATTCTCTCCATAATGCACATGATGACATAAGAGAAGAAAGATGCAATAGGAAACTCCCAGATCACTCTGTAGTGGCATGGTGCAGCAAGGGACACCAGTCTTGACTATGAAGAGCCTACGTTGGTTAGCAGTAGTTGAGTTGTAAACAAAGAAGTGCCAGACCACACTTCCACTGCTAGTCCAATCACTGCCAGACCACCATTCTGACTCCACCCACAAAAAAAGTGCTGGGAAGGCATTTTGGAGAGCACCTACATGAACTCTGTTACTGAAATATTATTGTGGGCCTGATCTGACTATGAGTGCTCAGCACACTTCTGAAATTCAGGACTTCTAGATTTTGACCTATTATAATTTTACATTATACATTTTACTGGGTTGTCATTGCTAGATTCCATTTTTTATTCCCTTGGGGGATTTGGATCCTCGTGGCAAGAACCTACTAATTTAAATGCTTACAGTGAGGGTAGAGTCATCCAGCCATGTCTCTCCTCTCCCCCACTATAGATGCTATTTTTGTAGCTGAACTTGGGGCAATGGAGTGTTTCACAAGCAATGATGGGAGGTTAGGGGCCAGTGTTCACCATGTCATGTTAAAGGGACATAGTTTTCCCTTGTAATTTATTTTTGTGCTGCCTAGATATTTCTAGTCAACTGAGTGGAAAATTTTTACAGCTCATGCCTAACCAACTTTATTTTTTTCTCTCAGATGTGAGGAATGGAGGAAATACTGATGGAGTAGCAGCCAGAGGAATAGTAAGTGTGACTTCTTATTTATTCAGGTGTATTTATATAAAAATCTTAAAATCTGAATAAGTAATTTGATGTATTTCTTATTTTTTCAGCAGTGGTTAAAATTCTTTAACTCTGCTTTTTTTTGTAAAATAAAAGTCTTTTATTTTTAGTAAAGTCCACATAGTTTGTATAAAGGAAAATCTGTGCTATCTTAGCTATCTCGATGTGTAGGCTCTGATTAAATGCTGACATTATAAAGTCAGTGTTTACCCAAAGTTACCAGATATATGATATGTGATATATGAAGCTGTGACCCAGTGAACATGCATATGTGTATCTTTCATCACCAGATCAATCCCATAATGTTATCAGATTCAACACCCTATGGAACAATTTGGACTAGTCTGGCAACTGACCGATTTTTTTGACTTCTAGTGGTGGGTATGCCAGTGACCTGAGAAGGGACATTAGATGCAGTGGGTTCTGAGTTATTACAGAGAATTCTTTCTTGGGTGTCTGGCTGTTGAGTCTTGCCCACATACTCAGGGTTAACTGATTATCATATTTGGAGTTGGAAAGGCATTTTCCCCAGGGCAGATAGGCAAGGGCTCTGGAGATTTTTTGCCTTCATCTGTAAAAGTATGGGGCATGGCTTACTTGCTAGTGGATTCTCTGTACTTTAAAATCTTTAAATCATGATTTGAGGACTTTAATACTCAGTTATAGGTTAGAGGTTTATTACAGGAGTGGGTGGGTGAGATTTTGTGGCCTGCATTATGCAGGAGGTCACACTAGATGATCATATTGATCCCTTTTGACCTTAGAGTCTACGAGTAATGTAAGACATGTGAGTAAGTCCTGCAGGATTGGGGCCTGACATTTATTGGCAGCTATTGACTCTTTAATAGTACCACGGTTATTAAAACAGTGGCAGGCACATGACATCAGCCATTTTAATGATCCTTCCATTGCTCATATAATTTAAGATATGTGTATGACTATGAATTTGCAAAGGAGATGTATGTTATTTGAGGGATTGTTCTATTCTCCCCTAAAATCTCTGCTACCTGGTCCAATATTTCTGATATCAATAATTCGTAGTAGAGGAGAGTAGAATTCTAAAAGACTGATAGGGGACATATTAAAATGAAAGCCATTCATCCTACTAAGGGAACGGTTGAAGAATATAACAGCCTGTGAACCTTTTTACAGTATAACTTTTACGAGAGGCAATATGACCTATTGGACTGGACTGTGAGTCAGGAGATTTGGGTTCTTTTCTTGGCTCTGCTACTGGAAGCAAACAGTCTGATATAAAAAGCACAGTTTCCACAGACCATATTTAATGGAATAAGCAGATGATCATTATTCAAGGATATACTCCTCAACAGGTGCTTTAAAGATATTACTGTGCTTCCTGACTGTTTCTTTCATCCCTGGGTTTATTTATAGAAAAGTCCATGTTTTAATTACTGTGGAACAAAAGAATTAGAAGAAGGCATAGACCAGGTGTTGCCAATTCCTCTTCAGCTCACAATTTTCAGTGGGGTTTGACTTCATTCTAGTTTCTAGCTACAGTTCCACAACAGAGGAAGGAAAACACATGAAGCTTTTTAGGTGATATTTTCACAGTTAAGGGAATGATTTTAAAACCCTTCAAGGGAGATCATCAGTCCCATTAAAATGTATTGTTTAAAAAAATGAAACAAACAAAGATAATAAGAGGCTGTTTCGTACACAAATCATCCCAACTGTGATTTACTTTCATATTAATTAACTAATCAAGGCAGGGGTGTAAAAAAGAAGGCAACTCAGAGTTTTCAACAAAAGATATAAATCTTAATGCCTACTCCAAAGTAGCAGAAATGTGGACATTAAATAAATACAGCAGAAAGTGCTTATTTTGGTATTGCTTTGGACTACATTACAATGTGGAGGTAAATTATCAGGGAAAGGGAATAAATAAAACTGTTTCAAGAGTATTAGAGATTTTGTGTTTAAACTATATAACCTCTCAACTGCCAAACACATGTGCATGTGTGTGTGTGAAAGAGAGAGAGAGAGGACGTTGAGAAATTAAATATCCTTCTTTAAACCAACAAGAAAGCAGATACTTTAAATCTTCTTTAGGTTTACTAACATTTTAAGTATTCAGACGTGTGTGTATGAGTCAAAGAAATGTCAC
The DNA here is from genome assembly GCA_007922175.1 of Pelusios castaneus. Lineage (NCBI taxonomy): Eukaryota > Metazoa > Chordata > Testudines > Pelomedusidae > Pelusios > Pelusios castaneus. The sequence goes on along the minus strand of ML685888.1, from coordinate 1,596,693 downwards.
TTCCATTTCCACCCAGCATCCACCCAATAAATACACACTTAACCTCACCCCAGTGATGACAGGAGAAAATTTTCATGACATATTAGTAATAAAGTTATAAAATCTACTTTCAACTATATATGTAGATTTTCGCTGAGTGATTTGAATAGTGTCTATGCACTTCAGTCCTTACTGAACACATGGCAGGAGGGAAAAAGATTTGCAACTTATTTCTCCACTCACTCAGCCATAAGATCTTTGGCCCTTGTCTGGAATAGGCTGCTTGAGAATAGTTGCAAATACACACTTCCTGGTATGTGGAGGCACGAAAGGCATGTTAGAAATAAAGCTGAATCAGTTTTCACAGTAGGGGCACAGGGCTGGATTAAGGGGTCCGGGGTACTGAGCTGCCCACTTTTGTGGGGCCCTCAGCCTGGGGCCCCAGCCCCTCACCATTGCCCACCCCCCCTCCAGTTGGGGCCCCACACTTCAGTAGTCTGGGGCAGGGCAGGCTGTCCTCCTGGAGTCAGAGTCCACGGCCCGCCACAGCGCTCCTGTCCCTGGATCAGCTGATCCGCTCCTGGGGCTGGGGCCAGCCAGCACATGGCTACTGCATTCCAGGGCCCGGGATAGGGCCAGCACCAACTAGTATGCAGGGCTGCTTCACCCCTAGAGCGCAACAGACATGCACTGGCTCACCTCACCCCCTGGGGCAGATCAGCTGGCCCCTGGGAGCAGGGCGGGAGCGCTGAAGACTGACACAACTGCTGGTCCCAGCGCCAGCTCCCCTGCCCTGCAGTGCTGGGTCAGCAGGGGATTTAGGGGCTGCAGTCCAGGACCCTCCTTTGGGCTGGGGCCTGCGGCTGCAGCCCCTGTATTGATCTGCCCCTAAGGGGCACAGTACTAGCCTTCCCTGATACTGCACACTATCCTAGCCTTGTTACCTCTCCTCCAAACTGGTTCTCACCAGGCTTTTATTCATGGAGAGGGGGGTAGATATTCAACTCTAGACCTACCTCACAGTCGTATATAAGTGGGCATCCTAAACCCTCCTTTAGCTACACTCACTCCCTTCCACAGACACCACAGACCTGGCTCCTGGTATTCTTTATATGGGGATTGGGTCACACCCCAAACTGGCACCTGGCTTTTTTAGAGGTGCTGGAATTAGAGGCAGCACTCCCCGGTTTGAAGTGATTTCCATTACATACAAGGTTTACAGTTTGGTTCAATTGCTCTCAGTATTCCCACTATAAAAATTGTTCCCCTGTTTATTTTACAGGTGGATAACCCCTCTAATCCCTTCACCTGGCTCTCAGTTCATGTACATCCAGTTCCTGACTGCCATCTTTTCAAGTTATGGTAAGGGAACACCTCCCAGACGTCTGTTCTGCTCTAGCCCCTTTCTTTGAAGAAAACAAACAAATAATATAATTTTTAAATAGTCACTGGAAAGAGGAACATAGTTCACTACACTTCAACGCCCAGTGTTGCAACATCACATGACACATACTTACTTTTTTTCCCTTCAACTAGTTCTATGGGCTCACCGAAGTCAATGGAAAGATGGTCACTGACGTTAAAGGGTGTCAGACCAGGCTGTGATATCAGCTGCAATCACAGCCGTTCCACAATAGCAGCAGTAGAAAGGAGTATAATATGGAACTACTGTTGCCTTCTATGGCTGTTTATTTTAAATATGCCTTTTCCACATGCTTCATAAAATTAAAATTAGTTAAGAAGTAGTTAAGATTGTAGATTTATAGCATTTACTTAAAGGGATGTTGCAAGTTCCTCAAAAGGCAAACATTAGAAAAGATAGGAATTCAATGAAGAGATTATACTTAAAACAATAAATTAGAAAGCAAGTATGCAGTTAGAAACATACATTTAAGGTCACCTAAACAACCATAGCCCTGCTCCTGCATTACAGTCCACAGAAGAATAAAAATCAGGAAACAATCCTATCAGAAAATAACACACATTTTCCTGTGCATCTCAGCTACAAAAACTGAGAAGTGATCTAACTGGACTCTCGTTGAAAGGTTAATTATACACTTCCAAGGCAATTAAACCCCAGTGTTTTTACTTCACTATATCAAACTACTCCTACCTTATTTAAGATATAAAGTTACTGTAAAAGGACAGACTTTTACAGGTCTTCACTAAAAGTGCCCTTATTTAAGCCAATCTTTTAGACAATTTCCCAAGTGCATATAGAGTTTCCATTGCAAAGAACATTGTCACGCTGGCAGATATATCATGCCCATGTAGCTGCTGTATCTGAATCTGCCAATATCCCAAGTGCTGAGCCAAAATTTAGATCGGTTTTATGCCAGCCTTCAGGGGAGCATGCTTGTACATTGTTGACAGATGGTACAAATATAAAGACAAGGAATGCAGAATCCTCCAGCTACATAAATGGGATGGATCCTTATTAAAAACTCTGTCTGAATCACAAGAGCAAGCTCCTTCATAGGGTTTTTCCAGCAGAACATCTCAATGCATTTAGTAAGGAAACTAATGATCACTAGTCTCATTTTTACATGTAGGCAGGGCCTGATCAACTCAGGGACTTTCAGGGCTGCAGCCCTGGGCCAAAGGGGAATCCCGTTGTCACGCAAGAATCTGGCCCAATGCAGGCTGTCACAGTTCTGGCCAGGACCATGGGGAGCCAGGGCCCGGAGGCCAGAGGCCACGGTTTGCAGCACTCCCACGCCAAACCTGGGCTGGCTGGTCTGCCCCAGGAGGTTAGCCAGGCTGATGTTTGGCAGCTGCACACCAGGGGCAGGGCTGGCTGGCACGGCTTCTGGAAGCTGCACCATGTGTCACCTGACCATGCCCCTGGAGCGCCCTGGACCTGCTGGGGCAGACCAGCCAACCTGGAGGCCAGGCGGGAATGCTGCAGATGTGGCCTCTGGCTCCAGGGCTCCAGACCCCCCAGTACTGGCCACCCCCACTCCCCCCAGTGCCAAGCATCAGCCCCATGGCTGGCCAGTCTGGCCCTGCCAGTCCCCTACTCCCCCCCCCGCCGCAGCACCAAGCACCGCCCCACCTCCAGGCTGAGTGCTACCACAGTGGGGGAGGGGCAGGACCACAAAAGTGGGCAGCCTCGAGCCCCCAATCCAGCCCTTCAGGTACAGGAAACTGAGAGAGGTTATGACATCCCCACAATCAACAGTTCAGTTGACAGTGCTAGGAATAGAACCCAGGTCTCCTGTGTCTCCACCCTGTGCCCTACCCACTTGCTAAAGTCTTTCCCATATCATCACTAGTGACATACTGAGGGGGAATGGGGGCGGGAGCGGTACTGGGCTGGCCTTTCACAAAATGCAGGAGACAGTGGATGAATGATGCTCACACGTTGTGAAGGGCCAACCCAGCATGCCCCCACAAGACGGGGGAGGATGGGGCAGCGGAAGCAGAAGAAGCTGAGGGGCACCCCTCATTGTGGAGAGCCGACCCAGCCCTCTCTTCTCCCCTCCACAGGTTGAGAAGGCAGGGTAAGATTGGCCTGTCACAGCCGGGGCCGCGGGGCTGCTGCAGTAGGACTGGGGGACACCACATGCCAGGTAAGTGTGGGGGGAATTTGCATCCCACTAGCTGCAGGCTCCCCCCAAAGATACAGATCCCTCCTCCCCAGGACAGCTAGGTTGTGGGGCGAGGACCTGCGAGGGACGTGATGCAGAGGGAGGAGGGTGACACAAATGTGGACTTGTCCCCCAGCACCCTCAATATGCCACTGACATGCAAGATGCAACAGGTGCACAGAGTAGAACAGGGCAGGACAGAATTAAGACTATTGGGGATGATATTCTGTTTGCATTTCTACATTTTAAAAGAAGTGGAAAGTGTGATTCCCTTAACTTTGGATGAGTTCTTGTTTGTTTCTTTAACTGATTTTTAAGAGCACTGTAAGTTAACCAGGCAATTGCCAAAATTCCAGAAGAAATACTGACCTGTTTGTATATCTTGACCTGACAGCCTTAAACGGGAAAAAGATACACTATTTCTCACCTGATTGATTAATATGCATCAGCTGATGTAAACTGCTATAGCTCCATTAAAACGCAAGTAGCTAAGACAATTTACAGAAGCTTAGGATTTGTCTCATAGTCTTCCAGGACCTGATATAAAGCACAGTATAACTCAAAATTGCAAGTTTTTCTAAAAGACATGCTTTCTAATTCAAATAAGAATTAATTCAGGGAAGTCCATATGGCCTATATTAGGTAGGAGGCCAGATTAGATCACAGAGGTTCATTCTGGCTTTATAATCTATGAATCTTTTAGAGTGGGTCCACTGATTTCAATGGGCTTTTGAGCAAATCTATATTTGGGTAATTCAGCCAGTTATTGCACCTGCCTTTCAGTATTTTTGCGTTTAACCAGCCAATTCATAACATGGAGCTGGCCGGGCTGCTGACACATTGCAGAAAACTTTGAATAAACATTGTATTTAGAGACAAATCTACTTCTATTTTAGGTCTTGTGAGGTGTTTATACCTGCCTTCAAATTTCTTTCTGAAAACAGACTTAATCCTGCATCCTTACTCAAGCAAATTTTCTACTGTAAAATTATTACTTTGACTTTTTTTTTTTACTTTGATCATCAGCCCTATAGTTAATTCATGAGAAGGGCATCTGATTATCATCCTTCCACATCGCTAACCTGAGCTAACCAAAGCACAAAAAGATCAATAGCTTTCTGAGGTCACAAATCACTAGTAAAGCTGGCTGAATGTCAGATTTTATAGTATTTATTCTATTGCATTAACTTCAGTAATATATAGGCTGGTATTAACATTAAGATGACCATGTGTGTCCAAAGTCAAATTGGTATACATCTTTAGCAAATACAAAAATATATGGCAAAGAATCTGTAATACATTAAAAGGGCTGGTGTTGTCTGCTTAATATACCTCACACAATAAAACTTTTATTTAAAAGTACAAAAAAATGGGTGGAAAGTCAGTATATTGCAACTCTAGTTTACAGCCTAACAAAGAAGAAACGCACACCTGCAGGTTGCAAGGACAGTGTTAACAATGAAAACTCACAGGTTTGAAGATGGATCCACTGAAATGACATCACTGGAGATGGAAATGTCTAGTTTTCATTTCAAGAGAATGCTAACAACAAAGTCTACCTGTGACCTGCTTCATTGCTGAACAGCAAACACATCTGTGTATTGAAATTGGATATTCCTGACCTGTCCAATGTTTCTACTTATGCATTTTCAGTGCAATCATCACTATGACATCTAAAGTGTCTGATGATCTGTAGTTCCATTATTGAACTGAATTGAATAATTGAAAAAAAAACATACAATAGAGAACTCCGGCCATACGAATTTCATTGGCAATGAAGGGATTAACACATCATTTTAATCCAGTTTTTCTTTTTAGTCAAAAACCCAGGAGAAACAAAACAAAACAAAAATTAGAAAATTGACAAGTATCAGATGAGTGGATCCAAAAGAAAATGCCTGATTATCAAATATGCAGTGTTGTTGTAGCCATGTTGGTCACAGGATATTAAAAAGACAAGGTGGATCAGATTATACCTTTTATCGGATCAACTTCTGTTGGTGATCTGAAGAAGAGCTCCATGCAAACTCGACAGCTTGCCTCTCTCACCAACAGAAACTGGTCCGATAAACAATATTATCTCACCCACCTTGTCTCTCTGATTATCAAATATGTTCTGGCTTCTCTGGACCACTCCGTTGGCATTAAGCAGCCTTAAAGCTTGTGCAGTCAGCCACTGGCACATATGCCACTCAAGTGGGAGATCCTGCAGTGCTACAGAGCTGTTATAGTGGCTCTGGTCTGGACCCATCTACTCTTCCAGTGGTCTGCATTCCATAACAGCCAGACACAGGGCTCATTAGCAGCTGATGAAAATTAGAGCAGTTCCCCAGTTGGTTTATTTTACAGTAAGGACCAGCCTGGTCACTGGACATCTCAAGATCAGGGGGGATTCAAAAGTGATCTTTGCAAACCCCAATTGTGCTGAGCAGTATTAAGCCACAGCAGACGATCTGGGCCCAAACGTAGATTGTTGCCTATAATATTTTATTTAGGTATAAAAACTGTTGTGCAGTTGGAACTATTAATGTGTAGCTTGGGCTGTTAAACAAATATATAACCTCTGATGAAATTGCAAAGCAACTGTCCTCTTTCTGTTTAAAAAAACCAACAACATATGTCTATATAGTCCAGCCTGTTTTTCAGACTCGGTACAAGTCTTTTCAGTGGGAAGTCAGAAACTGGAAAACTGCCCATTTGATATGGAATTAGCATGCCACAATCTGCTCCAAATTTTTCTTATGCTCAAGAACTGTCCAGGAAACTGCAGAGGCTTTTCCAGCAAAGCAGCTGGAGCTCCTAAAAATACTTTCTGCACTAGTGGTCAGGAAAAGACATTTGGTAGATCAAATCTCTAGGTCACCAGTTTACAGACAATAATCTCAAGATATTATAAAATTCTGTGTTCACCAGCTTCTATAGACCAACAATGTTGAGTTTTTAATTAAATGATCTGTATAGTATATCTTTCTTCTATGTTCAGATGGATTTTTGAAGCAATTTTGCTATCACCCAGATAGCATATGCACAAAATAATTTAAGATTAATCATCATCTTTCATTTACAGTTTAAGATGAATTTATTTGTAATGTGACAAATCACTACATTACATACATGCACACACTACTTAATTTGTGCCGCATCAGTTATGAAAGTAAAAAAGTTGCTTGAGTCCCAGCATCTAATTGTTCAAGCCCCAACATCTCTTTCATTACAAATTAAGCACTGCACCCAACTTAAATTTATTCTTTATTCTTTCAATAGAGGAAGCAGAAATGAATGAGAAAATCAGAAGAGAGGCAAAAACTTATAAAGCAAAATCAGAAGAAAGGGTCAAGCAAATAACTCAATGCCAAGGTGTACAATGACCTGAAAAAGAAGTGACAGGGATGGATGAATGAAATACTATTTCAAAAACAGCTAAACTGAACATTGGCAACTTCATAAAACATACATCAAACTATCAAATAATAGTGGATCAGTGTATTTCAAATATTAACTTGTGAAAATAAAACCATATATAAGAATAGCTCTTACTTGTCAGAGTTGGGCCCATGATCATTTTAATGGAAAGAGATAATAGTTGACTGACTTACCTGAATCCTGGAAACATATAATGTAGGCAGTAAATAAGTACAGAAAGTGTTGCAGCTTCTGTTTCCAGTGATAGCACCACATATCGCTCGCATGAGACATCCTGTAAAGCAAGAAAGCAACATCTTAGGAAAGTCTTAAACAAGCCAAAACTTATTTTTAAAAAAGTAATAATTAAGACATTGTTATTACACCAGCAGCTGAAAAATATGGAGTTCCCAAAAGTCTTGTTTTAAAAGAGAGTTGTCTTTGGTCTTTATATGGGTGATAAGAGACAAGGAGCTTGCATCTCTGATCTATAACAGACAGGCAAGCCAGAAGGTGGATTGTGGTTGGATCTGAAGGCCATCCCTGGGAGGGGAGTAGCTGTTTATGAGAGTTTGTAGCCCATAGTCAAAATATGCAGGGTGGATGAATATGAGAGGGAAATGAGTCTATATATTGAGACTGTGCAGGAATATGGGTGAAGTTATAGTTGTTTTCGGAATTTGCAAAGTACTGACAACATGTATTACAAACAATATGAAGACTTTATTTGAATATTCACCTATCTTCCCATAACTTTGCTTTCCTACACTTTTCAGTTTTAAGGTTTTTATAGCTGTAACTTTCATTGGCTTACATATTGTACAGTAATAAGGAACCTTAACTTAACAGGTAGCATTTTCTGTCTGTCAGTGTACAGGGGTCCAATCCAACTCTCACTGAAATAAATAAGATTCTTGCTATTTAATGCAATGAGTACAAAAATAGTTTCTCAATTCTATTTGCATTCCTTTGCCTTTAAAGTATATATGACAGTTTTTTGGGCCAAACCAAAATATTCCTAGATAAAATTGTGATGTGTGGAAGGTGTAGAGGCAAGAAATAAGACTTATTTAATGGAATTTAGTACCAGCTATAACTATGGGGACATAATCATGGTTCCAAAATTAATTGTAATCTATTATATTGTTTTCTCTTTTTATGCATCAACGTGGCAACAAGCAACAGTAAAGAAGAAATAGTGAAACAAGCTCACATATTATATTGACCAACCCACTCCTATCCAATTCTATACCAACAGCTTATAACTGGCATTTTTCCAGTAAGAAACTGTTCAGTTATATTGGGGGAAGGGGGTGAGAGGAAACAGGATGGACTGGCAAGAACACAGAACTTATAGTGATAAAAAAAATTAACACATATAAATGTCTGTCAGGGTTGTGAAATATTAAATAAGTTAACCCAAAAGACATTTGCTAGGCTGTGAATATTAGGGAGGTCAATGAGTGAAAAATTCAGGCAGTTTATCCGCTTGTCATAAAAGTCTGACTTTTTTTTTTTCCCCTTTCCCCACTCCACATATATTGCCTTAAAACTGCTAGTGAAAACTGGGGACATATCTAAAATCCTATCCACAAATGGCTCTTCTAGTTTCTGAAAGAAACACATTTAAACACCACCAAGCCTTCATGAGTACAGCATCTTAAAATAATCAACTGTGAAGAAACTACTAACATTGCAAGTTTCAAACTAATAGTTCTTCACTTCAGTCTCCTGGACCATATGCTACAGACCCAGGTAAATAACATTCTATGAGATCAATTGTGATTGGATTGTAGGAAAACCTAACTGATGTTCTCTAATATAAGTATCTGACTGCAAAAAGATCCAGTTCTTTATTGAAAGTTTTGTTAAATTATTAACTTGAAGCTGATTTATTTTTTTCTGAGATACGGTAAAATTAAACTTAACGAGTTCTAAAGACAAGCACAGAACATTCAGGGCTCTCAAATACAAGAATCTCTTTGATGAAGCCAGACACAGCAGAATAAGCAGATTACTAGACAATAGAAATATTGTCCTCCAACTCAGTGGCCCATAAATCCCTGTTAGCATCTCGGACAACAGAATGCCAAGGCTTTGGGAGCAGTATAGCATGCAAAAAATAAATGTTCATGAATCTACAGATATCTTAAATAGTTCTTTAGAAAGTTGCTGTTGGTTAGCAGCTATCCTGTTGAAACAGCAAAACAAACCCTATATACAGTGGTGCAATAACTCAACATTTGCCAATCTGTGGTGGTGACCGTACCACAATATCTTCCGTTTCAAATATAGGAAGATTCTGCTGTTTGTACATGAATGAAGTGTTGAATTTTTAATGGCAGCCACTGATGAAGTAAACTTTTCGCATGTAAACTATCAGGCTAAATTTTTTAGCAGACATAGCCTAGTATTGCCAGGCTGTTAAAAATCAGAATAATTCTGCTGGAGTTGAAAAAAAACCTGTTTTTGTCTCCATCATATCTGTATATCTTCAAAATACTGTATACTCACTAACACGCGTGAGTCCTCTGTGAACTAGGTATACAGGTTTTATAGATGCAGAAGTCGAGAAACAGGCATTGTGACTTACTCAAGACCACACAGCAAAAGGAATACAACTCAGGAGTTTCTAGTGCCTTGTTCTGTGTTAAATCCATTGGATTACATTGGTGATTACCTGCTTCTAAAGAGTCTCATCTAGTTTTGTTTCCCTCAAAACTGACCAAATTAAAAGGATTCTATAAGATTTGCTATTCATTATTTTTATTTTATTTTTTGTATTGTGATAGTGCCTAGAAGCCAGAGCCTCTTTGTTCCAGTTTACAAGCTGGTTACCAATCTTCAGCCCTGTCAAAAGCTTAAATCAAGAAAGATGCCAGAAACACAAGTAACAACAGAATGTGGGCTAAAATTTACAATCAGCACCAAGAACAAGATGGAAAGGAATGAACAGAGAACTTTTCTTCATAAGGGAAAGGGCTAGACCAGGGGTTCTCAAACTATTTACCATTGTGGATCACCATACAGAGCTCTCTGTGAGTTATGTGGGCCTCATCCATACAATATATGTTCTACCTGTATGGCCCTGAGGATGTCACATGGGCTGCAGCTGTGTGCTGATCAAGCCACAAGTGACCCGTGGGCTATGGGTTGAGAACCACTGGGCTAGACAGTAAAAATACTACTTCTTCTGCTCACAAATAAATAAAGCAGCAAACCTGCTGATTGACAGATATGGCAATTTCCTGCAATACTCTTGAAAAATCCTATTACATTGAGTTTAACTATCTTTTAAAACCTTTTCATGTCATACAATGGACATATATTAGTGTGGACTGGGATAGTATGTAACTTCTCTAGGGAATATGTGATGTGAACCCTGGGAATTGTTATAAACTTCAAAGCACTATACTGAATATTGTGCCAGATGGGAATGGACTTTTGGGACAGTTTCAAGTGGTTTGTTTGGGGAATCTCTAAAGGGAGAAGAATGCAAATTCACAACCTCTCGTTATGCTAAAATGCAGCGTTTTGAAGCTATACCCTGAGAAGAATAGCATTATCTGCTGATTACCTTTTCCTTGAGTCTCAATCTCAAGAATCCACACTGAATAAGCAGAAGACTGGCCTATTCTGGGGGTGCTAGTTCTGCTGAGGCTGTTACGAAATTGTGGTCACAGAAAAACCAGTTGATGAGGTTTGTAGGACGGACACCTACCAGAGCCCTTGTGGGAATCAGGGATGATCTCTGGCATATATGTAGGTTCCTTTATTGTTTTTAAATGTTTTCTATGTAATTTCACATTAAGAATAAATGTGCCTGCATATAAAGAGCTGCATGGTAACTGCTGGGAATTACAGCTGTTTATAGCCTCTGAAGAGAAAGCAAAGTGCAGATTCTGGTCTGTTTAGGTAGCCTGTCTTTCTGGAAATATCACAGAGTCCTATCATCGGCTGTTAAGAAGAACAATTCTTCTACCTCCTCCTCGTGACAACCTTTTAGATACTTGAAAACTGTTATCATATCCCCTCTCAGTCTCCTCTTTTCCAAACTAAACAAACCCAGATCCTTCAATCTTCCCTCATAAGTCAAGTGTTCCAGACCTTTAATCATTCATTTCCAGAGGGGTAGCCGTGTTAGTCTGTTGTACAGCAAAAAACAACGAGAGTCCTGTGGCACCTTATAGACTAATAGATTTTCTTCGGCATAAACTTTCATGGACTATAACCCACTTCGTCAGATGCGTGACGAAGTGGGTTATAGTCCACAAAAGCTTATGCCGAAGAAAATCTGTTAGTCTATAAGGTGCCACGGGACTTTCATTGTTTTTTAATCATTCATGTTGCTCTTCTCTGGACTTTCTCCAATTTGTCAACATCTTTCTTAAAATGAGGTGCTCAGAACTGGACACGATACTTCAGTTGAGGCCTGATCAGGGCGGAGTAGAGCAGAAGAATTACTTCTTGTCTCTTAAAGGGACAAAATAATTTCTTTACTACCAATTCTTAAACACAATCCCTCCCTCAGATGACAAGAAAGCAGAACTCATCAAATCCAAGCAAAAAAGACAGGCCAGAGAATAAGATTACGAGCTACTAGGCTCCTAGACTTTTCCATAATAACACCTCCACTCACTGAATGAATCTCATGAATCAGATCTGTTTCATTTGAACAAGACTCCTAAAGATCCATGTTATAAAGCAAGGCTTAGACAGGGTCCTGAACGTAATTAGTGAGAAGATACCTTGTTTACACTGGAGACCTTGCACAACAACATGCCAAAACCAGGATCTGACTCCATGAAACTCTTCCCTGAGTCATCTTTCACAAAGACACAGCTAACACCACTTTTCACACAAGTGCAGTGTTCCTCATGGAGATCCTAGCATTGACAGCAGTCTTGTCACCTCACGTATTTTCAGTAACTCAAAGACTTAACACTGACAACACCAATGAGGCAGAAGATTCAGAAAAAGCATTTTGTAAACCGCAGACAAAGCCCACCCACTTTATCGCTATCATCACCAAATTCAAAAGAAGAAATGAAGACATGTATGACCACTAGAAGTGGAGAAGCTGCTGATACAGAAAGAATTCATCTTTAACTCCTCAAGAATTCAGGACCAGAGGGACAAACATGACCCATTTACTGTTGTTCATTCACCAGGGAAGAGCTTGAAAAGCTATTGTGAGGCAACAGTCTCTTCCCTCATCAAATAAGAAAACACCAAATGATGCTACCAGTCAGAGCCATCCCTAACCTATGGTGAATCAGAGAGACAGCCCTGGGCCCTGCACTTTGATATCAGAAGAGTTGCCAAGCCCTGCCCTAAGAAATAAAGGAAGTATATCCAAAAACATGACCAAACTGTCCAATTTTTTTCCCTGCGATAAAGATGGTGGATTTTGCATTTCTGGCTCTTGTCGTATAGTGCCAGAAGGTGGAAACAGAGGAAATGGCTGGGCCAAACCACATGAAAATGACCTATAATGTTAAGGAGGACTGACAAAATGTGATTTGCTCTGGCCCCGCACTCTTCTAGGGACAGCCCTGCACCAGCTGTCTCCCATTATTACTCCTCTCCACAATTTTCGTGTTAATGTAGTGAGTTTTACAAGCTCATCTCACTGCTGTCTGTGAAGCCATTCTGACCAAAAAATAGTTTGGTACAAACAGGGATAAAGTTGTTTGAACAAGTTCTTGCCATCACTAGTCATATTGAGGCTGCCTTCCATCAGAATTAAAAAACCCAAAACCCTGATGGACTTAACCCCCACCTATGATATGGTATGGAGATATGGGCTATCGCTCAAGGGTCAGTAAGTACCATAGCATTATGCAACTTAGCATAGACCAACCAAAGATAAAAATGTCCTTCTGAATGGGCAGATCAGCAAAGCACACACCCTAACTGACAATCAACCTCAAGGATCAATTTTACTGTTCAAAATCTGCATTAATAAATTACCTGACACAATTTTGTATACGTTCATTTATGCTAGCAACATCAAGCTTGTGGCACCATCATTATCAATGCCCTCTCCTTTGTCCTAACTCCTTAGGATAATGGCGGAATACTTTCAATAAGGAAGCTTAGCCCCAGTTCTTCCAAAACCTTCATAATAGTCTTTCACCTAAACAACAAAGCTGCTAAGGGAGGACTTCCCATCACCCTTTGGAGCTCTATCCAAAGAAATTTGGTATAATTTTAGAGAGAAGATTGAGTTTTAAAGCCCATCTAGAAAAGATAAGTAACAAGGTAAAAGCAGGGACTAACCTTGTCTAAAAACTTGTGGGCACAACATGGGGTACCAAGGAGCACACTCTTTGAACAACAAATCTAGCACTGGTATACTTGACTGCTGAATATTGTACACCAGTCTGGGCAGGTAGATCATGTGCCAAATCTCTGGTAGTGCAGCTTAATGCTGCCATGAGAATCATAACTGGAACATATTTAATGTTTTTACAATTTGATTTTGCTAAATTATTTTTTTATTTTTGATAAATGATTATTATTTTATTTTTGATAAATACATTTCATATTTCATAAGTTTCATATTTCATTTTGATAAATGATTTTTGATTAAATGATTTTGTAAAATATTGATTTCACAACTCTTGTTCAATGGTTGCCAGCTCTGGCATATATACCCTCCCTCAAAATCCACACAAACTTCTTGTGAGTACAATCAAACCATGACCAACCTGAATTTACCAATTCATAAGTTTTGCCAGAACCTTCCAAAAATTACCAAGACGTTTGGGGATTGGGCTATATGGCTTTTAAAGCCTATTTATTTAATCCTGAGTCATATTGGAAAGAATTCTGGGATTATGCTTAGGTCTCAAATGAACACCTCATTGCCAACAAAGGAACTTCCAGACTTCAGCCCAATACTGTAAACAATGGCCCACACTGAATCATTTTACAACATTGCATGACAGTTGCGGTCATCTCTTACTCTTTTGGAAGATGAGTGACAACTCACAATATAAACAAGGAGTCCTGTGGCACTTTTAAAGACTAAAAATGTATTTATCGCATGAGCTTTCATGAGCTTCATCAGATGCATGAAATGGAGGTTACAGTATGAAAGGGGATGTACAAATGCAGAGAAAGGTAAGTCATAAGCTAAATCACACAGCTACCCCTTTGGAACTCACAGTGTGGACGCCAGTTCAAACTATGGACCGCATTGTAAATCAGTGCCTGCTTGTAGCATCTCAGTTTACATCAAGCCACTCCCAAGGCTATCCTCTGGCTCACTATTTTGGACTTGTTTATCTGAATGTTGCTAACCAGTCTCTCTTGCCAGATGAAAGAAGAGGGGGCAGCAGCAGTGTGGATTAACGTTCAGAAGAAACTGCTATCTCACGTACTTTCACAATGTGACTTCTCCAATTACCAGGCTATTCAGGAATGGAGCAAGGGAATTGAAGGCAAATATTAACATTAAGCAATAAATATTTAAATAAATAAATATTTGAAAGAGATTTAAAAGTGCTAACTACTAACGTCCATTTAATACAAATATTATATATTTACTTTAATATAAATTATATTGATTATTAATAGTTATTAAAATCTAAAATTGAACCTAAATAGCAAATAAGTCAACAAGCAACTTAATGAACAAATATTTTCAGGTTGGAGATGTAATTGGGAGAGCAGGAAGAGCTGTACTTTGTTTTCAAACATTCCTAACGCTAATACTAACTAGGATATTAATATAATGCTCCAGGGATTAAATAAATACTATAAACTGTAACAAGAATGTCAGGTCTGTTTCAGAGGAGTAAAGTTGCAGATTAGTTCTGCCTATGTGAACATGACTCTAGATGATGTCTTTTTTGCACTTGCTTTAAAATGTAGACAAAACTCAGAACCATGAGCCCAATTCTGTCTTCATCTAGTTACATGCATGTGACCCCAAAGTAATGCATGTGGGGTCTCAGGCATGTAGCTAAAGCAGAATTTGGCCCAATGCATTGTTGTTGGCAACTATCATTAATCCCATTATAGTTCAATGTAATCCTGCTATGCTTGTTCTTTTATACACATTTTTACAATTAACAATTGTCTCACTGCACATGTAAATACTTTGCAGAATGATACATGCAATCCTACAAAGGCTAACAAAAGCGTTACCAAATTCACTGTGAAATGACAATTTTAGATATTTCTGTGACCTAGCCAGTTGAGCACTCTAACTACTGAGCTTTCTGTGACCCATAACTACTGTACAGCCATTTCTACGATGCAGGAGACAATGGGTGTATTCACAATTCATTCTGGAGAAGCAAAATCATAATGTAATTTATCTAAACTATAAATGGAGTGGTAATTTGACATGGTTCAAGACTAATTTAGTGCTAGTCTTGAAAAATCTAACTACTGTAGATACAATATCCAGCCAAAGAAATACCAATACATTTTTGGAAGCACACAGTTTTGGAGAAAAAGATATACTACTCCTAAATAATCCAGTAACCGTTAGTTCATGCACTGATACTCCATCTACAAAACATGCCGGACATAGCTGCACACACCATGGACCCTATTGAAGCCCTGAGCAGAGTTCTCCAGAGCGGGATGTGAATTCCGCCCTAGGCAGACTGACTAGATTTTCTTTAATCTGGGACATGTGTGAAACTATTAAGAAAAAATGCTGCTGACAATTTGAAATTTAAAGAGGGAGATATAATCTATTTCAAAATATCTCAATTAAGTTATGAAACAAAAGTCTTTTATGATGTAATCACTATGGAGTTATAATGCAACAAGTGAGAGAACTATTCAGCGTTTTAGTTCCTGCACACTAACAAAAGAATACATTTCAAGTCTAATGCCTTACTTTTAATTGTAAATTGCTAACTTCAGATAATGCCATTTAAAACGTTCCTTCTGAGTGCTGCTTACTCTCCACATATACAACACAATCGTCCTTAGAGCCAGCCAAATACCTGTCTTGAAAAAGCACCTCCATCTTCCTTTAAAACGTCTCATTTGTATCTTGGACTTCCCTGCAAAATGAATTTTCTAAAGTTGCAAGTTACTAGCATGCTGCACGTTACTAATGCTGTAACACTGTATTACTGCAAACGTTTGTTCTTTAGGTATAAATTTCTTCTTGCTTTACTTTACCTTGTGCTGTAAAAGAAATCTACCATTTGAGTATTGCTTTCATTCAGTTCCAAACATGGGCTTTGTAGCACCAGGTGCGAATGTGCAGGAGACGCTCCGATTCCGACAGCTCCTTTGTATATATCAGTAAAGGAAAAGAGCTTCCTTGAGAATTTACCCCAGATTCAATATAATACTAAAGGGCAATCTCTGGACCGGCTCGATTATCAAAGATAGCGTCTACGAACTCTTTGTGAAGGTGCCCTTTCGCTCTCTCCAAAGCAATCCCTCTCCAGCAGGAGACTGCGGAGAGCAGCGAGGAGTGGGACTGAAAGTTTTATTCTGGCTGACTCTCCTCCTCCCTTCTGTGCCTTCCTATTTTCTTCAAAGGTCTGACGAAGTGGGATTTTCTCCCATGAAAGCTCATGGATAAATAAATCTGTTAGTCTTTAAAAGTGCCACAGGACTCTGTTGTTTTCCTATTTCCTGGCACAGTATCCTGAGGGCTAGAAACAGTACCTGCTGTGGCCGATCTGTTTCCTATAGCTGAGCTCTGCTTTCAAAGAGTTCTTTTGGCTCCTGATCCGTTCACACGCAGACTAACGCTGCAGCACTCCCAGAGGAGATAAAGGGGGTGGTGTGGTGGGTTTCGATGCCGCCTGCAATGCTCCGGGGCAGCAGAGAAAGAGAAGTGGCTCTTGAATATCTCCAAGCTGATTGTGCCTTCTATTCTCTGGATCCCACAGAACCTCCCCTCGGCAAATCCAGATCAAGCGTCTGTCAGTGTGAACAGACGACCCGGGTTTGCCCGCTCCTCTAGCCTTCCCTTTCTGCACGGAATAAACCTGAGCTTCATCCCTCGCTAAGGGAGGGGAAATGCGGTCTGCCTGGCCTCGGCTTCTTTCCGTACACGGAGCAGAGACAAACCGGTACATTGTGCCCCGCGCGGCTGGAGAGACTCACTCGTTACCCGCCCGGCCCCCGAGGAGACGAAACTTACATGTTTCATACCCGGCTGCAACCACCAGCTGGTCTTGCTGCGGCCAACTCCGCCTCGCCTGCGAGTTCGGCCGCTTGGGTCCACCTGAGCCCCAGCTCCCCGCGGCGGCCGGGCTTGCCTGTCGCAGCCGGCCCAGCTGTGGGCGGGGGCTGGGAGGGTGGATCCCTGCGCTGCCCCCTTCTTCACCGGCTGCGACTCCGGAGAGGGCGGGAGCTCCCCTCGGAGGCGCGGGGAACCCCTGCAGCCCCTGCGCAGGGACACAACCCCCCAGAGAGCCCTGCCCCGGGCACCCACCACCACACACTTCCCCGGGGTGCACAGGGGAGACAGCACCCCACAGCACACTACACAGCTCCTCAGAGCAGCAGCGATCCGGTCAGGGATTTCCCTAACACACCCCTACACATCCTCTGAATTTCCCAACCCTCCCCTTCCCCCCAGTTGTCAGCTAGTAACACAGTGTTACACCAATTTAGTCACTGGCTGGAACTGACTGAACTGAACTCACTAAGGGCTTGCCTACACGGGCACCGTATTGCACATTAAAAAACATTACCGCGCGTTAACAAGCAAACTGTACATACGTGAAATGTTGTTGCTGCGCACTAAGCGCCTTGTTGATGCGCATTCCAACAACCACTCCCACGAGAGTGGTAACAGCTGTTGCGGATCATCTGTTGCGCGTTTGAGCTCTGTGTACCTTTACCACGCACTGATTGGCTTCCGGAAATGTCCCAGAGTGCCAATCAAGGCCACTCTGGGACATCGGAGCTGTCATATGTCAATTTCACTGCTCTAGCTGAGCAGTGAAATTGACATATGGGCTCCGGGAGTCAGCTGAAGCCTCGGCGCTTTAAACCGGGGCTCCAGCTGATTGCTGCCCCAGCTGGGGGATCGGGTGGTGGCAGAAGCTCCTGCCGCCACCCGAACCCCTGGACTTTGCTGGGGGGCTGGCTCCGATTCGAGC
>ML685888.1:1552115-1578223 GCA_007922175.1 Pelusios castaneus | reverse complement strand
CACTGCTCTTCTTTCACAAAGGAGCATTCCAAGGGTGAATGCTCCTTTGCGAAACAAAGAACACGTGTGTACATGAGAAAGCGCAATACTTATTGCGCTTTACTTGTCCCGCAATAACTTATTGCGGGACAAGTATTCTCGTGTAGACATAGCCTAAGAAGTAAGGAAAGCAAAGGAGTCTTGTGGCACTTTAAAAGACTGAGGCTATGTACACCCCACAAACTTGTCCCGCAATAAGCTGTTGCGGGATAAGGAAAGCGCTATAAATATAGCGCTTTTGTGTGCGCACACCTGCTTCTTGTATCGCAAAGGAGCATTCAGCCGTGTGAAGCAGTGGGCACCTGTCCCATCATGCACTGCCTACAGCCAGCCTTTTGGCTGGCAGTGGGCTGTGCCAGTGGTCCACTAGGCTAGGGGGCTGGCTGCAGCCCCCGCTGCCTCGGGGCTCAGCTAAGGGGCTGGCCCAAACTGGCTGCACTCACTGGTTCAGGCCAGCCCCCTAGTCCAGCTGCAGGGGTTCAGGTGGTGGCAGGGGCTGCGGTGTGCAGCCCCCGCCGCCACCCGAAGCCAGGGGGCTGAGCTAGGGGGCTGACCCGAACCAACTGCCCTCACCAGTTCAGGCCAGCTCCCTAGTCCAGCTGCAGGGGTTCGGGTGGTAGCAGGCTTAAGCTGTGGCAGCTCCAATAATAGTCAATTTCACTGCTCAGCTAGAGCAATGAGATTGACATATTTGACAGCTCCAATGTCCTAGAGTGGCCTGGATTGGCACTCTGGGACATTTCCGGAGGCTGTCTAATGTGGAAAATCCATCCACATGAGCACTACCGCGGAACAGCCTAACCATTCTTGACTTAAGTGGTTTAACTGTTGCGGGGCAAGATGGTGTTGCTGCGCAACAGGGAAAATGATTGTGTGGACGCTCCAAGCTTTATTGCGCGGTAAGGAGCCTTATCGCGCAATAAAGTGATCGTGTGTACACGGCCTGACAAATTTAAGGAGGTTTAGATGCCATATCAGATTGCTTTTCAGTTGGGGAGAAGGGGACAGATGTTTGCTTGGTGTTGTGGGCTCTCCCTTACAAGCAGAATCTAATTAGCAATCAGCTCTATCTTTTAACAGGTATTGGGCTGGTCAAATAGTGCTTGTAGGTCTTAGTAAGGCTATGTACACACGATCAGATTAAAGCGCAACATGGCAATAGCGCTATAAAAAACACGTGACCTTTATTGTGGGATAGCGCGTACACACGTCGCTCCTTGTAACGCAACAGAATTCTCTGCAATATCGCGGTGTAGTGCAATGAATGCTGGGCACCTATCCCACAGTTCAATTTTCCCTCAATCTGCGCTTGGAATCATGGGATGAAGGAAAGGAACGCAAAGCGCCATGGGTAAAATCTCAGTTTCCCATGGTGCACTGTGTTCCCCTTGCGTCTTCCTCGTTGCCAATAGCAACTCGCGCCTATTTTCAACAGTGCAGTGATGCACTATTTGCAAGCAATCACAACAGCGACAGCATGGATCCTGCTCTGATCTCCACTGTCGCCTTCAGCATTCTAAATACATCTCGGCTGGTTGCTCAGTACGCAATGAGCTCCGAGTCAGACGAGGACACTGAGGAGCAGGGGCTGATCGATGCCATGTAGAGCAACAGCACCGCGTTGCTCAGCTCCTTCACCGATCATCTGCACACGGTGCAACGCCGTTTTTGGTCGTGAGAGACGAGCACCGAGTGGTGGGATCACATTGTTATGTAGCTGTGGGATGACGAGCAGTGGGTACAGAACTTTCGAATGCGGAAAGCAACCTTTCTGGAACTGTGTTCAGAGTTGGCCCCTGCCCTGCGACGTAAGGACACCAACATGAGGACAGCCCTAACCGTGGAGAAGCGTGTTGTGATTGCTGTCTGGAAGATGGCGACAACTGACTGCTACCGGTCGGTTGCAAACCAGTTTGGAGTCGGGAGGTCCACCGTCGGATTAGCCCTTTCACAAGTCCGCCAAGCCATCAATCGCGTTCTTCTATGGAGGACAGTGACGCTGGGCAATGTTCGTGAGATTGTGGACGGCTTTGCTGCCATGGGATTCCCTAACTGCGGGGGAGCCATAGACGGCACACACATCCCTATTTTGGCTCCAGACCATCTCGCGACTGAGTATATCAACAGGAAGGGCTACTTCTCCATGGTGCTGCAAGCACTCATAGATCACAAGGGGCGTTTTATGGACATCAATGCTGGGTGGTTGGGAAAGGTGCATGATGCCCGCATTTTCAGGAACACTGGTCTGTACTGGAAGCTGCAAGGGGGTACCTTCTTCCCAGATAAAAAAATTACTGTGGGGGATGTGAAGATGCCCATAGTCATCCTCGGAGACCCAGCATACCCACTGATGCCATGGCTCATGAAGCCGTACACCAGGAACCTAGATTGCAGCAAGGAGCGGTTCAATTACAGATTGAGCCGCTGCAGAATGACTCTGGAGTGTGCCTTCGGCCGTTTAAAAGGGCGCTGGCGATGTTTGTATGGGAGGCTGGACTTGGTGGAGGACGACATCCCTGCTGTGATTGCATCATGCTGTGTCCTTCATAACATTTGTGAAAGTAGGGGAGAAAAGTTTTCCCCCGGGTGGGCTATGGAGACACAGCACCTCGAGGAAGCATGAGAACAGCCAGCCACTAGGAGTATTAGGGGGGCCCAAGGAGAAGCTGCTCGCATAAGGGAGGCACTCAGGGACCATTTCAATGATGCCCTCCCCTAATTAACTTCCAGGATGCATCAGGTGCACCTTATGAGATTTTCAATGTGTACAAATAAAGCCACTCTTCAAATTGTTTGTCACTGTTTTTATTAAAACCTAAAGGGGCGGGGGATTACAGGTGGGTGTAGCTGCGGGTCTCTAAAAAGTAGCTCTGGGGGGGACTGGATGTTGCAGTGTACCAGGGGGATGGGTGGCCTTCAAAGAAATTCTTTGAAGGACTACGGGGTGTGGGAGGCAGACAGGGCTGAACTGTATGGAGTGGAGCCCGTACATTAATCGCCTGGGTCTGCAAAGCAATCATGCTCTTGAGCAGTTCTGTTTGCTCCTTCATCACGCTTATCAGTTCATCCCTGTGTTTCTGCCTCCTCTGTTGGGATTCCTCTCTCCAGGCTGGATTCTCCCTCGTGGATTCCTATGCCGTTTTCAGCAGGTCCTGGAACATATCCTCCCTGTTTCTTCGAGCACTCTGCCAAATGTTTCTCATGCGGTCAGCTGGGGTTGACACCAGCCTTGTGAAGGTCGAATCTAAAAATAATAATAATAATAAAGCTTTTGTTAACACAGAGCCTAGATAACCAATGTAACCTTCCAGCAGCACATTCCACTGGAAGGTGCAGGGCAGTCAACATCCTATGCTTAGCTGATGCGGACAAGGTATGTCCTAATAGAAAGCTTACTGGGGACTAATATTCTGCACAGGGCACACAGATGGAACCCGATATCTCTCTCCTCAGAGTGCCCCTGCCAGCTAGAATATATATCCTACATGCCACCGGTTGCAAGCCAGGACCGTATGCTGCTGCACTGTGTGCTGCCATGGTTCCCAGGGCTGTGCTTTGCAGCTGGCAAGGCAGAGTATCCATCATTGGGAGCGTACACACAAACGCTCTCCCATCTAACCTGAGTAGTAGGCTCTGGAGGTACGTCGAGGAAACCTTTACTGACCTAAATACAGATGATTTTTTGACAATCACTGCTTGTGTTGATGCACTTCTAATGAGTGCAGAGTAAAGAGCGTGCACAGCGGGGACTGAGACAGCAAGCACCTCCACCCCGGACAATGATATTTTAGCAGGAGCCATAGCTGCACGAAAGAGAAACTTACCGGAACCCCCCTCTGCTGCCTCAGAGGACACGCTGCAATTCATGTCTTGGGTGGACGTCTCAGCAGGGGTGCAGAAGAGCTCCTGGCTACACGCTGTTGCGCTCTCCTCCAGGTCATCCTCCATCTCCTCCTCCTCATCGATCACGTCCTCATCCTGCTTGGCTCTGGCATTCAGTGGATGAGGGGGGGCCGATGTGTCCACAGGACTCTTTGCAGTGGTTGTGGTGTCCACACTGAGGATGGCTTCTATCTCCTTATAGTACCTGCATGTAGCAGGCGCTGATCCCGAACGGCGGTTTGCCTCCTTCGCTCAGTGATAGGTTATTCTTAGCTCCTTCACCTTTGATCTGCACTGCACAGTGTCTCTACCATAACCTCTCTCTGACATGGCCCGAGAAATTATGCCAAATGCATCATAATTTCGCCTGCTGCCGCGTAGCTGCGCCTGCACAGCGGACTCTCCCCAGATGCTGATCAGGTCCAGCACCTCTGCCATGCTCCAAAGGGGTGCGCGTCTTCCATGACGGGCCGCCATTGCTACTGATGATCAGAGCTGCACTCCACTCCACAAGGAAGAGAACAGGAAGTGAAACAGATGAGAAATTCGAAAATCCCCGGAATTTGATCAGGGCGGGGACTGTTTCGTCATGGCCACAGAGTGGGTGGGGGGAAGACCAGAGAGGATGACTTTGGAATGCTGGGACACTTCCGGAGGCCAATCACTGCTCGGTAAGCGTACACATGAGTGGAAAGGCGCAACAGCTGTTCCGCGTTAACTGCTACCACCCTCGTCGAGGTGGTTTTTGTATTGCGCTACAACAAGGCAGTTAACGCGCAACAGCCCTATTGCACGTGTGTACGCTGTTGTTGGTATCGCGCGGTAATGATTGTTAATGCGCGATAAAGTGATCGTGTGTACAAGGCCTTAGACTCAGACAGGGTCTTCTGTTATTTTAAGTGACCATTATAGGCTGAAATCCCTGGTAAGTGCTAGTGCTTAGACATGCTATGGAGAGTCACAGTGTTTCTGTGGAGAGACTGCCAGCCTGTATCATCATAAGTTCCCCCTGCTGGGAGACCTAAAATCAAAAAGGTTAGGTTAGTGTGGAGGTGCCTTCTTTCCTCTGAACTGTGGGTCTCCAGTACTGACCAAGGAGAACAACAGGGTGAGTGGGGTGCGGTGGCAGAAGAGAGAGGCACATCAAAGGAACATTTGTTTGTTGAAGTGTGGTTTAGTGATTTTGCTTCAGAATGCTAGATTTGTGACTGGGAAACATAAATGTTTCTTAGTAGGCCAAGATTATTAAAATGCTTTATTTGCCAAAGGTGTTATCTCACATTATCACTATCTTGCGAGGTTGTTATCTTGGATAGTTTCTGTACTAAACATTTGTATATTTTCATTAATGTTTACATAAGAGCATGAGAATGGCCATACTGGATCAGACCAATGTTCATCTAGCCCAGTAACCTATCTTCGACAGTGACCAGTGCCTGTTGCTTCAGGGAATGAACAGGACAGGCAGTCATGGAGCTATCCATCATCCCTTGTCATCTGGTCCCACCTTCTGGCAAAAAGAGACTAGGAACATTTAGTATTGCATCCATCCTGCCCATTCCAGTTAATAACATTGATGGACCTATTCTTCATAAATTTATCTAATAATTTCTTGAACACTTGGCCTTCACAACATCCTCTGGCAAAGAGTTATACAGGTTGACTGTGTGTTATGGAAAGAAATGCTTCCTTTTGATTGTTTTAAACCCGCTGCTTATTAATTTCATTGGGGGACACCTAATTCTTGTGGTATGTGAAGTATTAAATAACATTTCCTTATTCTCTTTCTCCACACCAGTCAAGATTTTATAGACCTCCATCATATCTCCCCTTAGTCGTTTCTTTTCCAAGCTGAAAAGTTGCAGTTTATCTAGATCTTCTCAGATGGAAGCTGTTCTGTGCCCATAATTATTTTAGTTGTCTTTCTATGTACCTTTTCCAATTCCCATATATATATTTTGAGATGTGGCAATCAGATCTGCATGCACTATTCAAGATGTGGAAGTACCATAGATTTATATAGTAACATTATGATATTTTCTGTCTTATTATTTATCCCCTTCCTTTTTTATTGATTCCTAACATGCAATTAGCTTTTGTGCCTGCCACTGCACACTGAACAGAATTTTTTAGAAAACTATCCACAATAGACTCCAACAATGGCATATTAGGCTGCATCAGTAGGAGAGTTGCTAGCAGATCGAGGGAAGTGATTATTCCCCTTTATTTGGCACTGGTGAGGCCACATCTGGAATACTGTGTCCAGTTTTGGGCTCCCCACGACAAAGGATGTTGACAAATCAGAAAGAGTCCAGCAGAGGGCAACAAAAAGGATTAGGGGGCTGAGGCACATGACTTTCAAGGAGAAGAAACTAGGCCTATTTAGTCTGCAAAAGAGAAGATTGAGGGGGGATTTAATAGCAGCCTCCAACTACTTGAAGGGGTGCTCCAAAGAGGAGGGAGCTAGGCTATTCTCAGTAGTAACAGAGGATAGAACAAGGAGCAATGGTTTCAAGTTGCAGCTGGGGAGGTCGAGGTTGGATATTAGGAAAAATTAGCTTACTAGGAGGGTGGTGAAGCATTAGAATGGGTTATCTAGGGGTAACCTAACAAGGGGCAAGGGCTGACCTAGGCAGAGAAGGCCTTAAAAGCCAGTGGCTGAGCGACCAGGAGGAGCTTGCGAACAGGGACTGCAAACAGGGGAGTTTGCGAGGGAAGGAGGAGAAGCCCTGAGAAGGAGGCGAAGGAGATCCCCTTGCTGAAGAAGCAAGGGAGAGAGCGAACCTTGGGGAGAGTGAATTGCTGACTGTGTGTGCTTGTGCTTGTGTCTTTTTTTCCCACAGTTGATTTCTGTGAATTGTGTTACTGTGTGAGTTGGGATTGTGACTGTGTGATTGTCTGGGGGCTGTTTGTACCATTGTTCTCTGCTCAGCCCTGATCTGCTCAATCAGCCTTGTGATCACCCTTCCCCTGTGTGCTTAACGAGGGGCAAGGGCTGACCTAGGCAGAGAAGGCCTTAAAAGCCAGTGGCTGAGCGACCAGGGGGAGCTTGTGAACAGGGACTGCAAACAGGGGAGTTTGCGAGGGAGTTGGTGGGAAGTTTGTGTTTTGTGTAGCTACTATGGTGAAGAGGACCCGCGCCGCTTGTGCCAGCACTGCTTCTGTCTCCTCCACCTGTGCCTGTATCCAGACAGACATACTGACCATGGATATCTCTACCCAGATCCTGATGTGGACTTGCAAGGACTGTGGCCTGCATTTCCCACTCTCAGATGGTCAGGCTGGGGAGATCATTCAATGTGACAGGTGTCTCCTGGTGGAATCTCTCAGGAAGCAGGTGGGGGAGTTACAGGAGGAGGTGGCCAGGCTCAGGAGTATCCATGCCCTGGAGAAGTTCCTGGATAGCATCCATGAGGAAACATGCAAGGATGAAGAAACTATCCAGAGGCAAAGGACTGCTGCCACACCCTCGGAGAAGGATGAGATGGCTCAAGCAGAGGGTGGACACTGGCAGCTGGTTACTTCTGGCAGCAGACAGTGCTCCACCCCTGCTCCCATCCCACCCTCCGTTGTGGTAAAGAACCGCTACGCAGCACTACAGACGGAAGATGAGGTGGAAGGGGAGAAGCCATGCACCCCCGAGGTTGGGAGGATCACAACCATCACACCCAGGAGAAAACGTCGGGTTGTGGTGGTTGGGGACTCTCTTCTGAGGGGGACGGAGGCACCCATCTGTCGCCCAGATGAGGCCTCTCGGGAGGTATGCTGCCTGCCAAGGGCCCGTATCCGAGACGTTACGGAGGGATTGTCGAGACTTAAGGAGGCTTAAGTCGACTTAAATTAAGCCACGCCCACACTAGGCTTTCATTAAGTTGACTTAAGAAAGTCCTTAAGTCGACTTAATGAAAGCCTAAGTTGACTTTATAACTACCACTCATTAGGTTGACTTAACCCTTAAGTCGACTCCTTAAGTCCTCCTTAAGGACGGTGTGGACGTGGAGTAACCCTTAAGTCGACTTTATTAAGTCGACTTAAGGGTGGTTAGATCAACTTAACAAAGTGGACTAAGTTGACTTAAAGTTAAGACAACTTAGTCCACTTTGTTAAGTCAACTTTAATAAGGTCAACTTTAAGTCAACTTAAAGTCAACCTTATTAAGTCAACTTAACAAAGTCGTCCTAACTTTTTCTAGTGTAGACATAGCCCTAGAGACAGCTACACACACTGCCCTGGGGGCGGGGGGAAGGAGGAGGACACAGTACTCCAGAGACACCCACCCCAGAGATGCCCATCTATCACACGCTGCCCTGGAGACACCCGCCCTCCCCACACTGCCCCAGAGACACCCATGTTACCCGAGGCATTCATCTATGACACCTGCACCAACACCCACTCACCTCACACTGCCCCAGAAACACTCACCCCAGACATCCACTTACCACAAACTGCACCAGAGATGCCCACCCATCCCACACTGCTCCATTGACACCCACCTACCACACATTGCTCCAGAGACCCAAACCCCAGAGACATCCCACCCTGCCTCAAAGGCATCCACCTACCACATGCTACCCCAGAGACATGCACACTACCCCAGGGATGCACACCCGAGGGGCACCCACCCATCTACCCACCACACACCCTCTCAGAAACATATCATGGTCCAGAGACAGCCACTCACCATCACTCACCACTCCAGGAAGCGCACTACAGTAGGGACACAACACCTTAGAGACCTGATCCCCAGAGCGACACACTGCTCCTAGAGACCCTTCACACACCACTCCAGGAGTACACAATACATTGTGCTTCCTGCCCATCAGCAACAAGAGTGTATTAAGTGTTGTTGTATCCATTTTGTTTCCAGGATATTAGCTCAAAAGCTTGTGTCTTTCACCAAAGGAAGTTTGTCCAGTAAAAGTTATTATGTCACCCATCTTGTCTCTCTTTTATGGTGGGTGCAGATCTAGTTGAAAGACTGTATACAAAGAGTAGTTATCAGTGGCTCACTGTCAATCTGGGCAGACATATCAAGTGGGATCCCACAGGGCTCAGGCCTCCATACTATGCAACATTTTCCTTAGCAAACTAGAGAGTACATTTATAAAATCTGCAGGTAACACTAAAATGGGAGGGGTTATAAACACTGTGACGGACAGAATTAGAATTTTAAATGATCTTGATAAACTGTAGAATTGGTCTGAAGTCAATGAGATGAAATTCAGTAAAGATAAGTGTGAAGTTCTGTGAAGAAACAGTGAGGAGTCTTCTAATAGTAGAATCCTGTTACTGTCCTTTTGAGCAGCAACAGTCAGTTTAGTCATTAGCTGGCTTCCTGAAACCTAAAAACTAACTAGAACTGATTTCAGTCATTAACAAGCAAGCTCGTCTATCAAACCCACAGATATACGTATATAAAACACACCAAAGTTAATGCAGATAATCCTCACATTTTTCACACAGGCACAGGAAAGGATTGCACAGGCAACCTTACTTCTGGCATTTCCTAAGTTCTGCATACTAAAATTCACAATCTTAACACTGTTTTAGAGTACTTTTTAAAATGCAGTTTTTAAAACAAAACAAAAAAAAATCAGAAAATTGACCATATGGAATCATACTGAACGCCAGCTTCAGGCACCATTAGGGTTTGGACCTACAGATTCACAGCACAGATTTGTACCACTTGAGCGAATGGCGTTACTAGCAGAGGTAGTAGCCTATTATCCTCTGTGTGGATGAGGACTAGAAGGTGGCACCAATGTGTTTTTTTCAATTATTTGCTGACTCCTAGATTCAATTTCCAGTTCTAAAGGAGAATGCACTCTAGTGGTCACACCTTTCTGCCCAGTTCCCCCAAGGCTGCCCAGTTCTATTTCCTTTCTATCTAACCCATCCCCACTCCTTGCATCTCACCACCCTGGCTACTCTTCATGCCTTGTCTCCTGCTCTCTACACCCATCCTTCTCTAACTTTTCATTCCCCCTCTTTTCCTATCTAACCCCCTAGCTCTTGCCCCTACCCGTCTTCTCCTATCTATTCCCACACCCACTTCAGCTCCTATTTCCTTCACCTTCAGCTCCACTCCAATCCCCCCACCATGCATCTGTCCCCTACCTCCTCTGTATCTATACACTCCTCCTCCCCTCCCTTTGTTCCTACCTTCCCTCTCCCATAGATTCATGTACCCCTCCCCTTCTGCTCTTCCATCATCCTTGGGTTCCTGCCAGTCTTCTTCTTTGGCCCCCACTACTCACCCCTCTGCACTGCAGTCAATCAGCTCAAGTGTTGCCAACCCCAAGTGTTAAAAATCAACCCTCAAAATTCATAAAACTGACTTAAAAATCATGGGATTTTTAAAAAGTAACAAGCTCTTTTTCTTGGCCTCCTGATTTCAGAGCAGTATCCTAATTCCTGGATCTGAGTCTGAAAGAAAAACATTATAAATCGTTGACAAGTTCCAGAGAGGTAGCCGTGTTAGTCTAGTTCAGCAAAACAAACAAGGAATCTTGTGGCACTTTTAAAAACTAACAAATTCATGAACCTCACAATAAAATCACAAGAGTTGGCAAGAATAGGCTGTGGGCTTAGTAGGAGATGCATTCGGAACAGTGGCAATACAGACACCCTGCTCGAAGTTTCAGACCCCAACACTGCAGCAGCTCCAGAAGCCAAGAAGAGCAATTGTAGGGAAAGTCCTGCTCAGATTCTAGAATCCTGGGCTAAAGCTTACCCAGTACAGATGGAATCTTCAGAGAATTAAGCTGTGAATTACTAATAGGCCTCTACTGAGCATGTGCAAACTTGAATTTTATCAAAGAAAAATTTGGGCATATATTTTCACAGGGATGGCAAAAGACATATCCCTGACATCAAATTTCCTTGCCAAATTTTAAGACTCTGCTCCAACAAAGTGTGTATAACAATTTTTTTAAAGATGGGCAAAACAACGTATTCCCTGACTCTTGCTCTCAGAAATGGCTGAATTGTTGTTGCAGAAACTTTAAAATTCAATCTGAGGCAGATACCAAGCATAGCAAAGTTACAAGCTACTGAAGAGAGGGCCATATTGTGGGAAGTGTCTGGCACCCTTAAGTACCTGCATTACTTATAATACATGTAAGATTCCCTTAATAAAAGAGCTAAAATTAGAGGCATTACCAAAAACAGGACTTTGTTTTTAATACCCATATACTAGACTCTCTGCAGTAGGCATGGAACATGTTTCTTTCACAGATTAAAAAGGCTCAGCTATTTCCCATAGTTCTATATTTCACATGGCAGATATAGATATAGATATAAAATCAATATTCATAAGGGGCAAAAATAATAATCAAGAGTAGCCTGAGAAATTATACATGTTGTATTGGCTTTTCTTAAAGGTAGTCCAGTGTAGTGAAAAAACATTTAAATTCTATGTTTAGCAGCTGCCCAGGATCCAGCATTTCTACACAATGGTAATAAAATAATAACAAATAATATAATATTAGTAATAGTTAAGTCAATAGAGATATAATATCTCCATGCTAAAGCATATTTTCTTAAGAGGCCTGGATGTTTAAAATTGTGTACTATGTCACATAAAGGGACAATAGGTTAATAAGGAGTAACAGATGGAAACCCTAACCTGAGATAAGGAGAGAAAATAAGAGGCACAGTAACCATTTAAACAAGTTTTACTATTGTTCTGTCTTTAATGGTTGTATGTTTCTAGTTTGATAAAAAAAATATCTTAATGAACAGTGCTAACAACTGCTTAGTAGCCTCAAAAAGGAAAAAAAAAGTTTTTGCAGATTTCTACAGCTTTTTGACAATTGGTTTTCATGTGATTGCAAGCTTCTGGGAAGGACCATGCTTTCCTGTGTGTTTGTACAGCATCTAGCACAAGAGAGATCTGATCTTAACTGGAGCCCTTGGGTACAACTACAATATAAAACAACCCTATGCAAACAGAGAGTATGCTATATCTTGGTTCTTCTCCTTTATTTATGTCAATATGGTGACATCATCATATCCTTGCCCTGCTCTACGAGCTATGTTTGCGCTCCTCCATTCACCATATAAGAAAAGGAATTGCATGGGCCTGAAGATCATGAATACTGAGATAAGTAGGTGAGCAGCTGGTCAAATTATTATCGTATATGCTCAGGTATAAGACGAGAATTTTATGCCCCAAAATATGCCCCAAAAGCTGTGTTCGGCTAATCTGAGGATCACAGCTAAATCCGGGAGTTTCAAACCTCCCGCCCTGAGCATGCTCAGACAGAGTATGCTCAAGGTGGAAGGGGCCTGGTCCAGGAGCGGCTCTGCTGGCCACCACTGCAGTTCTGGGCCTCCAGCCACGTAAGGGGGGCTGTGGGGGGGCCGGCCCCCCCCCCCCCGCCCCCGCCCCCGGGGGGCCCCGGGGATGGCTTATGCGCAGGTGGTGTGGTTTTCTGGTTTTTTAGGGTTTAAAAACGAGGGTCGGCTTATACGTGGATCGGCTAATAGGTGAGCATATATGGTATATTAAAACCATGAATGTGAATAAAGGTGTTAAGGTGTTTCATGATATAAAGGTTAATTTTTAACTGATGCATATGCTTCTTGGGTCTATTTATTTTTACAACCTGCATGACGCTACAATATCACTGCAGAAAATACCAGATTCCTTTCTGGCCTAATCCTCCTGCATTTCTCCAGTATTTCCTGTCCAATTGAACCAAAGTTTGTTTGAACTTCCCAAATCTAGTCACCACCCAAAAATAACCTGCTTCACACACACACACACTCATATTGTTCCCGACACACCAGACATCTATAAAATACCTTAAATACACATCCACACAAACATACACAAATAAATGATGCCAGCTACACAACAAACACACAACACTACCACTCCTGCACCCACTAACTATACACACAATGACATCATCCTCCCACTCTAGTGTTTCTTCTTTTCCACTACACATATGTATGCATACACCAGAATTTTGTCCTTTGTACATGTAAATGTACCCTGCTGCCCCCTATCCACACATATATCCCAAACACATACACATCATGAGGGTATTGCTGATGTCTCTCCTTACCTGAATCTCACCCCTGGTTTACACTATAAAGTTATTTTGGTATAATCACATCACTCAGGTGTGTGAAAAATCCACACCACTCAGCAATGTAGTTATATTGACTTAAGTGCTTGTGAAGACAATGCTATGGTGGCGGGCAAGCTTCTCCTGCTGACATGGCTACCATTTTTCATGGGATGGGTTAACTAAGCTGAGGGGAGAGCTCTGTCCTATTGCTTTAGAATGTCTTTATTAAGGGGCTACAGCTGCATTTTAAGTGTAGACCTGCCCTCAAATGGGGTTCGAGGGAAGGAAAGACCAACACTACATCTGGCTCTGCTTCCCTTCATCCTTTACTTCCTCTGCCCCTTGAAGCTGCCTAGATCTGTAGCACAGAAGTAGTCTTCAGGAGCATAAATATGGGATAATCTCCACATGCACTTGCATGCTCCCTGATTATTTGTGTGGGTTACCAGTGCCAGCTTGGAAATATTTAGGAACACAATACAAATATAGCCAGACTGATGTCAGGAAAATCATTCTTAAAGATGAACCATTCAAAACCCTTTTCAATTCAATTAAAAAAAATCAAAGGCAAATTCCATTCAAGTATTGCTTAGTAGAATATGAACATTATTTTTGTAGCTGTATGGACAAAGGGAGAAATTAATGGTAGGTTTGCAAGACATAGTTGAGGAACTGGAGTAGGAAGTCAACATTTAGAGAACTATGCACTAAAAGTTTTTCACAGCTGGGCCTTTCAGAATTCGAATGGGAGACACTGTTCTGCGAAGTGAACATCTTTAATTCATTGTTAAAATATGTGGTTTTCCCAGGAATTGAAATTAAGGGAAACATGTTTGTTCAGATGAGCTTACGTCTCAGCCAAACACAACCCAAGCTACATTTTATTTTCTATTTAAAGGGGCATCATATCACAAAAGTTTTAGTACTCCACTGAGTGCACTTAACACAGGAATCAAAACCCATCAATCTCTTTTGGTGTCCATTTTAGGTTCATCATGTTGGAATTTATACTCCTATCACCACCTCTCTACTGCCCCTTATTTTAAAACAAAGGGAAAACAATTAGACTTCTATTTCTTTATGATAAGTAATAAGCCTGAAAAGGTTTGGAGGAAAAGGTGTGGGGAATGTAATGGGAGAAATCTGCTTTTTTAATTTGGTCCTGTCTATGCTGGAAAACTTTATAGTGACAGGAGAACTAGCAAAATGTATGACATCACAAGAGGCAAATAACAGAAAGCTAAGCAAATAGGAGAGGAAAAGCTTTTCAGTCAAACCTCAGTGTCTTGTTTGCATTATTTAAAATTTTTCCTCAAAACTCTCCCTCTCCAGGATCTAATGACCACTTGGTGTTTGGTTGTCTTTGTCAGGGTTTTGCTACTGTATCCCTGCAGTTCTGCTTCTGTAGCACTTCAGTGAAGAGGCAACCTATGCTACTGGGAGAGCATCTCCTATCAGCATAGGAAGGAATTCTGCCTTCCTGAGAGTCAGTGGCTAAGTCAACAGGAGAATTCTCCTGTCTACAACTGGGGTTAGATCAGTTTACTAGAAAACTAGTCCAAGAAATCTCAGAGCCAGCAAGAATTATAGCAATTCCTATGTTCCTAAAGCTCATTTCATGCTGCAGTCCTAAGTTCTGGCTAATCAGGACATTTGCTATTATTTATGCAGATACAGTAATATATAATCATCAAATATGTGAAGTAATTTGCATAACATCTTGAGATTTCTGGGTCTTCAGACTGAATCAGTATGATTGAGCTGGAGTGCTCACAATGAACTTGCTCTAACACCCCACCTCCTCCCACAAAACTAGGAAAGACAAAATTTTACATTGCTGTTATTTCTCAGGTAAAAACAAAAAACAAACAAAACTGCTTAGGTCTTTACTAAAAGAAACAGTAATATGGTAAAAGTATAACTTTTTTTTCTTTTAAATCCTTTTAACCCATTTTTACATCTTCCCTGAGTAACTAAAGATCAGCTGGACCAGCCTGAAATATCTGAGGTGTTCAGGTGTTGTGTTTTGATGAAAACTATAATGATGAGAGACATTGGCTAACGTTCAGAAAGAGATTGTAACGACTGGGGAAGGATGACCAGATCTAGTGGTCAAAATTGCTGGGAACTGGAGCCAGAGTTAAGGCTGGTGTCAGAGTTTGGGGCAGGGTGGAGAAAAGAGGCAGGGAAGGAGAATCTTGGATAAGGAAGGCAGGAACTAAGGAACAGGAAGGAAGACAAAGCTCAGGAGTCAGGTGAATTAGGATACAAAGTGTGTCCTTCCCTGCCTGCCAGAGATCCTCCTAGCTGCTCAGTCAAGCTCCTGTACCTCTTTCTGACTTAAGCAGTGCTTGTAAGCCAACCAGGAGGTGTGAGGGCTGAACCCTTGGTGAACTAGAAGTTTGCTAGCCCCCTTCTCCACTAGCTCTGGTGGGCGCTGTTGCCATCATAGCCTGGGTTAGAGACCTGAGTTCAGGTTCCCAACATTCATAACGTTTAAGAGAGTTTGGATAGTAAGTATTCATTTGCCCCTCTATATCAGAAACCTGCTTCAACCCCGTTTTATTGTCTAAAATTAGTTTCAATAGAAATTAATCATGAAAGTGAAGAGAGTTGAAATAAATACATGCCTAATAAATTCTTTATAAGATACTCAGCTGAAATTAATTTATTGTCCTTTTGACAATCCACAAAGATTAATTTAAAAATTGCAGCCACTGCTTTGAAGTTTTACCATTTTCATTATGATGTCGAAATGTTTTCTGTGGTTGTTCTTTGTTTAATTTTACTCTGAACATATTTTATTTTTTGCATAGACAAATGGAAATTTCTGTTGTGGAAAAATGTTCATGCTTCTTATTAGTTTGACAATATTAATACTATCAGTAATTTATTAAGCTAGGGATATTTGGAAGACTAGATGGTTAGTAGGTCAAATGAGGCCCAAAATTAATGATATAATTTACGAGCTTTTCTGCATATTATTTGAACGGAATTTAGGTCCAGTTCCCATTGGATTGATTTCATTCTCATAGCTGCCATCATTCCAATTGGTGTGGCTCTTGAAATTCTCAACAGACAGGTTTAGAATAGAAAAAAGATGGGGACTGACTTATTCTTTAATTTTAGAGGAATTCCATATGTCATGTTGAGGCACATGGACAATTACCTTCAGAGACCATCACCTTGGTGTGGTGAAGGAGCTTACATGTTTCAGTGGTCTTCAGAGATGTATTGTCAGGAACTTTAGCTGTCCTAGTAGGGAATAGGTCTGAGGGAATGTCCCAGAAAAAGCAAAGTCCAAATCTCCCCCAAGTCCTCAATGGTGGACTAAGCAGAAGAGGATCTCCTGGATCTTAATGGCTGTGAAAGCGGATAAAGGCTGATGCAAGTTGGAGATTGCCAGTTGTCTCGGTCCTCCCTCTGCTACTGGGCTTCAGATCTCTAGCTTGTCATGACTGTGTGAGGGTTACTGTAGGCACATCAGCCTCCTCATGTTAAACGAAATCACGTATGGGCTCCTACCACAGGAAAATAACATTGTAAATCCTGTGGTAGAGATCATTCTCATATCAAGGGATTGCTGAATGAATGGACAGATGAGGCACATTAGAAGGAAAGTTGGGGAAGGTGGCAATGTCCATGCTGTGCTTCTTTTGTGGAAGGAAGGAGGACTTCAGTCAACAATACTAAAATCAATCAAAATTTAAAAATAAAAGAGCACGGTATCTCTTAAGCAACAAAAGGTATGTCTACACTGTGATAAAAGAGTCACGGTGGCTATATCTACACTTGTTAATTTAAATCAACTTAGCATGTCTACACTCAAAAATTAAGTCGACTTAAAGGGGACCCTGCCAAATCAACTTAGAGCGCCCACACTGGATGCCTAAGTTGACTTGAAGGAGCTAGGTGGACCTGGGACTGGTCCGCGGTGGCAGGGGGGACACCCCTTGCCAAGTGCCAGGGGGCTCAACATTTGCCTTATTGTACCTGGGTACAATGGGGGCTGAGCAGGACAAGGACACTGGCAGGGCATAGGAGCAGGGTGGGCAGAGCTATGTTCTGCCCTGTGTGGGGGCATGCCAGGCTCTGCCTGTGCCAGCCACCCTGGCAGGCAGGGCAGTGGGGGAGCCCTGGAGCCCTTTAAGTCGACTTAAAGTCAACTTAGGGCTAATCTGCATCTACACTGGTTAAGTCGACTTAACAAAGTTGATGTAGCCAGTAAAGTCAACTTTAAAGTAGGTATTATAAAGTCAACTTTAATTTTCCTTAAGTCAATTTAAGAAAACTGTAGTGTAGATGCAGATTATATTAAGTCGACTTAATTTGTAAGTGTAGACGCACCCGGTGTGGCCACAGCTGGCCTGGGTTGGCTGATGGCCTCAAGGAGCTATAAAATTACAGTGTAGATGTTTAGGCTTGAGCCTGAGCTCTGAGACCCCGTGATGGGGATAGTCTCAGAGCCTTGGCTCCAACCTGAGCCTAAAGCCAACACTGTAATTTTATAGCCTTGCAGCCTGAGCTCATCACTTGACTCAGGCATTGAAACATGTTGCCACAGGTTTTTTATTTCAGTGTAGGTTTATTCTTCTCTTAAAAGACCTGCCACCTGTTTGGTTACTTGGTCCACCATTCAGTGAGTGCTAGGTCAATTTAGTCCTCTGTTTTCCACAGAGGTCAATGATTTCCTTTTTCAATCCATCACCATAGCTTCCTGTACCATGATGCAGAAGAATCTTGTAATGCTTTAATGCAGGACATCATTGTTACCCCTGGTCCTCCCTTTGCCCCTGAAACATCCAGTCCACCACTCTACTCCTCTTCCCTGCCCACTAGCTTTGAGCTAGTCTTCACTGACGGCAGCAAATTCACTTCTGTCAGATTGATCTTCCCAATCAACTGATCAAGTCTGTGAAGTCGATCGCTGAAGACCTACATAGCAAGTGGGGTATTGCTAAGTTGAAGAGAGGGCATTTCCCTTCTACTCAGCGCACCAAAGACACCATGGTAAGCAGGCAGTAGGCAGTTAAAGGGAGATACACAAGGTATTTTAAGTATTTTGCATATCTTCCTTCAACTGCTGCCAAAATCCTGCCACAGTGTAGACCCGCTCTTCTTGTCAGCTGGATTCAGCACTGCACTAGAATGGAAGTTGCAGCTCCTCTAACTAAATCAGA
Source organism: Pelusios castaneus (assembly GCA_007922175.1). Lineage (NCBI taxonomy): Eukaryota > Metazoa > Chordata > Testudines > Pelomedusidae > Pelusios > Pelusios castaneus. The sequence goes on along the minus strand of ML685888.1, from coordinate 1,560,042 downwards.
GGCAAACAAGCAATGGCTGAACAGGAGTAGAAAATCCACAGCACCATACAAGAGGCTTGGTGAATGTATGAGTTAATTAAGGAAACACTGAGATTTTGTGCGTGCAGAGAAGGACAACCTTTCAGAAGTCTGATCATTCAGAAGAAAACTGCTGGAAGGGGAAGTGAAATGTTTAAGTTGTCTGAAGAAACACTGAAAGGAAGCTGACTGAGACTTGGTGGGTGCTGAGCAGGACATAGGGGAAACATTTCAGAAGATGGATGACTCAGAAGAAGACTGCTAGAACGGGAAGTGGAAAAAGTGTAGGTGGTCTGAAGATGCACTGGAAGGAGGGAGGTTGCTGTGAGAGGAAGGGGATAGATAAGCAGCAGACACGGCAGCAGTAGCAGACAATAAGGAAAGACTGAGAGGGAAAGAATGTTACAAAATGAAAGAAAAGTCAGAAAAAGTGGTAATAATGAGAAAAGGAGAGAGGGAATGCAGGATAGTGAGGAAAGAAGGGAACACAGCAGAAGGAGGTGGAGAAGGAGAATAAGAAGATGAGATGTAGATTTGGAATAACATTTTGAAAAAAGGAAAAAAGAAAGAATTAATAAAACAAATAGAAAAGACAGACTGAAGGGAAACAATCATTGAAAAAACGGTGAAAAAGATAGACCAAGAATGTTTGTAATTGAGATAATGATTCATTTTGAATTGCTTTTAGTTAAATGGGAAATATTATTCATGTAATGTTTCAATATACTGTAGATATGCATGTTGAAAGAATATACACCAATACCATTTCCAGATAAAAAGTGATAGGTCTGAGAGAATACACTGGTAAGTGAAGGGTAAACAACTCTACAGGAATAGTAAACCCCAGCAAACCCTGTAGCCAAGACATTGAGAGTTGAGAGTGATTTATGTTGTTCATTTACTTTACTAATTCTTTTTCATGAACCTAAATGCATCCATCCGTTAAACTACAAGGAGAAAATGGAGCTGAAAACACCCTTGCACACTTATCTGCATTTGCTTTAATTCATTTAGAGTGGCATGATCTGTGTACAACTAGAATGGCACCAGTGCTGCTTGGTATGATAGAGAACTTTAATTTTGACATTCTGCAGAGCAGTCATAATATCTTGGGCCAAATCCTGAGATGCCTGAGTATCCACATATCTTACTGAACTCAATGGAACTTGGGGCTGTTCAGCTCCTCTCAGGATTTGGTTTCTTCATTTTATATCAAAATCAGTTCCCATATTATTTGAAAAATCTCTCCACATGAAAGCTAATGTCTCTGTCACATAATGAACAAAGTACCTTGTATTATGAGCATGGTATTTAGAGAAGACAAGACAGACAAAAAGGATCATTAGGATGTCTCCAGTGATGGTCAGTGATGAAAAACTCTTTTGAAGTTGTACATTTGTTGTTGCTCCTAATTTCTTCAGTCTCAATAGACAGGAAAGAAATCTTCTCTCTGTTGTCTCCCAAACAGCTGTTAACATTTACATTTATTGAAATGCAGGCTAAGAGAGAATAATAGTAACCTCCTGACATCATAAACTGAGCTTTACTGCAAGAGTACAGCTGACTTATTTAGGTCCCACCTCACTCACTTTGATTAGTACCTTAGTTCCATTGGCATTAATGGATGAAATATTTCTTTGAAATTGATCTGACTGCTCAGACAAGGCCTGATCCAAAGTTACTCTGAGAGAGTAAGGATGACAGAATCTAGCCCTTGGCTAATAAAACAGAGACACAAGAGGTAGTGAGAGTCTGAAAATGCTTCACTAAGGAGAAGGTGATCTTTTCTAATTTATGGTTACAATACAACCACTTCAACATTATAGCCCTGTCACCCTCATCAAAAAAGGACTGATAGAATCTTAAATTAGGTATGAATAAGGTTAAATCTTAAATAAGGTTCACTGGAAACAGTCCTGTCACGTATTTCCTGATCAATTCAAAAGAAACAATGAGGTGAAATGAAATCTAGACCATCCATGCATATTTTTGGGATTCAGAAGTCAATTCTATTCAAAAGGATGCTCTTCTCCTTCTCTCCCACCCCAACATTTTGGGCAAAATGTAAAGTATATCATTCATTTCCCAATGGTCATGGGCATTTACCAGTTGCTTGCTTATAAACAACATGGAAACTAACATTCTGAGTACAGAACAGATCATCAAAATACTCCAATTGTATCAAATACTGGAATATATGACCAGTCATCCCTATTTATGGATAGGTCTTTCTATTGGTGACAAAAATGCATTATGATACTTATTACAAGAAATTGCAGATTTCAATGATTTTATATCATATTATTGGTGCTGGTTAATAATTGGTTTATGTGGATAGAATTCTAAGGAGAATTCCTTTTTGTATTTTTATAATGTCTTGCTTAAGCATCCATTACTTTCTTTGTTTTTAAAATAACTTTAGTTAAGTACTGTATATAAAAAACAAATGCCTTCTTAATCAAAATACAATAAAAGTAGGATTATTAAAAAGGGGAGAACTTTAAAATACACCACATTTACATGCTAGAAAATAGATGAACTTATTGCTTTTAATTTTATGACACAATGGATATTTGTAAAGATTGTCACTTGGGGGTAGAACAAATAATTTTGTCCTTTTTTTTTTTTTTTGGATGAATACAAGATGACTGATGGCTAAAACAAACAACCAAAAAAATAAGTGGTCATACAGTCAAAACTGAGACATGTCAAAACAAGCATGTATTATTACTTTGACTATTGTCCCATAGTGAAGTTCTTAATTTCAAGAGTTTTTTTTTAAACTAATATTTTTTCCCACTCGACTCATAAAAATTGAGTTTTATGGGGAAAAACTCAACAGGAAAGCAGAGTTCCCATTTACAGAGAGGACAATGGTGTTTGTCCTTTTCTTAACTGCAAAACACAGTTACGCTGGTGTCAACGGTGCAAATATCTGCAATTTAAACACTATGGTCTAAAGAGCTCCAGAAATGTAGCCCCTGAGGCTTCCCTGATTTGCAGAAATTTGGAGTAACCATTCATTTAGTTTTACAAACATAATGCATGTTTATAAACGTAAGCTCCCCATTAACTTGTCCTTTGACTCATTTAAAGTAAGTCTGGAAAGAGAACTACAAGAAAACTTTTCAGACAAATAATGAAATAAAATACTTAGGCTTATTTTGCTCATGGAATGACTCGAGAGGCCTGACAAAAGCTTATGAAATTTAGAAACTTAGGATACAAGACAGAGCATACCAGACAGCTTGTATAGGCCAATGTGACCTTAGTTAATTGGACAAGCATTGTTGCTTTGAGCAAGCTGGAAGCAACATTTCTTAAATTTTATGTTTGTGTCCTACTCTTGTTAGGCACTGGGAACAGATTTGGTAGAATTGACACTACTGTGGAATGCCAAGTCCTCTGTATCGAGTTTCTGTGAACATGCATTGCTTTTGTATTTTAAACTAGCCCTAGATGTCTGGGATTTTACTTCATTTTCCCCTGAGGGAAAGAACTGGCAAAACTCCATGACTTTTCTACTTGCTTTGCATAAGGAACAACAGGTCTGGGTGGGTGGTCAGCACAAAAGACTTCTCACCATGGAAACAACAGTACGTGGAAAGTATCTTTGCTGAAAATGTCATGTGGCATGATATAAACTCCTGACCAACAGCGCAAATTTAACCATTTGTCTAAACTGGAATCAAATGAAGACGAAAACATGTAGATGTTTAATTCTTGTGCTGAAAAGGAAGAGTTGTGCATTTGAGAGGCAACATATTGTCACACTGAGCTTACGAATGTCTGTAGAAGGCAAGCAACTCAAGTAAAGTATTATCTTAAAAAAATCAAGAGTCATACACTTCTTGTGTCTTTTTTAGAAGTGTCATATTATAGTCTAATATTCTAGCTCTCATTTAATTTGTTTAGATTCTTTCATCACTGATTTATTAAAACAAATCACGTACAATGCAATGAGGCAAATCACTGAGACAACAATTCAGTTGCAATATCCAGCTGATGTAACAATATCAACCCCCAAATGAATTTGTTCAATCATCTTGTACTTTCTTTGATTCTTTCAACAAGGTTTGGATTTGTATTCCAACTGCTTATGCCATAGCTACTTAATGTTTGCTTGTCAAAAACCCAGCATCATGTTGTCTTAATTTTACTTTCATTGCAACAATCTCTTTGGTGAACATTCAGTTGACTCCACATGGAGCTCTTGCCTCAAAGCCTTCATATGCCAGGCAGCAGCCTCATGGGGACCACTGGTAGAGGCTGAGAATCTAGGCTTCTTTCCAATTCCTTGCACTGCCTTGCATTTCCCACCGAACCCTGCTTAACCAGGCCTTCTCCAACTCTTGCCCATTCACAGTTCACATTGCCCCTTCCTCTTCACTGCCCACTGTCCAGTTTGACTGCTGCACCAGATAGTGCCACTTTGGATGCAGGGGCATGGGGATCTCAGTCTGTACACACTAAGTCATTGGCCTTCCCCACTGCACCCACAGCCCCATTCTCCTCCTATATCCTCTCCTCAGTAGAGCCTGTCCCCTTCTCTTTCACATCCCATGTTTCACCATCAGCCTCCCAGAATTCCAGACTCTCAGTAAGGAAGCTGTTGAGCCAGAGAGTCAGGCTGGCAGTGGCAGAGAACAGTAGCTGATGAAATCTGATAAATTCCTGAGCTATCCTTTGATGAAATCAAATATGTTTTATGGAACTAGTGGGACTAAGTCTAAGCTGTTATGAAGATATTTGTGTGTCACATTTGGAATGTGGCTCAGCGGGCAGGAGTCCTCAAAACATGAGAATCTGAGGGTTTTTCTTAAAGTTTCTTTTTGAAGTCTTAGAGTCAGTGAGTATTTGATTAAGAAAATATACAGACAATTCAATCAATCCATGAAGACTTAATGGCTATGTCTGCACTTGAAAATTTAGGTCGACTTTAGCTAAGTCGACTTAGTGAGTCTACACCTAAATTTTAAATCGACTTTGGGGGGAACTTACAAAGTTGACCTAGAGCATCCACACTGGCTGGCTAGGTTGACTTCTAGGGGCTAGAGGGACCTAGGGCAGGTCCACAGGGGCAGGGGGGCACCCTTTGCCCAGTGCCAGGGGGCTCAGCCTTTGCCCCATTGTACATACGATGGGGCAAAGGGGGACAGGGACCCTGGCAAGGCATAGGGGTAGGGTGGGCAGGGCCCTGCCCTGTGGGGGGGCATGCCAGGCTCCTCCTGTTCCCCCCCCCGACAGGGAGGGCAGTGGTGTAGTCCTGGGGTAGCCCTAAGTAGACTTAGGGCTACCCCAGGTCTACACTGGCTTAAGTCGACTTAAAAAAGTCGACTTAAGCCTTAAGTCAAACTAAATTGAGGTTTAATAAAGTCAACTTAATTTTCATTAAGTCGACTTAAGCAAATTGCTTAAGTCGACTTAAGGAAACTGCAGTGTAGATGCAGGATAAATTAAGTCAATTTAAGCAAGCTTAAATTGACTTAATTTACAAGTGTAGACACACCGTATGTGTGTAACTAGTGTGCTGCTACAGTAAGACACCAGCTGTTCTGGCCATTGAGCCCTCGTCAATTGCTTGGTGGGGTGGGTGTAATGGTTTCTTGGTAGATCCCCAGCAGACTTTCAACATGGGCCTCCTCAGACATAGTCCCACTCTCCATCAGTTTGCCTCCTCACTACTCCTCTTTCCCTAATCAAATCGCCATATTTTCCCACCCTTTTGTCCACTCTCATCACACTCTTAACCCATTGAACCCTTCATCCCTTGTCCCCCCTTCATCCCACAAACATACCAATCAGTTCATTTTCCTGTACAATTTCTCTCTCTGTAATGGCCCTTCAAACCCAGGGTGGATACATGAGACCCCCTCAGGGTTTCACAGCTGCATCCCCTGCCGCTCTCACTGTTTGGAAGACTACTCCTTATTAGAGTGAGGTACCAGCCTCGCTATAACTAAGGTTGTCTCCTATCATCTGTTTAACGGTTGACCTTTCTCTAAAATTGGCATACTTTCTCAGATTTCTTTGAAATTTGGTATGCCTCAAGTGGGTGTGAAGTAGGATAAATGACTCAAATTTGGAGTAATTTGAATGCAGAGTTCTGGAAAAATAAATCCTTTAAATATAACCATTTTAAAAAAAGCTTTCTAAGTGGGAACATTTTTGCCCAGAGCTAGAGATCAAACTATTGATGTGATGAGGGTCCAAATGCTCTTCATTTGTCAAATTTAACCCAAGATAGTGGATGGCACCCACTAAATCTATGGTTTCTATTCCAGGAAGTAAGGACTTCAGGGAGATGTGTTTCCTGCTTGTGGTGAGATGACCTGGATACATTAGTGGGAAGGGGGGCAGTGAATTGAATGGGGACATGGCTGGGGAGGTGTGGCAAAGCAGGCGGTGGACTCAGCTGTTGTATCTGAGAGTGTGAGCATGGGGTAGGGTGGTGTGCTCAATATGCTAATTTTAGGACAGGATATGTACCACTTAGTGGCTACAACTCCTGCCAACATCATATGCAAAGTGCCCACACAGTCTACCTCTTCCCTCTTTCAGCAGCATCCCAATTTGGCTGATTAATACTTTACTCAGCTAACCCTGTGACTGCTGAAACAAACTAGCTCGCAAGCAGCATTTTTCTCATTTTGCCTATTTGTAAATTTACTTTATTATCAATGGGAAGATTTGTTCATTGGTTTGTGACCATATAGTGAAATCAATGTTTACTGACATTTACCAATAAAAATCAAATCCTTCCATACCTAAGTATGCATAATTTCTATGCAGAATTGTGTAAGCTACATTGGAAGCAGAGCATAGGACTTTTATTGGTTATTGTCAGCAATAAGGTGATGTATGAGGCGGTTCTAATGCTTATATGATAGTTAAATGGACATGTAGGTTGAGATGGTATCCTGTGAATAAGTGTAAAGGAATTGTAAAAAGGTGGGAAACAGTTCTTAAATTATACACATGTGGTTTTCTTTTCAGGAGCTGGCTAAGTGTGTGAGTGTAAGCCAGGCTCTGGAACCTCTTGAATCTTACAGCACCAAAGGCCAGCATGAGTCCTACTATATGGGTACTGGGGCATCACTCAAAAAGGATAGAGAAAAGATGAGCAATCTTTTTTTCCCCCTTACTTTTTTCCCTTTTATAGTGTTATAAGGTATTTTGTGGGTGACAGTGAATGCGTTGTAAAAGAAGGTGAAGACATTGAACATTTCAGCAGTTCTGGGGTTGGCAGAGTAAAGGGTGTGTGTTAATAAACCAGATTGGAGTATTGCTGAAAGAAGGAAGAATTACTTACTCTGCATTCCCTGGTTTTCAGAAGTTTTGAGCCTTGCTCAACTCAACATTCTTCCAGAGGACAACATACCATCAAGCAATCTGAACTCTGTTTCAATGTAGTTTTTTGTCATGGAACATTTTATAGATGAAGGGTATTTCTGCCCTGTCCTTTCTGCAGAATATCCAGACTCTAACAAAGACAAGCCTAAGAGGCTCACAGCTTCACTCAAACATTTCTATGGTCATCAAAGGACAAACTGGAGGGAGAGACATACTAGTGGTGATTTGAGCTTTGTAAAACCGTTACTGTCATAAATTAAAACGTATTTATTTTCATCAGAATTCAGTGAAAGCACATTTTTATCAATATTTTTCATATTAGATAGCAGGTAATATCACTTCCTTTGTCTTTTATAAGGTACCAAAATATATGATGAGATACAAAATTCAAAATTGTATTGAATACCACCAAGCTACATTTTAAAAATAAAGAGAACAGTTAAGTTCTGTAGCAATGAAGTGCAGTAACTGTTGCCATTTTATTATCTATCTATCTATCTATCTATCTATCTATCTATCTATCTATCTATCTATCTATCTATCTATCTATCTATCT
>ML685888.1:1429956-1552105 GCA_007922175.1 Pelusios castaneus | reverse complement strand
TCTATCTATCTATCTATCTATCTATCTATCTATCTATCTATCTATCTCATTCTTCCCAGGTAACAAACATTTACTTTCAGTTTAATTTAATTGGGTTCATCTGAGATCAAGTGCATGCAAGTTCATGTCTAGTGAAAACTTGCTCACTTCCAAGGTTGAGGCTTTCACCTACACTGTTGGCAAAATTCAGTGGCTACATAGAGTAGCTTGCGCATCTCCTGTTGACTTTCTAATTTCTACTTACCATGGCATCCCCACTATGCTGTGTCAAACAATAGAAAATGCCCTCCCATCCATGCAACATTACTCTGTTTGGTAGGGTGGATTAGTGGGGTTGATTTATGGATTGATTGAGCAGGTCTCCACTGTTGCCCAATCAATCCTGCAGAATGGTGGCACTGATAGTGATGCCACCAGTGTAGAAGTAGGCTGAGATAAGCCTATTGAACATCTGACTCGAGTCATCGGCCACACATATCTCGTAACTCCAAATGTAAGTTTTCAACAGTGATTAGTGGTTTTGAGTGCCCAGCACTTTCTATGGCTCAGGGCCCTTTAAGTTGTTTCAAATAGGACACTCAAAATTCAAGGCTTTCAAAATCACTAGTCACTTTTTGAAAACTTAAGCTTAATACTTTATGCTGGCCTTTTTCAATATCTGCCTGCACACCAATTGTAAAAAGATTTTTCCTCAGGCCTTGTAACTGCTTTCCTTGTTTTCCATTTCTCTGGATATTGATTTGAAAAAAGGTTTTTTTCCCTTTCTCTACTGTTCCTTACAGAGCCTCTGTGTATTTTCAGTGATTTTCTACTCCTTTGGCTCTTCTCTTCAGGACAATGGTAGCCACACAGCAGCCAGCTTGTAGAGGCAGGTTATCCTAGGGGACAACACTTCTTATATTATCTTCAACCCAAGAAGAAGGAACTGTCTTTTGTCCCCAGGAGATAGTTTAGATTTTGGTACAGGAAGCAAATGTAAGCTATGTTTGTGAAGTCTAGAAGCTCAGGTCCATTGAGTTTGAACTCTCAAATTCATTCAGGTTTTGTAATTAGGCAAAATGCATTCATCCAGTTCTAATGAGAACAAATGGGTTTGAGTTACAACATTAAGATACAAATCTGGAGTCAAACACCAGAGTTTTGGGCTTTTATTTCATGCACTTCTGTAACAAACAGCAACCTCTCGTTCTTTTGTTGAATTCCGTTTGATCTGCTGTATGTTATAAACACTAGAGAGTCTTTGACCCCCAACTCTACTGATCAGTTTTAGTTAAACTATCTAAATGGTTTGCTTAACATAATTGTGGGTATTTCACTTTGAGGTTAGTTAATAGTTAACAGAATGTGAATCCTTTCTGTAAAGGTAGTCAGAACAGCCTAGGGCAATTGTTCATACTGCACAGTGAGATAAAACTGAATATAACCTCTTCAAAATATGACTATCTGAAAGAAAATGCTCAAAAGAAAACCTATTCTACTACTATTATGAGTCATTTAAAATAGTTGGTTGTAATTAACTTCCCATTCTTTCTCTTAGAGAATTACTCAGAGAGTGGGAGTATGAATTTAGTGAACTATTGAGAATACAAGTTAGTTCATATATACAGAATGAAAATGAAAACAGGCCCTATAATCCCTTAAATCCTAGAGAAGGCTAAGTATCTTTCGGCTCTTGATGACCGTTAGGCAGTTTTACACCAATAAACCAAATACATCTTTCAGATTTCCCCAAAATACCCAACTGTCCCCTCAGAATATTCAGACTCCATTTTTGTTGAGTAGATGTGGTTGTTCTGCAGTCTTGAAAGTGGGTTATAATGGGTGCAAAGGCACAATTTCAGTAGTTTCTTTTTTTTCCAGAAAATGTCCCTTTTTTAAGGTTGTACTGATGTGATATTGAGGAGCTTAACATTTAATTTTAAAACAGCCCTTATTTCTGCCTTTTTATAACAGAAAATAATATAGATGATTAACACAGTGGACGTAAGTCAAAACACTGTATGTCTGCAGTACGGAGGTTTTCAATGGAGAGGGAGATGCACATAAATAAGAAGTAACTCTCAGCCCCCAAGTGTTAAAAAATCATAACTCAACCCTCTCCCTCCCCCAAAATCATGGCATTCATTTGAAAATCATGATTTTTAAAAAAATAATAAAATTTGGGTTCTTTTTATTGCTTTTTGGTATTGGAATGCATAGGGGATCACATGTTCAAGCTTTTCACCACAATTACAAGGGGTAGCAACATACCTAAAAAAAGAGAGAGAGAAACATTTTTAAAAGAAAAAGGCTGAGACTCTGAGGCAGTAACCTGATTCTAGCTTCTGAGGCTCTTAGAAAACACAAAATATCCTGCCACTTGCAGTAAAACCACAAGAACTGGCAACATTGTGAAGTATGTGGAAATGGAGAGGGATACAATAAAGAGAACAGATCAGCATGAACAATAAGTGTTGTAACCTAAAGACAGAGCCATCTAAAGTTGTATTTATTTCTGCTTTGCTCTTTGTTGTATACTATTTCTCTTTTTCCAGGCAGCATTCATGCAGGAGTGGAGTCAATCTGTTAAATATTTTCTCTCCAGCGTTTTTCCAAAAGACGGGTTATTACTCATTACGGATCATTAATGACTAGTTTGTAGCCAGGAGACAGGGAGGTTCTGGCAGAGTATGGTCTTTCCCAGCCTATTAAAGGAAGGCTTTTGGCCATTAGACATTTTGGAAGCCAATTTATAATACAGATTAATGTTATTTCATAACTTATAGACACATAGACTCTTAGACTTTAATGTCAGAAGGGACCATTACGATCACCTAGTCTGACCTCCTGCATAATGCAGGCCACAAAACCTCTCCCACCCACTCCTGTAATAGACCCCTAACCTATGACTGAGTTTCTGAAGTCTTCAAATAATGGTTTAAGGACTTTAAGGTACAGAGAATCCACCAGCAAATTACCTTTGCGCTGTGCTACATGGGAAAGCAAAAAAAAAAAAAAAAAAAAACCCAAGGTCTCTGCCAATCTGCCTTGGGGGATAATTCCCTTCTGACCCCAAGTATATCATTCAGCTAAACCCTGAACATTTGTGGGCAAGACTCACCAGCCAGACACCCAAAAGGAATTCTCTGTAGTAACTCAGAACCCACCCCATCTAATATCCTATCACAGGCCATTGGACATTTTTCCCATTAGTAGTCAAAGATCAATTAATTGTCAAATTAGGCTGTCCCATTGTACCATCCCCAACAAGTACTTCAAGAAACTTTCATTTCTTGATAGCTTCTTAGGCCATATAACATTTATCTACTGCACGCATCTGCTAGTTGTATGTACATCTTAGAAAGCTTCCTTGACGTTTATGCTTCAGTGTGTTTGTCATCTGTAGTCCTCCCTACAAAATACATGAGTTCCATGGGGTCTATCATTCTGAAATATTTTGTACATGTGAATTTGTTTCACATCTTTAGGTCCTGGGAACTGATATGACTGAGAATCACGTGTGTGAAGATGTGGAGTGGAGAAGGACAGAGCATAGCAATCTCTCACTAACACATTTTGGCTATGTCTACACTTGTTAATTTAAGTCGACTTAGTGTGTCTACACTTAAAAATAAAGACAACTTAAAGGGGAACTTAAAAAGTTGACCTAGAGTGTCCACACTGGACGCCTAGGTTGACTTCTAGGGCCTTAGGGGGACCTAGGGGAGGTCCACAGGGGCAGGGGGGGCACCCCTTGCCCAATGCCAGGGGGCTCTGCCTTTGCCCCATTGTACCTAGGTACAATGGGGCAAAGGGGGACAGAGACGCTGGCGGGGCAGGGTGGGCAGCGCTCTGCTCTGCCCTGTGGGGGGGGGCATACCAGGCTCCCCCTGTGCCCCCACCCCCGGCAGGGAGGGCATTGGTGTAGCCCTGGGGTAGCCCTAAGTCGACTTAGGGCTACCCCACGTCTACACTGGCTTAAGTCGACTCTAGGGAGTCGACTTAAGCCTTAGGTCTAATAGAAAGGTAGTGTTATAAAGTTGACTTAATTTTAATTAAGTCGACTTTATTTTCCTTAAGTCGACTTAAGCGAGCTGCTTAAGTCAACTTAAGGAAAGTGTAGTGTAGACGCAGGGTAAATTAAGTCGACTTAAGCAAGCTTAAGTCGACTTAATTTACCAGTGTAGATGCAACCTTTGAGGCATGCTATTTGATCCTGCCCCTTTTGCTGGTATGCCTTTTAATGCTCGGAATTGCCATCGGAAAGGCTTGTTTTATTATAGGTAGCTGTGCAGCACGCAGCTAACTGTACTATTCCTTGAGCTCAGTTGTTCATTGTAGCCTCTTGCCCACTTGCAGGAGATTTGGAATTTTCCCAATATCAAGTATGCATGGTTTCACTTTATTTTTAATGGATTCATGTTGCCTGTCCTCCACTGGAAAATCTTTTATGACAGAATTTATAGCTGCTTAATTATTTTTGGATTTCATGGAAAGACAGGAATGCTATGCACCTTTCAGTTGGTTTTTATGGCTATGTCTACACTTGAATAGTTAGGTAGACCTTATGAAGTCAACTTAATAAGGTCGACTTTAAGTCGACTTAAATTGGACCTTACAAAGTCGACTTAACAAAAGTCGACAACTTTTCAAGTGCATATGTGGCCCCTTTTCAACCTTATTAAGTTGACTTAACATTTTAAGTCGACTTAATAAGCTCCGCCAAGGGGTTAATCCCCGTCTCCACTGGCTTAAGCCAATTTAATAAAGTTGACTTAAGCACTAGTTCGAATTAAAACTTTTCCTTAATTCGATTTAAGGAGCAGCTTAAGTCAACTTAAGGAAAGCCCAGTGTAGACGCGGAATATTTTAAGTCAACTTAAGCCTCCTTAAATCGATTTAATTTGTAAGTGTAGACACACCCTATGTCTACTTCATTCTTGTGAAGGGTTTCCTTCTCAAGTGGTGGTGCTAGCCCATTGGAGGCCCTAAGCAGGAATATTTTTGCCTCCCTTCGGTCACCCTCACAACATAATAAGAAACAAATAGGGGGCCCCCTTGAGCTGCCGGAGGCCCTAAACAATTGCTTATTTTGCTTATGCTTAGCACCAGCTCTGCTTGATTTGTTTAGCAACAGCCACCCCAGGCATCAGTTCATTGATTACACTGCTTAAGAATCAGAAAACTAATGTAGAATAAATATAAGTAATTTTTATTTAGCTTTGGCTGGAGAACAAAGGAGGATGACAAGGAAGATTCAAAAGACTGAAAAAGTCAACAGGCCTTGGATTCCTAAGTTACATTTGAAATGGGACTTAAGGCTTGTCTATATATAGCGCTTTTTTTGTTTAAAGAAAAGTGCCCATACAAATAACTTGATAGTAAATTTGGAAAATGCCTCTCCCACCCCTCTTCTTCCTGCACCAGCCTTCTTCTTCCAGCGGCATGCTCCTTTCCCCTGCTGATCCCACCCTCCAGCTGGGCAACGAGGCAGACAAAAAAGGTGCTGGTACTCCGAACCCCTGTGTACTGTCACAAAAAAAGCACTGTCTCTATATAAACATTGTAATGCTTTAACTTTACCAGTATAGGTAAAGTGATACAACCCACCCTAGGTTGCATGTGCTTATACCAGTATAGTTTACTCCATATGAAAAGAGGAATAAACTGTACTGGTATAACCACATTTCCTGGCATAACTGCACCCACTCGAGGTTTGTACCGGTAAACTATAATAATTAAATTGACATTGTTAGCCAATATAAACACTGTTACAGACCAGGCCCAAGGCTTCTAAGTCACTTAGGTGTTTTTACAAATGTTACCGAGTACAACTACAAGATACTAGGCTTGATGCAGGAATAACTAAGTAGTGGTCTTTGGCCTGTGTTTTGCAAGAGATCAGAGTAAGTGAACATAAAGGGTGCGTCTATACTTGAAAATTAAGATGACTTAAACTTGCTTAAGTTGACTTAATTTACCCTGAATCTTCACTACAGTTTGCTTAAGTCAACTTAAGGAAAATAAAGTCGACTTTATTAAACCTGATTTTAATTCGACTTTATGATTAAGTCGATGTTTTTCAAGTCGACTTAAGCCAGTGTAGACCTGGAGTAGTCAACTTAGGGCTACTCCAGGACTCCACCACTGCCCTCCCTTCTGGGGGGGGGCAGAAGGGGAGCCTGGCATCCCCCCCCACAGGACAGGACAGAGCCCTGCCTATCCTGCTCCTATGCCCTGCCAGGGTCCCTGTCCCCCTTTGCCCCATTGTACCCATGTACAATGGGGCAAAGGCTGAGCGCCCTGGCACTGGGCAAGGGGTGCCCCCCTGCCCCCATGGACCTGCCCTAGGTCCCCCTAGTCCCTAGAAATCGACCTAGGCGTCCAGTGTGGACGCTCTAGGTCGACTTTGTAAGTTCCCCCCAAAGTCGACTTTAAATTTAGGTGTAGACATGTTAAGTTGACTTAACTAAAGTCGACCTAAATTTACAAGTGTAGACATAGCCAAAGGTTCTTCCTGGTTTTACAGTCTATGAATCTCTAAGTAGAGAGCATTTCAAAAGAGAATACTATTAATGATAGGCAATAGTGAAGTTGTGACAATCTTGGGTATTATTGTTACAGTCCAGGCTATTCTTTCTATGCCTCAAAACTAGTCACAGTTTATGTTTTTGTTTAACTTGGCAGTGTCCCATTAAAAGACCCAGTTGAAACTTGAATTTCCATTCTGCTACAAATTCTGACATTTTGAAATTGCCTTTTGTTCAGATGAGACCTTTCCCATGACATGAAAACTTTATTGTTTTGTTTTGAATTTATGATCATTACAAATTATAATATAGTTGAAAGGAGACTGTAGAAATGAAGCACTGTAACCTTATCAAAACAAAACACTTCATCACATTTTTTAATCAACAGTTTTGATGAAAGTGGTATGTTAAAACGATGCATTTTGATTTTGTCAAATCAGCCCTTTCTAGAGAAAAACATTCTGCTGGAAAATTTTTTGAACAGCTATGACAGGTTGCTCCCCAGATCTGGCCTGGTGTGCCACTGTGACACACCCCCCACCCCCGATTCCGGCTCCTGAATCTCGACTTAGCCTGCTTTGCCAAGCCTTTCCTTTTTTTCCCCACAGTATGATATAAATATTCTGCTTCAGTACATAAATGCCAAGAAGAACTGTTAGGCGAAATTCACTCATGGCATAAAAAAGTGTAATTCCTCAGATATCAATAGAGCTGAATTTGATCCATTAAAAATAAAGACATTTATGGCATCAAGGTAGCTCTGCTGTCACAGTGTATGAGCTGCTTGTGGAAGAGATTGCTTATGACATGTTATGCAGCCATCTACCTAAATCCATCACTGTTTTCTCTCTCAGATCTCAATAGGAAAAGTTTCTTGGCAGTGGCCAATTTTCTGCAAAATAGATTGAAAAGGAGAGCAAACCACTTCTGCAGGTCCTGCATCCCTGCTGAACAAAAAATGATAATTCATTATATATAGCTCTTTGAAAGTTGAATAAGTTTATATCATAACATGTGTCCAGGAAAGGAGGAAAACGGTATTCAACAATTATATTTAAAGGGCCAGAGTATTTGGTATGGTGTGGTAACTTTCTACCACACTGCTGGCAGAAACTGGCCTTAAAGCAGGAGAGGATCCTGGCAATCTTCTGCTGTCATAGGGTGCATCTACACTTGAAAATTAAGTCGACTTAAGCAGCTGCTTAAGTCAACTTAAGGAAATTCAAAGTCGACTTTATAACACCTCGTATAAAGTTGACTTTCAGGCTTAAGTCAACTATTTAAGTCGACTTAAGCCAGTGTAGATGTCGGGCATGGGTCCCTTCTCGCCGGGACCACTCAGGTCCCAGCAAGAAGAGACCGCGGGGCTCACTTCCTTGTCCCCAGGACCCACGCTCCAGCTGCTCAGCAGCTGGAGCACAGACCCTGGAGAGAAGAAAGCCCCATGCTCCCTTCTAGCCGGGACCCTGCTCCAGCTGCCAGCAGCTGTAGCTCGGGTCTCCGGCTCTTCCCCCTGGCCGGGACCACTCGGGTCCCGGGGAAGTTCTTCCTGGGGTCCAAGCGGTCCCAGCTAGGAGGGTTCCCTTCTGCCCAGGACCTGAGAAGTCCCGAGCAGAAGGGAGCCGAGTGGTCCAGGGCAGAAGGGAGCTCCTTGCTCCCTTCTCCCCCGGACCGCTCAGGGGCTTGCTGCCCCGGGGAGAACCAGCCGCATGTGGGGCTGCCTCTCCCTGGACCGAACAAGTCGACTTAGAGAGTCCAGTGTAGACTCTCTAAGTCGAGTTAGTAAGGACCCCTTTAAGTTGACTTAGGAGTCCAGTGTGGACTCTCTAAGTCGACTTAATAAGGTCGACTTAAAGTCAACTGATTAAAGTCGACTTTTTTAAGTCGACCTAAATTCCCCAGTGTAGACATAGCCATAGAGACTTATGTCACTGTCCCTCCTTGCTGCCAACACAACACAGAAAACAGGTGCAGCCAGAGTAAGAGCGTCATGGCTGGAATCATTTGCAATCTGTTGTTCCTCAGATGCATTTCCAGCCTCTTGCACCTGTTTGCAGCCAGCCAAAGTCATCAGACTACTCCAACATGGAGTAGAATTGACCCCCAAAAGAGGATATAGGGAGCACAGAACTAAGCTTTATATACATGGTTCACTAGGGCTATAGTTGAGTATCTGGTTGGAACTCTGAAGATCTCTTCCCATTTTGGGTAAGGCAGACCAAAGAGGGCCCCCCTTTTGGATCTCATTGGTTATCCTGAGGAATTATGGGATTACTGACTGTTCTCACCCAGGGTTACGTTTGCTGCAACCAAAGCAGACCCATTTCACAAGTAACCTGAGGGCAAAGACCAGAACTACGTTATAAACTCTATGATGTCTACCTGCAGGAAGGAAACAGTTTTTAAATTCACATAATAAACAACTTACTGTTTCACAGAGACAGCAACACTATGGAAGTAAATAGCAAAGAGAGAAGGTGTGTGTGTGTGTGTGTGTGTGCATGCATGCGCGCGCACGTATCCATGTGTAAGTGCTTCCAGAAGTGGGAAGGGATGTTGAATTGTTATGTAGATTCTGTTAAACATCTGCAAGGCTGTGGTCTATAAAACCATGACAACAGAAGTGCTACTGGGTAAAACGCAGTGGGGAAGGACATATCATCTGCTTTTGCCCAAATATACAGAATTATTGACGGACAATTGTCAATGTCAACAAAAACATTATTGGGATGAGAAATATTAAGCTCCTCCCACAGAAGGCTCCCACAATGCTGAATTAGTGAGCACAAAGACATAAAATTTGTAATTATTTCTTGGGAGCCTAAATCTCCCCCTTTTAGGATGATAAATTATGCTGCACAGGACATGTAGTGAAAATGGAGCCTGGGATTTATTATTCTGACAACCTTAGAACTGTACGGATTTTGTAAATTAAACTATGGAACATCTGCCAGCCTGAGACAGGTGGGTAATTTAAACTGAAATTGGGCTGAGTTTAATTGGATATTATGAACACAGTGAAACTTTTAAATGTCAAGTGCTGATGGGTACAGTAAAGAATGCTCTATATGTTTGCGTATTTCAGAATGCATTAGAGACTGGACAGTGTATCTACAATTGGCTTCTCTACTCTGTGCACACATGCTGTGCTAGTTCGAAGGGAGGGGCTTTCCTTTGAACCAGCACTATCCAGTTGTTGGGGTGGTGTTGCAGGATTCCTGATTGGCTGTGCAAGTCTTCACAGACCTGAGCAGTCGATCAGGAAATTCTAATTGATGGCAGTGAATTTGGCCCCCATCAATGAAGACCTGCCCACTATAAATATAGGGGTGGCCAAACTTACTGACTCCCTTGAGGACCCTCTCCCCACTGGGCAGAATCCTCAAGCCCCGCCAGTCTGCCATAGGGCAGAAGCGCCGAACTCCCCACCCCAATATGGTAAGTAGAGGATGAGGGGAGGTAGCATAAGGGGCCCCGCAAGCTGTACTTCAACTGTAAAAGAACAACATACAGTTCACAAGACACAGTTTGGCTGCCTTGGCATAGGATATGATGTGTTATTTTATCTGTACATTATCTGGTGTGCAGATTTTTCATTTACCCATTTGACAAATATGGAACAGAGGTGTTATAACATAGGGAAAACCACAAAGACAAGCTTAACATACAAGCTGGCTGTGTCTTCACAATGTGTAATGCAAGTCTGATTCATATAAGATAGAGGGATACAAGTTCAATAAAGGTGACATTAATAGCAATACTCAAGAGGAATTGTGACAGAGGTATTCAAACACAAATCATAGAAGCTGTAAGGAGCCCTCCTTCTCTTACATGATAATGGGAGAAATGGTCCTGGTTGTAAAAAAGTAAACCAAACAACAAAGAATGCAAAATGCTTCAGTAACTGAAAATGTAGACATGGATGAAATGCAGTTTCTAATACTCAAAATCATTAAGAACTGTGGGAAAACCCACAATACTTTCTGCTGTATTCTTTTTAACAGAACAATTCATTCTTTGCCCTTACAGATTATCCCTTAGCTGGACACACAAACTTCAGGAAGCAAGACCAACCCAAAATAAGAAAGATTGATTAATTCCTTTCCCTCCTGACAATTATAATGTCTATTTTATTATATCCAATCCAGAAACTTTCACTAATTACTTTCCTAGTGGAAGCTAGCATCATCAAATGGATAGTTTAACTGCTCTAAAGCTATCTGATTACACAATGTGGTTTAAGATAAAAGCTATTCTACCTTTCATCTCCCCACCCATTCCCTGGCTCATTTTCCCTGCCTTGGACTTCAGTGCTTACAGAATGTGTACATAGAGGGTAAATGCTGAATGCAATACTGTGATTCTGACAAGTGATATCATTGGAATTTACAATCCATAGAGCTTTTTATGTCATGTAAATAATGCCACTATAAACACTGCACCCATTGTCTAGTTTGTTTATACAACACTGCTTTGTTGTTCATTATGATAAATTCCATAGAGGATGAGAAGTATAAACTTCTGGTTTATAAAATTTAGGATGACTGATTCAACACTTGGCAGGGTTTATTTTATCTTTCTGAGGTAGATAAATTGAGTACTCTGCATGGGTCTTTTGTATGAGCCCTTAAATGATACTGACACCTTGTATTTTTGCAGTAAGATTAAGGTCCTGTGGCAAGTTTTGAAAAATGGGCTTTGCCCAGATATCCTTAGCCAAACTCTCCCTTCTCAACAGTGTTATGCAGTGTGATGTTCATTAGCTGGTTTTCCCTCCACATCACGGTGTTATTTATATAAAATTTATAAAGTGCTTTGGTATACTTTGGGATCAAAAGTTCTTATATATGCAAAATACTGTCATTTGAATGCCTATACAGGGGTGACAGATTTTTCGTCCAGTAAAAATGGCAGTAGAAAGCTCGGGAGAGGAGTAAATGACAGAAGGCAGATTAGGTCATTATTAGTAATAAAAATATATTATGGCACTTCTCAGAAACTCCAGTCAGACTGGACCCCTTTTGTACAAACTATAGTTGAAAACAATCCCCATCCCAGACAGCTTGCTTATTTTATGCCGAAGAAAAGATTTGTGTAGCTATTACCACTTGTAACATTAAAATGACAATTTGTATATTTCAAATGTGATGTTTCCACTCTTTACAACCCATTAATAATGACACAAGATCATGCTTATTCACTAAAAAGAGAGGCGCAATCTTGATATTAAAACTCCACCATCATAATTAATACTACTTATTACCTTTGTCAGCAGTCTCCACAGAGGCCAAGAGTTCAATGATTGTGAATAATGAACTTCACCGCTACCTGAATTTTTTCTGTTCCAGATTGGAGCCCAAAGGTCAGATCACATGGTCATTCCTGAATTGCTGATGTCTGTCCTGTAGCTTTTCTCATGATAGAGGAATTTAATCTCCATAGTGATAATTTGCCTCCTCCACCAGTGATAAATTTCCTTGGGAAAAATAGTAAAAATGTATTTGAATTTAGCAACGAATCCATGGCACTCTGAGTGAATGAGAATCATTTGACTGATGAACCTTTTATAAATTCAGATCTCCTAACCAGTGAATCTCTGTTTTTTAAATAAGAGCTGAGAGTTTAGTTGAGCATGGATGAAAAAGAAAATAGAGAACAACATCACATGATATGGATGCATGCAAGGTCAAAATAATATTAGACTGAACAGTCACTAGCTTAATAAAATAATCTTATTAATCATTATAAAGTACAAAGTTTTTTGCAAGTGTCATTGTTATCAAGCTAACAGCTAGGTTTGGTGGATAATCAGTTGAACCTCAACATCCAGTGCAATGCCGAGGCCCAAAGAGCTAATGTCATCCTTGGAGCTATAAAGAGAGAAAGTAGAGAAGTTACTTTACCTGTGTATTCGGCACTGGTGTGACTGTTGCTGCAATATTGTGTCAAGTTCTGGTGTCCACAATTCAGAAGGATGTTCATAAACTGGAGGGGATTCAGAGAAGTCACGAGAATGATTAAAGAATTAGAAAACACACCTTATAAGAGCTCAATATAGTTAGCTTTAACAAAGAGAAGGTTAAGAGGTGACTTGAATACAGTCTAGAAGTACCTACCTGGGGAATAAATATTTGATAATGGTCTCTTCATTTTAGGAGAGACAAGTAAAACAAGATCCAATGGCTGGAAGTTGAGGCTAGGCATTTCACACTGGAAATAAAGAATAAATTCTCAAAAATGAGAATAATTAACAACTGGAACAATTTACGAAGCATCATGGTCGATTCTCCATCACTTGCAATTTTTAAATCAAGGACTGGAATTTTTTTTTTTTTTTTTTAAATCAGACATGCTCCAGGAATGATTTTGGGGACATTCTATGGCCTATTTTATAGAGGAGATCGGAGTAGATGAGCAAAAAGGGCCCTTCTGGCCTTGGAACTTATGAAGCTCTTTTCCTGCCTCAGTTCACTTGAGTTTGCATCCTCTGAGTGTTCTTAGTAAAACAAACCCTAACTATGAAAAGCAAACTTAGCCAAAATGTATTCTCTATTTGAAATCATAAATCAGCCCAGACTTTTTCTTCAAATTTCACATACAAAGATTCTGTTAAAGAAAATAACTATGGAAATGTCATGAAAGTAACCTTGGGATTATAATGGAAGGAATGTTGAGATAAGAAGGTTAAAGAAAACCACATTTGCCAATATGGTATAAGAATACATGGAAAAAATTAAAACCAAATACCATCGCAGGAACAAATTCATCCCTGGGGTAATCCAGCCAATGGTGTTACAGCAAGCAATCAGTTTGTCTGTAATGTTGCTCAAGAAGAATAAATCAGTGCTTAGCCTCTAGTGAGAGGGTGTTTTGTCCATCTTCTTCAGAGACTCTGTTGCCTGATTTGAGGAGCAGTGCTGATGAAGGACAGAAAGAACTGAATCTAGCCACAGTCAGTGAGGAAGAGGGTATCTGCACTGGATGGCTTTTGATTGCTGGTGTGGGAATAATAGGAAAAAAAGGAAGAGGAGAAGAAAATCCTTGTATATTAGAATAAACCTTTAACAGAGAAGGTCCAACTCATACAAGATACAGCTGAGATAGGCAGGAAACCATAGTTTCCCAAGTGAGGTTGCTTCTCATCCTGAAACGGTAAAAGCAACTCCTAAGCAAATCCTGTTAGCAATAACTAAAAGAATTAATATAAAATATGAATGAGACACAAAGCTCTCCCCTATATTATATACACATTGAGAGTATACATTACACTGTGTGTGCACATGTATATATCACACAAACACGCAGCACACAGATGATGGTGCTATCCAGGTAATAAATTGCATTTATCACCCCCTTTTGATCTTCTCATCTATCCTCTGCCCTGTAATCAGTCTTAGGGTGACTAGAGAGAAAATGTGAAAAATTGGGACAGAGGTGAGGATAATAGGCATCTATATAAGAAAAAGCCGTGAATATTGGAACTATCCCTATAAAATCAGAACCTCTGGTGACCCTAATCAGTCTCCCCCAAGACCATTTCTAACTTCCCACCTCTGAGCATCTTTAAGCAATTGTCATTTAGAAAAGAAAATCAATCTGGAATCAAATTCATTTCCTTCCTTCTCCCCAGCTATCCCAGGCTACATTATCCCAAAGCCCAGACAGATAATATTGTTCTGCAACAAGTAATGTATTTGTGGTGTATTAGCTTCTAGTCCACCATAGCTAGAAACTAGTACTGCATACAATTGGAAAGAGGCGATTCTCAGCTTTTTATCTAGATACATAGCACTGGCTTCTTCCACGTCCAAAATAGTGATGAATGGAAGTAGCTTGCACTTTTCAGAAGCATTTCTTGCCCTTCAGCATTCTTCGTGTAACAGCAGTGCATCAGATCAGGTGTGGAAGGTTATTCTCCTGCCTGGGCTAGAAACGTCTCATTTTATTTTTTTAAATATGGAAATTTAAATTTAGCAGAAACTGGCAGGGCCAGAGATTTTCTGATATGATATTTTTGCCATTTACCAGCACCAGCAGAGTACTGATTATTAACATAAACCCAAGAGAAATGCAAAAAGAAATGTATTTGCAGTATGCAAATGTATCTGCACTATCCCAGGCCAATACCCAAATAGATTTATATGTAATCCCAGGCTTTGTGATTTGCTTTGGTAAGAGCCACTGGTTTTTCCTAATATCCAACCTCGACCTCCCCAGCTGCCTCTTGAAACCATTGCTCCTTGTTCTGTCCTCTGTTACTACCGAGAACAGCCTAGCTCCCTCCTCTTTGGAGCACCCCTTCAAGTAGTTGAAGGTTGCTATCAAATCCCCCCTCAGTCTTCTCTTCTGCAGACTAAATAAACCTAGTTCCTTCAGTCTCTCCTCATAAGTCTGTCTTCAAAGACAAAACTTTGCACCGTGCAGCCTTCAAGTAGCTGGCCCCAGTGACTAAAATCTTCAATGAAGATTGAACTGAGTCTTAAGACTGTTTTCCCTTTTAACACTTTAGTCCAAACCTTTTTAGTTCACCTCCAAAGGCATCACCTGCTCATTCATTTCAAAGAGTGGGTGGGGATATAGAAGGTAACTCTTTAAATCCCCCCATCCTTCCACAGGCCCTCCAAGACTTTGTTAGTTTTCCCCATTATTTCCTCCTTTGAATGCCCCCATGTCCTACAGTCACATCTCCAAGAAGTTTACCCTGCTGGATCAATAACAAACCCCGGATTTAAAGGGAGTCACAAGCATGCGTCTGGAGGGAAAATTTGGCCCATAATAGCATACATACACATAAGTGTGCTGCACCTCTTTGGATGACTGGAGATGTTGATCAGCTCCTCATATCATCTCTCCAGTCAGTTGCCAACAACAAGCTGTTTGGTTTTGTTTAATATTCACCAGGGTTAATGTACCTGGCATTATTATTGCACAGATTAGAGGGGGGGTTTAGTTTTCATTTAAACAGCTTATGGAAGTTGTTCATCAACCGGGACTCAGGTATAGGGATGAATGTGCTGGCTGCATGCAGGCATCAGTAATTGAAAGACGTCACAGAGGGGTAAATAGGAAAGAAAAAGAATGATGTCCCTACCACATAAATGGCTGTAGGGTTCTCAAACTGGGTCCCTCAAGGTCGTGTGGTTATTATGGGCAAGGCTGTGTGTTGTCAGCCCCCATACATGCTGTGGCTGTAGCTGTCAGCCCCGTGCATGGCTGACAGCCAGAGCCCTTCAGACATAGATGCCTGGAGAGCAGCGGCTGCTGACCAGTGCCAGCAAAAAACAGTGCCGCTCTCAGCAGCAATGCAGAAGTAAGGGGACTATGGCATAGGGGTGTGGGTGGCATGGCATGAAGGGGTCGTCACTTTTGAGGGAGTCATGACAGTCTGAAAAATTTCAAAGGGAGGTCCAGGAAAAAAAAAAGGTCGAGAACCCCTGGCTGCTAGATCTTAGCTGCTCCAAACCTCACATTGTCCTCATTGGAGTCTAACTTTGCTCCTGATAGGTCAAATTTCTGTTCCTGCATTTTTCATTGCATTGTTAGTGAAAGATTTTCTGGGCCTAACCTCTTCTTACCAGAAGCAAAGAGGCAGACGAACAAAATCACTGAAGGTCTGATATAATCACACGCAAGTTTAGATATCAGCCTCTGTACCTGAACTCTGACCAAGTTTGTTACCTTCCTCTCTTACTGGATGACAAACACAGTCTGATCAAAGCTTAAGGGGGGGAAAATAACTCCCAGGAACCTAGTTTTATGCAACTCTCTAGAACTCTTCCAGCCATAGCAGTGAATTTTAAGTTAAGGGAGTTCTTGAAATGTGTGTGTTGTTTATGCATGCCATCACACAAATTACTACCAGTCACTTAGTGGAATGTGGTGTAATTAAACAAATTTCAATACCAGACAAAAAGTCATGCATATATTGTACTAATTCTTCTGAAGCCACTAAATAAAGGTTTGCCATATGTTTAAATGCCTGTGGCGCCAACTACAAAGTCACACATAATGTATCCTCCACCCACCAAAAATTAAATCAGTATTCTAAAACCTTTCACTTTTCCTATGTCTCCACTGTAAAATGAGATTTAAAATGTAACAGTTGAGATGACTGAGCCATCTTCCTTTGTAGAAGTTGCTCTGCATTTAAAAGTAGCAGTGAAGTTCTCTTTTATTCAGACTATGCTTGCATAGAAAAATTAATCCCCGGGGTAAACCCATTGTGTTCAATAGAATTACATCACACAAAGGTTTTGTTCAGGCAGCTTTGCCCTCCCTACATTTTATTGTTTTAAAATTTCAAACATACATACCATCTGTTTTACATTATTTCTAGCAAGAGACAAACATATCCATTACGCTGAAAAATACCAATTCTGTTGACACACATAAGGATTACAGGGCATCTTCATTTTATTAAAATGTCCACATGGCAGAAAAATAAATGAAACATCCAATAACATAACTAACAGAGAGCATAAGACAAGGAAGCAAGGAGGGAGGGAAGACCAATATTTGATAGGGGAGGAATTAAAAAGACAGGTGGGGGAAACATACATTTTGATTACATTGAGACTGAAGAGATCTAATAACAGTACATTTCTTAGACAGAACAAAGATCAAGATATGGGATCTGTAAGCGCAGCCAATTTCATCTTTAATACATGGGTCTGCTTCAGAATTTAGTTTCTTTTTTCCATTCATCTTCCTTCAGAAATTTCTGTGCAGTGCATACATTCCAAAATGAAGTCTTGTTATTTTACATTCCCCAGAGTTTGGCTGGAAAGGAAGATAGATGTGAAGATCTGCTTCTTCAGTAAAGGCTTTTTAATGCCAATGCATTCCATATTTGTTCTTTTGCTGAGCTGCAGGACTCCTACCAGCAAAAATTAATAGCACTGCCCTCTATATTATTTTCTCTCTCTCCTTCTTTAATGCACTCTTATCTTAGGAATCTGTAAGAATGACCATGAGAGCACCTTTGGAAGCAGAATGAAAGTATTGTAGAAAGCCGTCTTATCCAGTGTTGCATGGGTCTTGACAACAAAATTTGGCAGTGTCTTATTAGGTAGCTCAGTGCATCCAGGCAACTTCAGACACATTTAAGGAAGTGAAGTCTTGGTTTTCTTGGAAAATCTTATGGAGTTTAGATAATTTGGGGCAAAGGGATTATATTATTTATTATAAAGTGTTAGACATACACAGCACTTTATACTAGGAAATATTCACAAATTAACCCCTCCCTCCCCACCAAGGCCTGAGCCTCAATGGTATGGTGGTCTAAAAATACACGTATTAAATTAGAGCCTGCGTAGTGGGAGAACTAGTAACACACTAGATCTGGCACCAATAAGCCCTTCATCACTGGTCAGCTATATTTTATTATACAAAATTAGTCTGTCTCTTGTAAAAGTGATAGGGCCCAATCCGGCAAACAGTTAAGCACACGAGCAGTTCCTCGGAGTTCAATAGGACTGTTTGCATGGGTAAAATTTCTGCTATAAGTGTCTGCAGGATGGGGGTCACCTATGTGTACAGCTTCTGTTGTCAAAGAGCTGGTGAGTTAAAATGCAGTGACTGTGAATAATTGCATGCATGTTTAGCAAATACAAATCTGTTGTTAATATCTACATTAAAATAAGGGACTTCACCCAAGATGTCTTTGATACACTCCTGGGCTATGATGAGCCTTAAATAATCTATTGTATGCAACCTGCCAAATGATTTAGGTGAACAGAAAATGCTTGTGGTTAGTTACAGTACCTTGGATAACTAAATATTTACTAAATACGGGCCTTGTCCTGAAAACTCCTTATTCACATGGGTAGATATTCCCTACATTTTGATTCGCATTGTGCCACAGAAACCTGCTATTAATAGACTGCTATATTAGCAGAAATATTTTCAAAATTGGGCTTTAACCTTGTCTATTAAAGACATTTTCAAGGCACTTTTTAGGTATTCCTGAGGCCACATGCAATGCAGATAGCACGGCATTCACGTATCTCTCAGGGGAGGTCTACACTGCAGCTAACGTCTGATTTCCTGAAAGGACTGAGAGTCATGATAGCTTCACTCAAGCTCGTGCTCTAAAAATAGCAGTAGGGATGCTGTGACTGGGGCAGTAGCCTTGGCTAGCCACCTGAGCACAGACCAGGGGGTGTCGGGTGGGATTTGACTGATGCAGCTAGCTCCCAGTTTCAGTATAGATGTAACCTCAGTGCAGGCCACTATTTTAACCATCCTTCTCAGAAGGAATCCTGTTGATTTCACAGAATCAAAACTGAAATAATCAACTTGGAGTTTTTCTAAGAGCTATATTCCAGGAACTATTTTAGGGAAGTTCTACAGCTTGTGTTAAGCAAGAAGTCAGACAAGATGATCACAATGGCTATGTCTACACTTGCTAAAATTAGTTCGAATTAGTTAGTTCGAACTAGAAAAAGTTAGTTCGAACTAAGCAAGTGCCATTCATGGTATTTGCTTAGTTCCAATTAGAGATCCCCATTCATTTCAATGGCCGGTTAGTTCGAACTAAGAAATTAGTTCGAATTAACATGGCCACATTGGCTAATTCGAACTAGTTAGTTCAAATTAACCCTTTAGTTCGAATACCCTATTCGAACTTATTAGTTCGAATTAAGGAAGCCCTTAATTCGAGCTAACTAAAGCTTAGTGTAGCTATGGCTTTAGTTAGTTCGAATTAAGCCTCCTTAATTCGAACTAACTTGCCAGTGTAGACATAGCCAATGGTCTCTTCTGGCCATGGAATCTATGAACTTCGGCCTTGGAATCTATGAACAGATAGAAAGCACAGGAAACCACCATGTTTCCAGCTTCTGTAAGTTAGACTGACCATATGTCCTGCTTTTATATGGATAGTCCTGATATTCAGGGTTTTGTCTTTGTCCTATATAGGCACCTACTACTCCTTACCCAATTTTGTCCCAATTTTTCACACTTGCTATCTGGTCACCCTACTGTAAGTAATAAAATAAATAAATATAAATAATAAAGTTACTAGTTTACAGTTTAATGATTTACAACTAATGACTCATTACCAAAAATTATTTCAGTGTTTTTTAGGATGAATTTATTTTTCCATGATGGTGGGGAAGACTTTCTTTCGGTCATATTTTATAACAGCAAATTGTCAAAATGGTGTTTTCCAATTTGCTTGTTCTTTTTTGTTAAACTGAAGGTATATTCTTTGTGATTTACACTCCCTTTGCATTTGAAGCTGAGATCAAACTATCTTTATATACCCAGACGGGCTGGCCAGAACTTGAACCTCAAAATACTCTCTGAGCATCCCATGTGTTTGTGTTGGAAGAAAGCTGGGGGCTCTGGCCAGACCATTCTTTTACAGTGGTCCCGTATTGAATCAATACAGCTGGCAATCAGGAGTGTAGCTCTGGTTTGTGAGATCGCAACACTCCTGGAGTTGGACCCAATCACCCTGTGTGAAGGAGGAACTGGGTCAAACTTCAGTGAGTGGTGTTGCAACCTGGCACACAGGGTCACAGCGCTACTCGAATTTCTTGTGACCTGATACAAGTTTGTTCTTATACAGCAGAGCACAGGGGAGTCTGCAGAAAACTTCACTTGTGGTAGCATCAACTCATGCATTCTGTGGTAAGAGAGAGGAGACTTCCTAGCTGAGGGAGACAGGGGATCCCTTTGGACAAGCAGGGACAGGAATTGGGCCCCTACTGGGTGGGGATAACTGGAATTTGTCACCCCATGATGAGACTGTTGCCATTGCTGCTGTCCCTAGCTCTAGGAATGATCATTTCTGGTCTACAACTTTTCTCTCCCTCCACCTCTTCCAAATCCCTGCCCTAAACCCACATATTCTGGAGATGCTCAGACAATTGTCACATAAAAAAAACTTCACAGGACCCTTTCTGTATTATTGGGGGAGGACGGGAGAAGAGGGTTAGGAAAGAAAATCTGGCACCTTTTTCTGCTTCTAACCTTTACATTTTTACCACCTTTTCCATTAATGATTGAGCCTGCTATCTCACCTTTAATCTTTTGAGATTTAGACTCACACACACACACCTTTATGGAAAGCATGAGGTAATAAACCAAAGGCTTTGGCATTTGATTTGAAAATAAAGTAAACATTCAGCAGTTTTTAAAGTTCGTGTTATATGTATGCTGTGGGAAGGAACCCCCCCAAACAGTAAACACTGAGGGAAATGAAGATGTATTTGGAATATATAGTACTGAAATAAGTACAATTTGCGATGATTAAACCCGTAGTAACAATGCCTTATAGTGTTCTTACCTGAAAAATTGTTCTTAGATTGTTAGCCAAGTTTAGATATTTACTCTGATTGATGCTGGATTCTAGTGTACTCAATTTAGTACTTATACAGTGCTTTATATTTTCAAAGCACTGTGCCAACATTAAACTACCACTAAATAATCCTCAACAGTTTTATAATGTGATATGCATATATAGCCCTATTTTACAGATGAGATAATTGAGGCAAGTGGTGATTTGCCCAAAATAACTCAAGTTAGTATCAGAATTAGGATTGGAATCCAAAGTTTTGATGGCCAAGCCTGTCTTTTATCCACTAGAGCAACCTATTTCTCTCTTTAGTGAGACCTGTACTTAATCACTGGTGATCTGTGAATTACAAACTTTGTAGTGGATCCTATAACTCCATTAGCCTTAAGTCTATTTCTCAGGGAAGGGTGTAATAAGTTTCTATCTGGTTTGAGCAGAAAAAACTATATGGAGCCTCATGGAACTAATTTATTTTCAAATACCCAAGAGGGCTGGCAACCTCCAAGAGTCAAGTTTTAGAGCTCACTCAAAATTTGTAATTTCTACCAGAGGACAACCTCAGAAGCTCTCCTGGCATTGTGTTTTCTGGCAGAATTTGAAGTTTTGAAACTCAGAGATTTGTCAACTATGCACCACTTCAAGGGATACCACTCATTTTATTCCCAATGTTATCTGTAGTTCACATACATTTGCTGGCCTCTTGCACTTACTGCTGAAAATTATTTACACCAGGAATGCAAAATGAGGAAACACAGGTGACAGAACATATTTACACTAAAGGAAACAATCACACAGTACTTCACATTTTCTGTATGCTTTATTTTTTGTGTCCCTCATTTTCATCCGCTACACACTGCACCTCACAGTGGACCTTGACAAGTGAGCAGAAAGGGTAGCACTTTTATAGATTTATGTATCAACTTGCTAAAACCTCTAAATTATGCAGCTGTATAATGCATTATCCATTGGCTCCTAATTTCAGTTATGTATCTACCTAAAATTATTTTCCTCAGTGGAAGAGTGCACAGTGAGAGAGGTCATGGATGTCCAAGGAGACAGTGGTATAACATGGTATATAAAACCATTCAGGCAAACTTCCCAAGAGGCTCAATGGTGCCTCAAAACAGACAGGGATGGTATCTGCTCATAACCTCAGCCTATCCAACCTTGACATTGGAAAAAGATGATTAAATCTGATTTATACATTAGGGAGCAGACCTGCCCCATGGACCAGAAAGTCCAACAACTCTCTCCCCTGCTCCCAGATCCAATCATGTCCATCACTGTCAACATCTCCATCACCTTCCATTACACAGTGTAGCCACTTCACTCATGTTCTACTCTTATTTCCCCTTTCTACAGAGCCAGATTGTTAAATTTAGTTAATTTTTCCTTTCCTTCTATGCCCTCTTTTAAATCTATTGTCCATATCTTGGTCATCTTTCATGTTGAATACTGCAACCTCCTGCTCTGATCCCACATTTCCTTTTAGGCCCTCCAAAATGCTAATGTAAAAGATATTTTCTTCACCTCATATTCCAATCACATTGTTCCGTTTAGAATCCCTTCACTATTTTCCCGTTACTTTTTGCCTCATGACAACCTTCTTCCCGATACTTTCAAGGTGCTGCACAACTCTGCTCTGACAAACATTTCTGCTTTCACTTCATCCTACCAATCACCTTCCTCCCTATGGTACACACAGGACTCTGAAGACTGTATTCCTTTCCCCACTCATTTTTGGGCCTCATTCCATGTTTGGTCTGTTCTTGGAGCCCTTCTTTCCCCACAAGTGTGCAAAAGCCCTAATCTCTCTTCTAAGGTTCTTTACCACTGTGAGATACAAAAATTCCTTTTGGTTTTTTTTTGGTCCTTTAGTGCATTACATATGAGAATTGCTTGACTGTTCGGACGAAGCCCCCTACTACAGAGCCCAGCCTTCCAAATGTTTTTGCAACTGTGCAAGAACACTGCTAGCATTCAAATGAGAATGACACTTTCATTGCTGGCAATGAAACCGTCATGATATTAAGGCATTCTTTCGTGGTTTGAGTCCTATGCGACTTTTTTAAACCCTCTGTTTGTGTGTTTGGGAAATAAGACAGTAAAACAATAGAAGTTGATACCATCACTTGTGCTCCATAAAGCTGGGTTAGGAGTTGAATATTGGAGATTGTAAGAGCTTCAGAGAGCACCAAAAAGCTGCTGCTGCTGGGAGCTCATGCTTGAGGGACTTGATGTCAAACCCAGGAGAGGATGTTTTCCATGACCCAGAGCTGATGTTTTAGCCATTAGCCATACTCTAATTCCAGACACTGTATGAAAAGGAGCTTGTTAAAAGGAATTTGATATTCAGAATCACATTTTCAACTGAAAGCATCTTGCAGCCTCAACTACACTGTCCTTATGAAGATGTCATGAAAATGGAAATGCTCTTCAGTCTTGTGCAAAGTTAAACCTTTTTCTAGGTTTATATGCACATGAAACCAAGGTCTTTTTTTTTTTTTGTCTTCATAAGAGGGAGTGGGAAGGTTACTTTATTTGAAATAATATACAATAAGAATCTTGTCTTTGGTACTGTATTAACTGGCTATTTGCTTTTATTTATTAATACTATTCAACATTTAACACATTTGTCAACATTATCCCCTATTTGTTCTGACTTCGCCTCAGATTTCATCTATACTTGGGATAGGAGATAACTTTTGGCATTTTTAATTACAACCACTCTATTTACATTTTAATATCTTATAAACACACCAATCTTGCATAATACAATAACATTCTCTGTATGTAGCTTCTAGAGGTGAAAATCAAAATGCGAACACTTTCTCAGATTGAGTCTTCTGATGATTACAGAACAGTCTTGCATAGCCTATATAGGATGATTTACCTCCTAAGAAATGAGTTTTTAGTTTTTGAGTCTGTTACCTTAATGTAGAAAAATATTGGAAATTGAAGTTGTTAATGTGAGATAGAGACAAATTGGGAGCAGTATGATGGGAAAACTGAAGTTAGCAAGGACATAACCCAGGGTTATATTATCGTTATGTTTTGGATATAACTGATATGAGCAAGGTTTTAGTAAGTGCTTTGAGAATTTTGGAATGTTTTATCCTATCTGTATTGATACCATCGGAAGGATATTGGTACTGATATTGATTTAAATAATAAGTAATGAAAAACCAAATAGAGAGGTGATGGAAATACAATTATGGTTAGGGGCAATTTAATGTTAATTAATATTCTAATGGATTACAAAAAGGAGTAGTTTTGTTAATTTGGGGAGAGGGCCAATTAATATTAAAAGGAACAGAATTATAAGGTTCCAAAGGGGTAGCCATGTTAAGTCTATTGCAGAAAAACAACGGAGTCCTGTGGCACTTTTAAAGACCAACAGATTTATTTATCGCATGAGCTTTCATGGGAGAAAATCCCACTTCGTCAGACGCTTTGAAGATGGGAAACTTACAGAATGGGAGGAAATTAAATGCAGGGAAGTGTTTGACATAGGATCAGGTCAGGCTGTAACAGCAAATCAAAATAGATGTTAGGATTCAAACACTGGGGAACAGCACATAGAGGAAGGTGAGGTCAAATCACCTGTTGTAATGAGAGAAAAATCCATATTATAAGGCTGTACTTTCAGTCTGTTGTCAGTATACTGATCACCTACTGAATACAGTCTTTCATCTTTGAATGCAAGGCTAATTGCAATATTACACAAGGAGAAATTACATGCCTGTTTGCTTCACTAATCATTTTTCTTTTTAAAAGTTTGGCTTTATCTTTCAAAGTGTTGCCTACTAGTCCATTGCTAAATACATTTTCTATACCCAACCTGAAGGCTCAATCCTGAAAACTAAGTTGGGCGTCACTGCATCCATATTCTTTAACAGCTTAACATTAACTGGGGACATTTAAATATAAAGTTACAAAAAGTTACATTTAACCCTATAGAATTACACCTATAATCTTTGAAATATTCTATGAACTGGAATGATTGCAAAAATTCTAATGGACTCTCTCCAGAATTAAGTCTTTCAAAATGGAGGCACTTTTTAAGGGTATCATGTGGCAGATTTCTTGCCTTGCAGGGTGAATACCACAGAATGCTTGAATACCTGATCTACAACAACTATTGCAAGACATTTTTCCTACAGGGCAGGAAGAAGTTTGAAACCTTTAGAATTCTAAAAGTACTAAGAAAATCAGTGCCACAGCAATACCAATGCATAAAAATAATGCTAATTTAGAACTTCTAATAAATTATTCCAAAAAGTATTAACAGAAAAAATGAACCTAGAATATGCAAGGCACTATTTATGTTTTCTATGCTCTGCAATGCTGAGGCTGTGGGTTCTGCTTTCACAAGCTAAGCAGAGGAAGGCTTGATTGATATGCAGACAGAGTCCTCACTAGCAAAATCCAGATTTAGTTGTAAGTAATGGTGTATGACTCAGCAAATGACACTCCTTGTTGAGTCAGCATTAAACTAATTCCCAGCACGGTGTTAGAGGGAGCTGTGCGTGGAGGTATCTATCACCTTTCAGAAAGGATGTAAAATGAGTTCATGAACACCTATTGAAAATTCCTATGCTACTTAAAATCAAGGCTGCAAATTTCCTTGTCTGTGCCAAACTCCAATTATGGTAATTACTCTCCAGCAACTGTTGCATAACATTGGTGTAAATTTTTGAAATAGCTGCCATATTAAGCTAATCCCAGAAAGGGCTTTCTCTACTCATAATTTGCAAAGTTCTTGGATGAGAAGCACTAAACAGAAAATTATTTATTCGTAGAGCAAAATACTTATTACAACTATCGATTTTTAAATATCTTTTTCTCCTGGCTGAACTTAGTTGGGCCAAACTGGGCCTTCAGTTAGTCATGCAACACAACTCCTAACAGAATCAGTGGGAATGTCACACACAATTTGGTTATTGTAGAATAAAAAAAAAAAAGGTAGCATGCTACATATCAGGCTAGCAACATCTGAAATGTCTGTAGTAGCTGTTGTCATAAACAGCTAAATAAAAGTAAGTCCTTAAAAGGGGACGAACTCTTTTTTGTACAATGCAATGCCATGCCATGATATGCTTAAAAGTATTTTAAAATCCCTGTGTTTTGAGAGTCAGTGTTAAATTACTTTTGAATTTTCAGTTAACAAAATACAAGAGAATTTCTTAAGGGAAAAAATCCCTAAAAGCAGTTGGATTTGAAACCTTTTAGTTCAACTTATTTTAAATGTATATCCTATTCACAGACACCACACTGAAATTTTCATGTTTGGAAAAGTTAGATGCTGCAACTGTTGTCCCTGAAGAATTGTCTGGAGCTGGTCATCTGATGATGCTCCTTGGAGACGTAACGTATTACCTATGAGCTGTAGCCAGTCCTTCTCCATCTTGAGTAACCTATACATTTAGTGTATAGTTCTACTCAACTATTTCCTTTTAATTCATTGCACTGGATCACTAAATTTACCAAGAAAATACTTCTTTCTAAAAAACAAAACAGATAATCACTATACTTTTTGTGCAACATTATTACAACAAAGCTTAGTATTTCCTTACTCTAGAAGATAAATCTGATGGTAAAACATAGCTTCTTCCCTGGGTACTCTGAGGCTTCATTCTTTAATATCCATAAGTAGCTGCGTGATCCTGAGATGAGACATGCTCTACTACATTGTATATTTTTAGTCATTTATAGATTCAAACAGGTTTTTCTAGGTTGATAATTCAGCGCTACATAGTATTTCTTAAAATTCAGCTTTTCAAGTGACAATAATATATACACACACACACACACACACACACACACACACACACACACACACACACACACACATATGTATGGAAGAATTTACAGTAATTTAGTCAGATAGTAGAAGGGCTTGTTATCCCACTACCCTTTTGATCATGTTGTTTACTAGATCTTGCAATCTTAACAGGACTTGACTTGTGAAACAGATTTTCCATTCCATTAGGCTGCTTTTATGTACTTTAAAAATCAGCTATACTTCCATCAATGGAAAATAAGTGCAGGCATGAATAAGTGTGCACATTTGATTTGGTACCTTGTGAAGAAAGACCTTTACCGGGTTTCACTGGAAATCAAAGATGTATTATACAAATCACCAGACTTTATAGTGTACTCATTTAAGTTTGTCATATTAGTTGAAGAAACTTTTATTGATTTGTTTTTATACAGCATGGATACAGTTTCAACAATAATGGCTCCATAATTCCCCAGGACAAGTTTATAAAGGGTTTAGAGTTCAAATTCCAAAATATTTTAATTAACCCTAGAATTTGAAAATTTCCACAAGAAAGTAAACAGATGAGAATACTAGGAGGAGAATTACCAAGTTCTGTTGCCCCAACACTAGAGATGAACCTGAGCTGTACAGTTTGGATCTAAACAGAGACCATGAAAGAGTCAAAGTACAGGCATTTGATTAAAGGGACAGTTGGCTGGTGAGAGAAATAGGGCAGCCACAAAGATTGGATCTAGATGCAAACGTCCTCAAAATTCAGGATGTTAGGATCTGGCCTTTGGGCTCATCTCTAGTTAGCACTAGTACTTTCTTTTAACTATCCGTAATACACACAATTTAAATCGTTCATGCAAAATAAGTAAGAATCAATTACCAAAACCAATGTGCAGCTGTTTGGGGGGGGAGAGCATCAGAATGACTTTGCCCAAAGTTCCAAGAGATGGATGTTCCAGAACAAAAATGTATCAATTAAATCTCAGTACCCTTCTTTTCAATCATCCCACACCTTTAACTTGGTCTCAGATGATACCAAATCAATTCAGTTGTATTTTTTAAAAAGGACTTTTCTGAATGTACATGAAGATAATTTCATGACCTATCTGATCCCACATTCCTGCTATCCACATTTCAGCAGAAAAGCCCAGATTTTTGTTTCCAATTCCAGTTTTTCTTGTTAAATGTTTAATAGCGATAAATATAGACTCTGTGCTAATAGAGTACTTTACTTTGTTTTTCCAAAGCGATGGAGAGATTCAATGTTTTTCCTTAAACATTCTAAATATTGTAGCCTTAATTCTAACTCTTAGGCAATGATCAGTATGCTTTCTTCATTATCTTGATTACATCATTACACCCATATGTTTCCAGTTCCACTGTATGGAAAAGGAAAACTGTTTGAGGTTGCTGATTAGTGCTACATCAGGGATCGGATATCGAGATACAGATTTCCCTGCCCTGATAGGCAGAAGGTAAAGTAATGGACTGTTAGTTCTTTAGGCAAAAGACATGAATCTGTTGGACAAAGGCATCATTCTCTGCCTGTAGTCAATAACTTGAGGGCCTTCTGTAGATTCTGCACAGCAGTGCTCACATCTTCATACTGCAAAGCACTGCCAGCATACTTGCAATATTTCTGAGCTCTGGCAAAGTCCTCTGGTGTCAAACGCATGTCCCCTGCGAAAACAGGATAATTAAAAAGTAAAAAGAAAAGAAAATTCAGGACTTCCTTTTTGATCAAGCTTAATGTTTTACTTTAAATATTTGAAGTAGTCTGTTTATATTAGCAAAAACCATGAGAAGAAGTGCTGGTTCTATTCTGTTATTTTTAAGTTCTTTTATGTTTAAAGCTCAGTTTCTTTGGTGTCAGTCTAAGACTATACGGGGATCTTCAAAACATGGACATTTATGTGATCTAGCATCTTTTATGAGTAAACCAATAGCTTTGAGAAAAACCTGCCCTTTATCTGAGACAGCTCAGAAGGGCTTTCAAACTATACTAAATTAAGTGTTATGTTACAACCTGCATGAAACAAGGACAGTGGCTTATGTGTTTACTGTGTAATTGATTTACACTCAGCATGGAATAATACACTCACAGCTAAAGCCATTTTCTTCTTGTCTGTCTAATTCTTCCAGACACAGAAACATCCCCTAATGACAAGTTCCAGAGGAGTAGCTGTATTAGTCTAGTTCAGCAAAACAAACAAGGAGACTTGTGGCACTTTTAAAGTTATTTTTGTCAGTCTTTAAAAGTGCCATAGGATTCCTTGTTTGTTATCCCCTAATGAGATATTTGCACAAATACCGCATTTCTACTTATATTTTACCTCACGAAAAACAGACTGATACATTTGTCCCAATATCAACACATTTGCAATGTTTTCAGGTTTACGGAATCAGATAAAGCAAGATTACTCTATTAACTCACCTATATTTGTAATTCTGACAAACACCAGTCAAAAGTTTCTTGTAACAAACCCCCAAATTGAGCTGTACAGACCTCTCTCTCTCCCCCTCACACACTTTTCAAAGAGAAATATTGAGAGGTAAACCATGATTCATTGGAACACATAACATAAGCATGTGAATAGTCCCAGTCATGTGATTAAAGTTAAGCATGTGCTCCAATGCATTGCATCAAGGGCTTAATCAATTCAATGACAGGTAAGGTTAAATCCCATGGAACCCTAATAATTTAGGGTCAGATTCTGAAACCTGTACTCATACTGAATAGTATGTTTTATTCTGTAAATAATCCCACTGCTATCAGTCCTACTCAAGGTGAAAAAGGGTGACCCTTAGGGATCTATTCTGGCACATTCGTAAAAAAAATGTTGTTTAAAGAACATGTTTTATATTGAAGGCTATTGTAGGTTTATTTTGGCCACAGTTCCCATAACAACCTATTTTAAGAGGTTATAATATTTTAATTTTTAAAATAAATATTTATTTAGCATTCATTTCATATACATGGAGGATTTTAATAATAAAAAATCTGTTACATTAGGAAATTGTGAACTTAATTCACTGACTGTTTAAACATGGATATAAACATTTTTAATGAGTTTTACCCTGTAAAGTTCTGTTCAGTTGGATCATCTTTTGTGAAACTCGCGAGCAGTGTACTTACTAATATTATGTGAATATTTACTTCATGATGTCAGTTCCTTACTGATCAAGAAATATTTCTAGTACCCATTATATTTCCTCAACCATTTTTTCACTTTTACTATTTAGGCAGCTGATTTGGGGTAAAAAAAAATAAATAGAAAGATGGGAAATATTAAAAACAAAATGTTTGTTAATTTTCTAATAAGATCTAGGTATTATTAATCATTATTATTGCCCCATTTTGCCACGAAAATACATTAGATGGTGGTTGTATTCTGCTTAAGGAAGTTAAATCTACGGTATACTATTTTGGTTTGTCAATTGATAGAAACAGTTTAGTGGACAAAATCCACACACAATTTTTAAAGCACACCGCTTGATTTAATATTTTTAATTGCAATTTAACCTTTCTTGGATCTGATTCATATGTACTGGAGGAATAATTACCAAACAATGATGATTAAGTTAAAATATGATTGGAGGATCTATATTACTGTAGAGGGACAACAATTATTAGCTGCTCAAAGCAAATTATGAGGTTTTTTTGGATTTAAGTTTGTTATATGGCAGAAAGTTAGCATACACAAAAGAGACAAATCCAGATAATAATTATTACTGTAGCACAGTGCGTAAACATTTATCATCACTAAGATTCACGAGTAAAAGCATGTCAATGAGTCAACCCTCCCTCTAAAACAAATAGCATATGACCAGGAAAAAAGCTCTTGAGATTTAATTTTATACAAAATGAAAATGCACTCCACTCTTGTGCCTACTTTCATCTTAAAAACAGACAGCCTGTGATAGAATAGGTGTTGAATATTCTGGCATCTGGCACCTGCCAAACCTGTAAGATTACTGTAGGATGACAGTGTACTTTAGGGCTTTCTAGTGAATCAGCTGAACCCACTTTATGCCTTTTAAAAAAGATATACTTGTACATACATGATATGTATACATTAATCCATATTTCATAACCTAAGTTAAACTGAGTCAAACCAGTTGGGCTGAATTCTACCACCACATTAGGTTACACCTTAAGTTTCCCCTTAAATTGCCTCTAGACATTTTGTACTTCATAATATGATGCCAAAAGAAACTAGAAAATCATTCTTTAGAAAATACCCAAGGCATCATTCCAGTATTCAACTAGTTCACTGGAAGGAAGCCTAAATTCACCAACCTAATCTTATTTTTACAGCACCAGCTCTATTTATGTTTTGTTGGCATAAAGCCTTATTTTTTATGACGTCTCCTTCAGATACCATCATATCAACACTATAGGAAAAAGCTCTAACTATTTTAATTTATAAACTGAAGTTTACCCAAGAAGAGCCTCATTCTATAGGGTGCCAAGTAGCCTTTGCTTCTGTGAAAATTCTCATCTCGCAATGGATAAAGAAATAAGTCAACTGTAGTTTTAATGAAATATGTTAATAAATTATTTACTTGGAAATAACGTGGTGAAAAACTACAATTTTTGTAGTTATTTCAAAGCTGTCATTTAGATGGTCTGTCCATTTAGACCAATTAATTTTAACCTATATAATTTAAAGGCAATGAAAATATTGACACATTGGAACAGCTATGCTGTACTGAACCTAAAAAACCCCCAGACTCTGTTAATCCAAAAATAATATTAGTATAGTAGTTACATTCATTACTGAAATGTGACAGTCCTTTGCAATCCAAAGCTAACTTCCACCAGCCATGAGTCTTTCAGCTCAGCAATTAGGAACATGATACAGAAATTGAAGGGGATTTTGAGGAGGAATAAGAAAATCATGCAGTGAGAAAGGAAGTTTGAAAGAAAAACAATTGATATTTTACACAATATCTGATTTATAATTTCATTTCAATGGCTACTCAGAAACGTGGACAAGTTTAACTAAATTGGTTTAAATCATAGTTTTAATGAAGCCAGTGAACTGTGTATGTAAGCAAGGCCTTAGATATAGTCAGTCTACAGAAAACTGAAGCAGTGACAGTACTTAAAATTGTTAGTGTATGTTAGCAGGGCTTAACTCTTCATTAAAAATACAGAAAAATGCACTAATTGGAACCATAATTATTTAAAGAAGTGAACATATCTTTTCCTTTTAAAAAGAAGCAGTTAAGACATTCAAAATGTAACTAAACAAAAAATTATTTTTACTATATTATTTAAATTAAAAGATTCCGAGGCCAGGAATCACTGTGATCCAATATGCTCTCCTGTATCACAAAAGCCATAGAACTTCCCTAAAATAATTCCTAGAACGTATTTATTTAAAAAACAAGAAAAACAAAAAATCCAAGCTTGATTTCAGATTCTCCAGTCATGGAGAATCCACCACAGCTCGTGGTAAATCGTTCCAATAATTCATTACTCTCCAATGTCTGAATTTGTCTAGCTTCAACTTCCAGATAGCAGATCATGGTACACCTTTCTCCGCTAGATCAGAGAGCCCATTTGTTCCCTCTGTAGGCACTTCTAGACTGTAAAAAAGTCAACCTCAACCTTCTCTTTAAGCTACATAGATGAAGTTTATCTAATTCTTTAATCAAACTTGTGTTTCTTCTCTGAACTCTCCCCAATTCATTCACATCCTTCCTCGACTGGGGGCATCAGAACTGGAAACAATTATCCCATTATCACTTTTGCCTACAGCAGCACACTGGGAACTCATGTCCAGCTGATTATTCACTAACACACCCAAATCATCATTATCAGAGTCGTTGCTTCTTGGGGCAGAGTTCCCCACCATGGCTATGTCTACACTTGTTAATTTAGGTCGACTTAGCTAAGTCGACATAACAATGTCGACTTTAAGTCGACTTAGCATGTCCACACTCAAATTTTAAGTCAACTTAGAGGGGACCCTATAAAATCGACCTAGAGCGTTCACACTGGATGCCTAGGTTGATTTGTAGGGGCTAGGTGGACCTGGGACAGGCCCATGGTGGTGGTGGGGGGCACCCCTTGCCAAGTGCCAGGGGGCTCAGCCTTCCCCCCATTGTACCTTGGTACAATGGGGCAAAGGGGGACAGGGACCCTGGCAGGGCATAGGGGCAGGGTGGGCAGGGTTCTGCCCTGCCCTTTCGGGGGGCACGCCAGGCTGTGGCTGTGCCAGCCACCCTGGCAGGGAGGGCAGTGGAGAAGCCCTGGAGCTCTCTAAGTCGACTTAGGGCTACTCCACGTCTACACTGGCTTAAGTCGAATTTAGCAGCAAGTCGACTTAAAACTAGGTTTTATAAAGTCGACAATTTTTCCTTAAGTTGATTTAAGCAGCTGCTTAAGTCGACTTAAGGAAAGTGCAGTGTAGACGCAGAGTAAAGTAAGTCAACTTAAGCAAGCTTAAGTTGACTTAATTTTTAAGTGTAGATGCACCCCATGTAACTCTAGCCTACATTCTTTGTTCCCAGAAGTACATATTTACATTTAGCCATCTTAAATGTGTAGTAATTATTTCTACTTTAATTAAATTGGTTATTAATTAAAATGGTTATGAATTCCAAATATGATTACTTGCACAACAGGAAGATAGAGGTGGCTTCATTGCACAATGCCACTGGGAAAGGAGCTTATCGAAGGGTACAAAATTTATATAAAGGTCATGTGAATGGTGAATGAAGTTAGCGTTAATGAAATTTAGTGCTAGCAAAAACGCTGACTGAACTGCACTGAATTAATGCATGCAGGTGGTGCACAAAGTTGCTATACAGTTCTGGTTTACTTATTCCACGAAACCATCAGCCAAATTCGAGAGAAGTCAGAGCCATCAAAGACATTAAACTTAAGCTCTATCTATATTATCACTTAGGTCAGGATAATTTAGATCACTTAGGGGTGTGAGAAAGCCACCCCCCTGAACAACATCAGTTCCACTCACCTAAGTGCCAGTGTAGATACAGCTACGTCAGGGAGAGAGCTTCTCCCACCAACATAGCTATGGCTGCTTGTGTGGGCTGGAATAGGTAAGCCAATGGAACAGCTCTCTCCCACTGCATTGGTCCTGCTGTAAGCTCTCTAGTATAGCCATAACCTAAGAGGCTGAAGATCACACCTGCGTACTGTTAGAGGAAAACTACAGGAAGGAGCCCGACAGACAGTTCAACTGGGAGAAGCAGAAGCATCCAAAGCAAGGGACCTCTCGTTATTCAGAGGACTTTCCACAGTTTTGAACTGCAATTCTCCGGATTGGCTGTTTGTGCTGAACCTCTCCCCTAAGTCACAGTCTCTTCACCTCCACAGCTAACACCCTCCCCCACCCCTGTACATCTCCCCTTTTATTTCTATTTAGTTGATCTCTTGTTAAATAAATAGACCCAACCCTTCTCTTGCCCTGCAGAACTGTGGCACTAACTTGACATTTGCACTTGCTGCCATCACAGTGTTCCCTAAGATCTTCTTATGTGCGAGCTTGCTGTTGTCAGAGCCTGACTTACACTGTCAGGCCGAGGGAAGCAGAGAGACAAAGTGAGGGCTAACGCTAAATTTGCGGGCTGGGCTACAGTTCCCTATGGGCTATGTGCACTATCTGCTCTTGCTAAGGCAATTTTCTGGACTGAGCAGGGGCTAGAGCCCCAGTCTACATGGGCATGGGCATGGTCCTGGAATATCTGACCACTGAGATTCTCAAGCTGGCTGGCCACACTGGTCAGGACATCAAGAAAACCAGGATCGGCCCCTGTAACCTGCAGCTCAACATCTGTAACGACAAACAGCTCAACAAGCTGCTCAGGAAAGTCAAAACTGCTCAAGGGAGTGACCTCCCCAATAACCAGGCCATGCTGATGCCCAAGAAAACTCAGAGCCACGAGGCCAGGAGCAAATAAAACTGACCAAGTACAATGAACATTTCTGTTTGTGTGTTATTACCCTACTCTGTGTCTGTCTTGTTTATTTAGATTATTAGCTCTTCGGGGGAATTAATGTCTACTACTTTGTTCAGGACCAGGCACAATGGGGTCCCATTCATTTTTGGTTGGTTCCAGCTGCTCGTGATGCAGAGAGCAACATCAATGCCTGCAACTAGTTGGCACAGATGACTTTGGTGGTGGTAATTGAGGAGAGTGAATATGACTTCCACACACACGGTCCCTACATTCTCAATTGCATATTTGCAGGGGCTACAGCATCATACTCTGACTCTGTCATTGACAAAACTTCTGTGAACTCATGCCAAACTGAGTGCATGCAGATCACCTGACCTATAAGTGTAGCTCTTGCATCAGGAGCAACTGGAGGTACCACACTCTGCTCAGCATTGTTGCAGTCTCCATCCAACTATTCCTTTATCCCAGTGAAGGATCAAGACCATACTGAGAGGATTTGGAAAGCAGGCATGACAATACCTAAATGAGGCTGGATCAATTTAATCAGGACCTGCAATGCCCTTTACTAGCTCAATGCTGAATGTTTCTTCAGTGGAGGTTGCCCATCATACTGAATTGCGTCATGTGTATAGGCACTCTGCAGAAACTGAAATTCCTTTTTACTTTTATCTGAATTCAACATTTGAACTCAGGTTCCCAGAGATAAGAGGGCAGTACACAGTTAACATGTGTAAAAGTAAGTAATACCCTGTGATTTAGGCTGAGGAGCTTATGAAACCTTTGAGCCAGGGTTCTGTACTCAACAATAGGAGCAACTATGACCAGAAAAACTACATTATATGCTATTCAGAATTACTGAGAGGCATGCCTTTTATTTTCTAAGAAAATAAGGAAGATAAATTTATCAATCATCTGCAATCTTCAAAGATATTTCCTGTGACTGAAATTTGCTTGAAATAGACCAAGATGGTATTCTTATGTAGCATTCTTATGCGACAACATGCTCAAATGAGGCTGAAATACAAAATTCCAGTTAATGTATTATATAATGTATTAATTATATAATGTATTATAGTTAGGCTTGGCAGAGTATGATTTTTTTAAAACTTAATTTAATTGAATAAGACCAATGCTTACTTTAAAGCATTTTTTATTTGTATCAATTTAAGTTTTCAGAGGTGGGGGGAACTAATGGAGGAATCAGACAATTTTTAATGACACTGGACTATGTTATCCAAAAACTCAAAGCTTTAATACTGTTAAAACAAAAACTGTCAATATCCCTTGTCAAAATATACAAAGTAAATATCCTTAAATCAAACTCTAATAATTTCCCAAGCAGCATTTTAAAAAAAACTTTGCCTCTCTGTAAGTTTCTGCTATTATGGTAGATTGGTATTTACTGACATTTACCAACAAATATCTAATTCTTCCGAGCCTAATTATACGCAAAGAGCAGACTGATAAGTCTTTCAATATCTCAAAGAAAAAATGTATTTTAATGACCACACAACCTTTCCTTAGGTCTCTGAATCTGAGTTACACTATCAAAAATATATTTTCCCAAAGTAAAAAAATTAACCTGTCACACAGAAACGTTACCTAACTTTTACACAGCAACATAACCTATCTTGGTACTATCTCA
Source organism: Pelusios castaneus (assembly GCA_007922175.1). NCBI lineage: Eukaryota > Metazoa > Chordata > Testudines > Pelomedusidae > Pelusios > Pelusios castaneus. The sequence goes on along the minus strand of ML685888.1, from coordinate 1,515,938 downwards.
TTTTGCAGATGTAGGAACTCTGAAGAAATGTTAATGAACTCATTCAATGGAGTGTCAGTGCTAGGATTAGAATTTAGCAGGATTCTTGTTTCTAGTCCAACTACAACTTTCTCAGCTATGATTTCTCACTAAGGTTAGTTCCTATGTATGTAGAGACAGAACAATGAGTTTATGAATACAGAAATAATAAGAAACAAACAAGGAGTCTGGTGCCACTTTTAAAGACTAACACATTTATTGTGGGATTTTCTCCCATGAAAGCTCATGCAATAAATAAGTACGTTAGTCTTTAAAAGTGCCACAGGACTCCTTGTTTGTTTTGCTGAACTAAACTAACACAGCTACCCCTTTGGAGCTTGTCATCAGAAGTACTATGACAATAGGGGTGCTAATATAACATCACAGATGGCAATATATAAGTAAACATATTTTGAATTCAAAGCAAACTTTGGCCAAGTAATCAATAATTACAGACAGGCATTATCAGTAGGTATTATATTAAGTCAGTTCTTTTCAGACATGGAATTACAACTGACACGTGCTGTCTCTTGCATGGAATACAGCAGGTATTCTGCAGCAGAGACATTACGGAAATGTCTTTTTAAAATTATTTTAGGAAGAAAGTGAAAAATATCATAAATTAACCCTGTAAGGGCCAATTTAGGTAGGTGGAATGTTCAGTGATTATCCAGCGTAGAATTTAGACATACCACCAAAATCATCATCTTTGCTAAACTGGATGGCTCTAAAAATGGAAGCAGAGAGTCCCTATCATAATAGTAGCTCATTAGCTCAATACCAATTCAGAGGAAGAACGTTATCTACCTAATTGCCCAACTCCACTTTCTGCAGCACCTGGGCTTTTGCCCAGCTCCACTTTCTGCAGCACCTGGGCTTTTCAGAAACATGCTTTGATTAGTATGGGGATTCTCATGAGGTAACAACCAAAGGTTATATATCAGAGCATTAATAATCATTTTTAAACGATTTAATTGCTTTCAGAAGCTGTTTGCATTTCAGTAGCACTCACAATGTGCTAGGTAATGTCCACAAACACAAGAAGACAAATAATAAAGAGCAATACTCTTTATTAGTGAATTGTCAGCATTACTGAAATTTTATTCCGTTTCTCCTCAAAATATTTTTTGTGCCAAACAACTCATAAGCAAAAACATAAAAGCCATTGCTTTACCTGCAGATTGAGCACTGTAAAGAGAAGGATCTACAGCTGGGATGTTCTGTGGAGTGGGTTGAACAGTGTTACTTGTTACACCTGTAAATCAGTGAAACAACAGTAGCATTATGTTACTATTAGTAACTATGTTACTTTTAATTATAGACCTAAAAAGCATGTTGTTAACTGGAGGTTTAACTGTGTTAGCAATCCCAAACTGGCCTTTATAGTAAATAAAGGAGACTGAAGGAAAATTTGTAAGAATTTCAGAAACATTTATCAAGTACTTTTTAAAAATAATTTGTTGGCTATGAATGTTTTAATATTTCTATAGAGCACTTTCATGACGATGCATTCAAAACCAGCTATTTCAATATAGTATTTCATTGAAGTAACATCCACAAGTATGGAAAAAAAAGGTCAAATGGGAACAGGTGGTCACCTGACAGACTTTTATGGTAAATCAGAACAAGGAACTATGAGAATGGAGAGGGGAGATTAAAAGTAGCATGTGTTTATTCTCAAAGACAGTTAAGAATTTCAGGTCAAGAAGAATAGTTAATTACTGAGACAGAATGAGGTAAAGAAAAGTTGTTCCATATGATGGTGAAGGGAAGGGAACATTTTTTATCTGGGATTGTGCTCCTTTGAAAATACAATTCTCCCTCCTGATTCTTGAACTCCCAGTGAGAGAAACAGAACTTCTCTATCTCAAATCTTTCTCAGTCCCTTGAAGTAAGGGTAGTTGTATGTCAGACCAACTCCCTTCCCACACATGCACACAATTTTTATTACCCTACAACTATGCCATTATTCTAAACTACCAATTATGTCTTTCGGATGGTGAATGAGGGAACTCCATACATGTGTATGGGCAACTCTGTATATAATATATAAGGAGTCCTGGACCTATGTCTGTGAGAGTCAGGCTAACTACCTATCCATGTCAATAAAAGTTGTAGTTAAGGAAAAATGCAAATACAAGAGTGTCTCAGTTAGTCAGTCTGAAGGGGACCATGGTCTTTCGGAATCACTAAGTTGTCTCACAGAGTCATTGGCACGTGTATGCACAACCTGAACCCCTCACGCAACACCACAAGTCAAGCATCCGCAGGGATATCACTTGACAGAGAAGTAAAGAAGTTATACTGGAAAAATAAGAGAGTGGCTTGACAAAAAAAAGTAAGGGAAACTGAAGAAGCATTAGTGAGAGATGATGCTAAGAAACAGTTTCAGGTGTGTAAGCAGTTCTAGAGTTACAGTAGTACCACACAAAAAAAGAAAGATGGAAAATGTTAACAATGGAAGCAGAAAAAAAGGAATGATGGTGAAAACATTTTAATGAAGTACTCAACCAACCAGAGCCAACAATTTTTATCAGTGGGCTGGCAGGCTGCTTGCTGTGGAACAGCTAAATGAAAATGACACTCTTGTCAGTTTCACAGCTGCTATTCAATGTATAGCATAGCATCCTTGGAAGGACAGAAGGGTTAAGACACTCCTTTAGATATGGTCTCAAATGTAGGAAAAGGATGTCTCTGAGTGGGGGGGATTTAAGATGATATTGATTAAATAAACTAAGGCATCAATGGAGATACTCAAAGAGTTGCAAAGCTTCAAAGGTGCATTAGAATAACTCATCCTCCTGTGCATTTTATCAACTGGAACAGATTTTACTGCCCCCTTTAAATACCTCTAATAATTTCTGTTGTCTACCTCTGAACTCCATGTATTTCTTCTACATCTCTGAGATTGGGTCACCAGAACAAAGCACAGTATTCCAACAAAGGATATACAGTGATTTAAATAATTACATTTTAATATTTCAGTCATGTCGTTTCTAGACCGGTCTTTATACTCAGCATTTTGGTTACATTTTGTGACTGTCACTTGCCCACTGAGTAGATACTTCCATTGATTTGTCCATAAAGATTTGTTTATAATGGGATTATATTATATTGATAATTTGTTTATAATGTCACTATCCTCTGCAGTCAAAGACCAAAATGATTTTGCCAAACTTTCAATAAAAAAACCAGAGAGATACCAAACAGAAAGTTTCAGCCCAGTCAACATTCCAGAAAATCTCAAATGTCCAAGGACTAGAATAGTAATTTACGAAATATTAACTATTAAATGTTGCCTCCGTTCTAACACATATATAATGTTGCAGCTTTATTTTATTTTATATACAACTGGAAAGGAGACTATAGTGAAATAACAAAGCATCACACAATAAAAGTAAATCTGTGCTGGATATAAATGTGACATACCTGTGCTATGAGGTACTTCAGCTGGAGTGTTGGCTGGAGCATGTGCACCAGGTGGGATATGTATGCCAGTATAATTACTAGTTGGCATGTTTGGTTCATATGTGGAAGATGATGGCTGAGATACTTGGGTAGGTAGATCTGATGAGCTAGCTTCTTCACTTTCAGCATCTGTTAAGACATAGAAAAGGGCTCTATAATTCTTATTTTGTGCCATCATTTTGTGCAAGCATTTATTTCTGCAACAATAATCCTCCTTGACTTCTCTATCTGGATAACAGCTTATAAAGTTATAAAACGAATGGTTTAACAACAAAAACAAAAATCAAAGAATGATCTCTTCAAGTTAATGTGCATCACATGATAAGTTCTGGGAGCTCACACATTTAAAATTTAGAGCTGCAGAAGATGCTTGAAAAATGCATGCCAACAGGGAATTTAGCTGCAAAGGTTTAGCAAGTCTCTCAAGATAGTGAATTGTGATATATAATAAATCTAAATAGTATGATGGGTGAACTTGAGTGCCTGGTATTAAATGAGAATATTGATACAACAGGCATCACAGAAACTTTGTGGATAATGAAAATGTATGGGACATAATACCAGGGTACAAAATATATAGGAATGACAGGATAGGTCGTGCTTGTGGGTAAAGGGTGCTATATGTGAAAGAAAGAAAGAATATAGTCACAAATAGCAAAAATGTTAAATGACAAATAGTACCATAGAACATCTATGACTAGAAGCTCCATGTTTGGATAACAAGGGCATAGTAGTAGAATATACTGCCAACCAACGGACAAGGCAATAATGATTGTGAAATGCTGAAGGAGATTAGAGAGGCTACAAAAACAGAAAACCTGGTAATAACAGGGGATTTCAACTACCCCCATATCGAGTGGATATGTGTTTGTCAGCTCAGGATGGGATGCAGAGATAAAATTTCTAGACACCATTATTGATTGCCTCTTGGAGTAGCTAAAACCAAAAAAAAACCACATTAGAATTGGAAAAACTACAGGGAAGAGCAACAAAAATTATTATGGCAAAGATCCAGAAACAGTGGGGTCTGAACCCCGCTGGGTGGGGAGGAACATTTTGGGGGGGAGGGAGCTGCAAGGGAGGGATTGGGACAGCCCACACAGACAGGGAAAGAGTGCCACCCAGCCCCACTCTGCCCCGAGTTCTACTCCAGACCTGTCCTCCAGCCATGGGCCCAGACTTAGCCCCACCACTGCAGCCCAACCTCAGCTGCCTTAGCCCCACCCATAGCCTCCCCAACCTTGGCTCACCTTCCAGCTACAGCTCTCAGCCCCAGCACTGGCCCTGCTCTCAGCCCCAGCTGAGAGGATACAAGAAGATGCAGATAGGGGTAAAGGGGATATAGGGTAAAAAGTGTGGGAATCACTGGATTAGGGATATGAAATGCTTCCATATGAAGATAGATTAAAAATCCTGGGCCTGTTCTCTTAGAAAAGAGACAAGATGATAGAGGTCTATAAAATCATGTGTGTGGAGAAAGTATATAGGGAAGTGTTATTTACCCTTTCACATAACACAAGAACCAGGGGTCATCCAATGATATTAACTGGCAGCAGGTTTAAAACAAACATAAGGAAGTATTTCTTCACACAATGCACAGTCAAGCTGTGGAACTCATTGCCATGGGATGTTGTGAAGGCCAAAAGTATAGCTGGGTTCAAAAAAAGGAATTAGATAAGTTCATGGAGGAAAAATTCATCAATGGCCATTAGCCAAGATGGCAGGGACACAACCCCATACTTTGGGTGTCCTTAAACCTCATATTGCCAGAAGCTGGAACTGAGTGACAGGGAACAAATCACTTGATAATTGCCCTGTTCTGTTTATTCCCTCTGCAGCATCTGGCACTGGCCGCTGTTGAAAGATAGGGTAGTTGGCTAGATGGACCACTGGCCTGATGCAGCATGACAATTATTATGTAATCTTGAGCTATAATATTCCTAAACAGGACCAAAAAGTTGTTGATACACGAGATAAACAATTAGTTATTTTTAGGATGTTGGATCATAGTTTTCCATTCAAGAAACCGTTTTTTAAGTGTGAGATCTGAACACAACCTCATTAACAAATACAAATCTTTTACAGTAAGTCAGTGATAAAATTAAACTATTTGAATAATTAAAATATTTAATTTTAATTATTAAATTATTTAAATTTAAATAATTTCTCAAAAGACAATAATAATTCAAATTTAAAATATTTTTAATCTGGATAGGAATGTTTAAAAACTGCTATAAAAATTCAGTATTCACACCTGAATGTTGTAGTTTTCTTTTTAACAACTGATAATTCAAAAGATAAATATTAGAACTTCCGTGGTTTTACAAAAGCCTTGCTTAATGTAATCTAATAATTACATTTCTAATTTTCTTGTCAATAGATATCACCAAAACAGTATATTTACAATTCTAGACCCATTGTGAAGGAATTACTATCACACTATATTTGCCTTCTTTAACAGTCACATTTTTATTGGCACACAAGTGTTTAAACTACATTTATACAGAGTGACAACAAGATTCCATGGCTATTTCATCTTGGCAAATATATCAAACTGGCTTTCTACTTTGAAGGAAACAATCTATAGTTAAAGCAGATCATAAAAGTAACAGAAATCAGCCACATTACCGTAATCATTCTTATGCACAATACCCACCAGTTTTTAAATAAAATACCATATGGAATACATGTACACAGCTTAGAGTATCACACTGAATTTTGGTATGAAAACCATATTTTTTAGGTGTAAGGACCCCCAGAGTAGAACTCTAAAGACTTTCTCTTTTCAGCTGACTATGTAATAATTTCAGTTTTCAAATGATTTAATTTTCTTATCCTAGTTCATCATTTTAGTCTAACTTAGTATAATTATTAACAGAAGCTAGAATTTGTAACTTTCCTCAAGTCAAATAAAAAGGGTGCTTAAGTACCTCCCCTTCTTGAAAGTCAAGGTTTATTGCTTCTACAAATTGATCCATATTCTTGTGAGGACTGCAAAGGCTCCCTAGAACTCTCTAATATCAATGTTTGTAGTTCATTAATTTTACAGTCTTTATACTTTATCCATTTAGGATTTTTAAAAAAATAATTATACAGCTTATAAATAACTATGTTTTTTTCTTGACTGGTATAAAAGCTTTTTACATGACTCAAGGGTACTCCTGAGTGACCTTCCTATGTACTCTATGACTAGTATTCTAACCACATTAATAAATCAAGTGTGTCATTTTAAGTTTCCATGGTCTTGTGGCATACTGACAAAAGCTTCCACTAAATCCAAGAGCAGAATTATAGCGAGAACGCCTCTGATACTGTATAAACATCCCCAAGACTTAAAGTATGGTCTTCAAGAATCACAGGAACCACAACACTTACGGAAAATATGGTAATTTGTCAAGCTACAGAAGGCTAGTTTCATTCTATTTAAACATGTACTTTTTCATTTGCAGAAGGAAGAAAGTGAGCAAGCAGAAAGGAATGGGGAAAGTCCAGCAATATGTTTAAACAATGATGCTTTTCTTTCTGGGATGAACAAAGCAAGAATTATGGTAAATTCTTTTTCCAGAATATTCTACAAAGAAATCTATTTGCACACGAGCTTTGGCTCTGCAATGCTCAAAATGTTATGGCTTGTATACCACATCTGGTAGAATGTTAATCAGTCTCTGAAAATTATTTTATCATTTTACTGACCAGACATAAAAATATGATAAGAAGTTAATGCCTTATCAAACAAAATAAAAATTTGTCAAACATATAAAAAAATATACCCTGTATTTCTCATAATCAACATATTACAGGCTGATTTTGAGTAGCAATGCTTTCGTTTTTACATTATCACCCAAGACACTGTCCCTATTAGTTTACCTTCACTTACACTCTGGCAATAGGAGTTGCAATTTTCACTTTTTCCTACAGTCCCATTAAGAGCAGTAAGAGTGCAAAACTAATGAATTCTCAACTGACAGCTTCTGTGGTCTTGGGCAAGTCACATACCCTCTTTGCTTGTTTCACAGTCTATAAAATGAGGAGGCATGCTACTACTCAGATTCCTTACTCTAAGGATCGGTTAATATTTGTACATCATTCTGAAAATTAAAAGTGGTACACAAGTTTTAACATTAACAGTAGTATAACACTTGGCTTAGCATTCATACAATTTCACAAAAATCAAATGAGTTCTGTGGGTTATCACCAAAACTATAAACTTGAACAACAAAACAAAGGCTTTAATTGCAGAATCTATATTTGCACATTTATAATATATAGATAATAAAAATTAACTCATTTCACAATAGTCCTTTTCACATCACTTTTCAGTTAACTAAGTGCATGTCAAACTGGGGTAAAGTTGCACAAATGTAACTCATGGTTAACAGAGGAGTCACATTATTTACATCTGGAACATATCTGCCTGAGGAGTTTGTATCAGTACAATTATATGAGTATAGCTGCACCAGCGGCTAAAAACCTCAGTGTTAGATAAAGCATAATTCTACAGAACAATGCAAGAATGCAGTTTCAATTTATATAGCATTATTTTTGACTTTTTAAACTTGTGCACTATAGCAACTGGCTTCTGTGCTACAGCTTAGAAGCAACTACATTTCAGTAGTGAGCACAGTGATTGCAGTATTTGTAAAGTGCTTTGAGTTTCTTTGGTGTGAAAAATACACTACAACAAAACATTTATAATAATTAGGATAAACTAATAGTCTGGAAAACACAATGAAATATGATTAAAGAATATCAATTCACATAAACATTTACGAATTTCACTTCTACATGTTTTAATACGATGTTCTAGAAATATATTTCTATGTTATGGTATATAACTTATCATTTGCAGCTACAGTCCTTTGGTGGACCTGCTCATGTCTACTTATAAATATAAAGTATAAAGGATAATAAGTAGACTGCATAGTAAAGTAAAACTAAATCATAGAACCACTTTAGAGATTAGTTAAAAAACCCTACAGGGATATCTTGTATATCTATAAAAAAAAATGGTTGACAGTTAAATATTAGTGGATTAGTGATAAAGATTTTTTTTTTCAAATAAGCCTGGAAATACCATAAACAGTGCCAAGCAAGGTGTAAACAATAAAAGATTATTTTAAAAATGGATAGGTATCAGTCTAAAAAATGCAAAAGGGTGTCTTCTGATTGCAACATATACCATTCATCCCATTTCCCATGTACAACTCAGGCACACATATCTTTCTGAAGAGATAAGCCCTCATATTTCAGGGGACAACCCAATCTGTTTTACAAGAGAAGTTGGAAGAAATGCTCCATGAAAGCAAATTATTCTATGACCACCTAGTTAGTACTATCCACAACAGGAAATTCGACTAGACAAACCATTGATCTCATCCAATATGTCAGTTCTAATTTTCCTATTTTCTGTCCTCCGGTGCACCATCAGCTAATGGACACTACCTCAAGCAGCACAATATATCTGAAGGACCAATAGTCCGATCTCTTCTCAAATTGGAAGTTGTGCCCATTTTTCCTTTTCTTTACGCTTATATGGGAAAGGGTTCTCCCAGAGCATGAGATCATGAGACAGAAATTTGAGAACCAGATCCATAATATAAATGTCTATCTTCAAATGGTTAACATATTAAGTTCAAACACAGAAGTTCAGATATGCTATTTTTAGACTAACTTTTCATAAAAGAACTATATTGTTGATGGCAGAGCCAGGTATAGAGCCCAAAACATTAATATACATCCTATATTAACAGATTCAAAACTTTACATTGCCTCCTGACCACCTTCCAGCTGCAGATTTGCTGTAGGATCAAGGATCATATGTCATACAGTGGATTAATTCATTAGGCCTTCAACTTCTCAAACTTGTATTAAATTCAACTTGAGCCATTTGTGAAATGAGTTTCAATATCCTTATTTAGTTTAGTTGACACTTATTCAAATCACAACATTCCATATGCAAGCTAGATTTATTTTAGTGCTGCCAATCAAGAGAAAAGTCAAATGAAAATCACAAAGATGTCTGTGACAGAAGAAAATTATTACGAAACATTCCCTAAGCAGGAAAATGATGGTAAATTCTCTTTGGAGAAACATATGTAAAAATATTCACTTTAATTCACTATCCCATCCAATCTATTTTATTACTTCACTTGAAATAGCAACGTGCATACCGTAATCTTCCTCTTCCATTCCAATAGGTCCAGGTTGAGGAGTCTCTCCATTCTTTAGACAGTTATGAATATATGCTGCCTTCCATCTGGCATACTTTCTGTGTTGAACATTCTGGGGCAGGTAAAAAAATGTCAAAATGTAAGTTAATTTTTAAGACTTACTAATTAAATTTTGTGACTTCAGAGACTAAGAAAAAACACTGCTTTTCAGCATTATATTTTAAGCAGGATTTAGATTTTTCACTCCTCCCTCACAATGAAAAAAGTTGCAATAACCTTCTCTACAATCACTTGATACCACTATAAACAATCATTCAGGTAAATAACCATAGCAGATTGAGCACTCTCAGCCTCCCGGGGGTCCTGCACTTCAGGTTGTGGCAGCCAGCTGAGGCACAGTCTTTCCTTCTCCAACCCCCCAGCACTATAGATCTCCAGTCCCTCCTACCTTGGGGCTGGGCTCTCCACTCCCAAGGCTGCTGAGCCTGGGACCCTAAGGCCCATCTGGACAAGCCTGCCCTGATTGGCTGTACCTCCTAGGTGCTGGCAGTAATGGCTATTGGTCAGCTCTGTCTGGCTCAGCTCTCCTCTGCTCTTCCTTGCTCTCTTCTCCTCCACACCAACTCTGCTCCTACCTCAACCTCTAAACACCATGCCTGAAGTTCCTGGCTGCAATAGGGGCCTTTTAAACTGCTACACTTAATTAGTGTCAGGTGCTCCAACTGACTTCATGTGCCTTGATTGGCTCAAAGCAGCCCTGCCCTAGTTACCCTGGAAACAGGGCTTTGCTGAGCCTAGGGCAAATAGACCTGTCCTCCTCCTCCTCCTCCTTCTGTAGTCATCAGGCCTGGCTCTGTCACATAACTCAGGAAACGAATTAAGAAAAGCACTTAAGTGGGATTTCAGCAAGAGGTGAAAATGTGGGAGGTCTTCAATTAATGCAATACTTCAGGATAAGGGGTAAAACAGACACCCTAATCTTTTAGTATCTTGGATAGAACTCAATACTAAAAATTGATAGGTAGTTTTATAACTGTCCACATAGTGAAGAATTACAGTAAATTTTACACTTCGATAATTTCAGGAGACCATTTAATAGAGCTGTGAAATCTCTATTAATTCAAATTATTCCTCTTTAACCAATAATATTGGACTTTCATAAGATATAACATTTGAAATAGAGTCTGCACAAAAAGAGATTACAGAAGTTCTGGTAACATTAGAAAGACACAAGTTTACTTTGTCATCTTATAATGGAGCTACAATCAAACAATGAAACAACATTTTTGTGATACATTATTATGTTTTATCTCTGTATAAGAACACATGACAAAACTAACTTTTAGTGAATTGTGTGTTAACAAGGGCGATGGCAAAACACCTTCAATCACCAGAGAAATAAGAGTACCATGTGCTTAACAAATATTAATATCTTCAAAAAGAGTTTAAAATAACTTTGAAAGAGAGTCTATAGCTAATTTTGGCAAACTGGCATTTTCTGAAGCTGGATGACTGCTGAGCACTGAAAGTGACAAGTGAAAGTTCTTACTCAGATGCTGGCAGCCTTACCAATTTCATTTTCATAAAAACAGTAAGGAATTGAGAAAATAAGGTGAGGCAAATTTAGAATGTCAATATTTTAAAATCCTTACCTTATTTTTGGCCACTTTCTGTTTCTGGGAAACAGGATCTGCCAGAAAATCTCTCATCAAAGGCCTTTACAGATTACTGTTTCCCCCAAAGTGAATGTAACAATTAAGTGATTTAAACTATTATTTTAAAACACACTTCCTTTACCTTAATTTATATGGATCTGGCTTCAGTCCTTGCAAATATGGGATCAGAATGACTTACAGAAAGAAGACAATGAATACTCTCACTTGTCATGTTTACAGTTCAGTAACTGAATCACACATATGGGCCAAAATAAACTATAGGAGCCAAAAGACCTTCAAATCTAAGAGATTCAAACCTGGTGAAAATGGGTACAACTTCACAGAATTAGGTGTAGTTCAGATCTGGTGTTAAAGGTCTACTGATATTTGTGTTTCAGTAATATTTTAAAACTGAGTATAATATGATTTAAAAAAAAAAAAAAAAAAGATTTCCCATTTACCAGAGAAGTCTTGGTGAGTTAAGAAAGAACATCAGTTCTAGATCACTTATGAGATTACTTATTTTAGTGGAAGGGACTCGATCGGTGTGCATGTAGGAGGACTGGGGAGATTACTGGAGTAATTCTGCAAATCCTTAAATTTGGCAACATCCTTTTCATTCTGCTCTATAACTCATCCCAGCTTTGGAGTATGCTTTCCACTGGATATTTGGAGACCACAAAATGAACCAGTGGAAAGGTACCTCAGCTCTCAAATTTCTGTTGTGACTACCATGGGGCTGTGTCAGATTACCTGTCTTCCTCAGACACAGTGACCTGTACACATCTTTTAATTTATTCCTTATGGTTCTTCCTGATGTTTTCAATCATGATTCGAGGGAAGCAATAAATAGAGGTCTAAAGCTGAATTTTATGATATTCAAAGCACTATCAGTTGTGAACCAGATGGACATAAATGACATAAAACACTGAATAATACTTATCATATTTTGGCTGGTCTTTGTCGAGTTGAGTGCTTGGATGGGTCAGGTGAAGGCTGTGGCCCTAGTTTTTACAGCTGGTTTGACCCACAGGAAATGCCCTATCCTGAAAACGGACTTATTTAGGAATGTATGCAATATTGTTGTAGCCATGTCAGTCCCAGGACAAGGTGGGTGAGGTAATATTTTTTACTGAACTGATTTCTGTTGTGAGACACACAAGCTTTTATGCTTACACAGAGCTCTTCTTCAGGTGTGAGGAAGAAGGATTTGTCTACACTATATACTTACTTTGGAATCATAACTATGTCATTCAAGAGTGTGAAAAATTCACACCCCTTCAGCAACCTAGTTATACTGACCTTCACCCTTCATGCAGGCAGCTGTATGTCACAGGAGAGCTTTTCCTGCTAACACAGCTACCCCTCTTTCAGAAATGGAGTTATTTTTGGCTTTGAAGCATCTTTAGCAGATGCACTACTGTAATGCAGTTGCATCAGTGCAACTACCCTGATGTAAATTTGTGGCATAGACCTGCCCATACTAAGGCCATGTACACACCATAACTTTATTGTGCGATACGGCTCCTTACCGTACAATAAAGCTGGGAGCGTACACATGAGCATTTTCCCTGTTGCGCGGCAACACCCTCTTGCCGCGCAACAGTTAAACCACTCAAATCGAGAGTGGTTAGGCTTACCGCAGAACAGCTGTTCCATGGTAGTGCTCGTGTCTACACATTTTCTGCATTATACAGCCTCCGGAAATGTCCCAGAGCGCCAATCAAGGCCATTCTGGGATATTAGAGCTGTCAAATATGTCAATTTCACTGCTCTAGCAGAGCAGTGAAATTGACTATTATTGGAGCTGCCAGCTTCTGCGGCTCCGGGGATTGGCCCCCTGGACCGAGCTAGGGGGCTGGCCTGAACCGGCTGCCCTCGCCCCCTGCTGCCACCAGAACCCCTGCAGCTAGACTAGGGGGCTGGCCAGAACCGGCGAAGACAGCCAGTTCTGGCCAGCCCCCTAGCTCATCCCCCAGGCTTCGGGTGGCGGCAGGGGCTGCGCGCCGCAGCCCCTGCTGTCACCCGAACCCCTGCAGCTGGACTAGGGGGCTGGCCAGAACCAGCGAGGACAGCCGGTTCGGGTCAGCCCCCAGCTCAGCCCCAGGGCTTTGGGAGGCAGTGGGGGCTGCAGCCAGCCCCCTAGCTCAGTGAACCACTGGGGCAGCCCACTGCCAGCCAAAAGGCTGGCTGTGGGCAGTGCATGGTGGGACAGGTGCCCACCATGCACTGCTCCTTGTATCGCAAAGGAACATTCACACGGGTGAACGCTCCTTTGCGATACAAGAAACACGTATGAACACACAAAAGCGCAATATTTATAGCGCTTCCCTTGTCCCGCAACAGCTTATTGCGGGACAAGTTTATCGTTTGTACATAGTCTAAGAGTGTCACAGCTAAATACAAGATTGAACAGATAGTTTAGCATAAGCAGTTAGCACATATTTTAAGTGACCATTCAAGGTGAAGTGCCCCATTAACACCCTTATAACCATAGGACAAAAAGAGGGAGGTTAGTTAGGGTTGCAGATTGTTATAATAAATCCAGGGTCCTTCTTAAGACCATGATTATTAGTGTCAAGCAAAATTCTGAACTTTAGCTCCCAGGCTTATCTTTTGAAAGTATTGTGCAGGTTTCCTTTATAGATGAGGACTGATAAGTCAGACATAAAATGATTAAATTTTTGTGAAAAGTTCACAGACAGGTAATATGGTCTTTTTATCCTATATTATTTTCCTGTAAGAGTTCATTAGAAAGTGTAATAATTGTCTGTTGTTATTTGAGTATTTAGTACTTGATGAAGTACATATGTTGAGACAGGCATGTACAGGACTCAGAGATCTTGAAAGACGTTTTGTGGGGGAGGGAGGTGTTGATTTTTGTAGCAGTGGAAGAATCCGTGTTTTGCATTTGTTGTTCTGGCAAGGTCTAGTGCTGCTTTGAGTTGATATGTTCTGGTTTGTGGGGAGATTGCTTCTGATAATGAGCTTGGAGAGGCTAGGGTGTTGTCTGAAGCCAGAAGAGGAAAGATTTCTTTCAAGATGGGGTCTCTATCAAGTATGGGTTTAGTAATTTGATGATACCCCATGTTTTCCAATGTGGGGTGGTATGTGATAACTCGGTATATGTGATGGAAAGGGAGGGGACATGTAATTTCTGTGTTGAAGCAAGTTCAATTAGGGTATTCAGGTGGCTCATGCTATGATGCAATTTACCTCTCTGGTGGCATCTCCTTGTTTGGTGAAGGCAGTTTTGAGTGTGTTACGGTATACATCCTGGATTTTCTCCTCGAAACATATCCTCTGGTGTATGAGTGTCTGGCTGTTTGTTATTACAAGTCCTATGGCACTTCTAAAGGCTAACCGATTTATTTATCTTAGGAGCTTTCGTGGGAGAAAATCCCACTTTCAAAGCGTCTGACGAAGTGGGATTTTCTCCCATGAAAGCTCATGCGATAAAGAAATCGGTTAGTCTTTAAAAGTGCCACAGGACTCTCTTTCTCTGAGATAGACTAACATGGTTATCCCTTTGGAACTTGGCTGTAATAACAGATTTCTTGGTTTGTTTTGAGTGTTTACCAGATCTATGAAGGTAGGTGTGGTGATCTGTGGGTTTCTTGTATATAGTTGTCTGTAAGGTTCCATTGTTGAAGCTAACTGTGGTGTCCAGGAAGTTGATGTTAGTGTGGGAGTGTTACAGAGAGAGTTTAATCGTTAAGTTGTTGTGGAAATCTATGAGGGAATTTAAGTCATCTGTTATTTAAGAAAGTTTTTTATTGAAGAAGATTTTGACAAAATGTTTACAAAACCTTGATTGCCGTGAATACTATATACTGAGTTCTTTAATTCCAATTTATCTGAGAATCATGGTTTGTTGTTTCGAATAATTAACCTTTTCCTTGAAAGAACTTTCCGAGTTGCATGGCAGTTTCATTGCTTACACTCCTTATTCAAAGTGAGCTGTTTGGGACAATAGCAAAACATTTTGAGCTAAAACCTTGTCTGCATGAGAAATCTGTACTTATTTAAACTAAACAGGTTTAGAAACAGACTTATTTAAATTGATACAACTTCCATGTGTAGATAAGGTCTAAGATGCCATAAGTAATTGGAACACAGCTGTTTTCCTCTTTTAATTAGATTGTATTGTAATCTACTTTCCCAGTATTTGGTTGTGATTTAGATGAGCAAAAGAGTGGCTGAAGTATAATTCAGGTAAGATTGAGTGGAAGCCTGAAGAGAAGTGTTTTGACAGAATAGCAGGGAGGATGTTTTCCTCTATCACTGAGAGTTTTTCCCCATAATACTCAAAAGGGCTGCATTTGAGATGCATTTGGATCCTCAACTGCCTCTGGACTCTCAAGTGACATTCCTACAGCCAAGTGAACTTTTTGAATATCCCTAGCTAGATAGTGGTTATGTCATTTCTAAATTTTGCAATGGTTATCTATGCCGTTGCAATGCTTATATATGCCTCACTGCAATGAACTATATAATGGGACTCCCACTGAAGACCACTTGGAAGCTTCAGCTAATGGAGACAATGAGACTGTCCAGCTGCTTAGCAGTATTAGCTGCAGATAGCATGCCAACATAAGCTTACCAGCTATACCGGTTTCCTATTAAATTTGAACCAGAAGGTAAGGTGCTGACTTTTTAACAGTAGTTCTGGGGCCATGCACGTACACACAAGGCATCTCGTGATGGCCTCAGTGTGCGTGCAGTCCCTGCTCCCTCAGTTCCTTTGCTACCGCAGAGTAGGTGTGAACAAAACCCTGAAATAGAGGGGAGAGGGTCACATATTGAAGAACACAAGTTACTACAGATGAGCAATCATTTCTTCCTCGAGTGATGTCCCTGTGTGTGCTCCACATCAAGTGACTATATAGCACTTATTGTTAATTGGTGGTGGGACTTTGGTGACTGATAAAAACACAGCTCTCCCAATATTGGCATCATCCACTGAGGCTTTATCTATTGTACAGTGAGTGGTAAATGCATGCAAGGATGACCAGGTAGCCACTTTACAGATGTCTCTAAGTGTGACGTTCTCTAAGAAAGCTGTGGTAGTGGATATTGCCCGTGTGGCGTGGACTCAAACACCAAGTGGAGGCTGCTGTTGGTTTTGTTGATAGCATGTGTGTATACAGTCTTCTATCCATTTAGATAGCCTTTAGTTAGATATGGATTTGCCTTCAGATCTTTGTCCTAGAGATAAAGAGTCTGTTTGATTTTCTAAACGGTTTAACTCTTTCTAGTTAAAAGGACAGTACATGCCTGATGTCCAGTGTATGCAATGAAGCTTCGTGAGGCTCCATGTGAGGCTTGGGATAAAAAGGTAGGTAAATCAATGAACTCATCCATATGGAATTCTGAGACCACCTTAGGGAGAAATTTGGGTGGGGTCAAAGAGTTACTTTTGTCTTTGAGACAAGTTCCAGAGGGGAACAGAGTGTACAGAAAAAACAACAGGAGTCTTACTTTAAAAATGAACAAATTTCTTTGGGCATAAGTTTTCATCTGACGAAGTAGGTTCGAGTGGGTTGGAGCCCATGAAAGCTTATGTTTGAAGGAATTTGTTAGTTTTTAAGGTGCCACAGGACTCTCGTTGCTTTCGTCTTTGTGAAAGGTGTGTTTGGGGATTCTGTCACGAGTGCATTGATCTCTCCTACTCCTCTGGCCGAGGTGACTGCTGTCAAAAAGGATACCTTCAGTGACATGTGATATAGTGAGCACGGTGAAAGGGTTGAAAGGGGCATCTCATGATTGTTTTTAATATGAGATTTAGATCCCATGGAGGTGCCAAGGGACATATAGTTGGATAGAGTCTCTGTAATCCCATTAGGAACCATTTTACAGTTGCATGGTTGAATCATTAATGAGGTTGTGAAATACAGAAATTGATGCCAGGTGTACATTCAGGGAACTAACTTCAAGACCTGATTGTTTCAGATCCAGAATGTAATCTAGCACTTGTGGTATTGAAGCGGATGTTGGTATGATCTGTCTTTTGGAGCACCAGGAGTGAAATCTCCACCATTTCTGTAAGTATGTTTTCCTGGTGATTGGTTTACTACTATTTAGTAGGATGTAGCAGACTGCCTCCGAGAATTCTAGCTCCGATGGTTGGAACCAACTAGGTACCATGCTTAGATTAATTTTTCGTATTTCTGGATGGTGAGAGAGGCCGGCATTCTGGGTCAGATAGCCATATGTCGGTCGGAAGGTAATTGGTTTGCGTTCCGATAGAGTGAATAGGTCTGAAAACCAGGGTTGCCTGGGTCTGGCTGGGGCAATAAGGATGATGCGAGCTTGATCTGCCCTGATTTTCTGAATGACTCTTGGAATTAGCAGAATGGGTGGAAAGGTATATAAAAGGCCCTGTGACCAATCTATCAGAAAAGCGTTGCCCAGAGATTTTGGCCTAATCCAGCGCTGGAACAAAAACTGTGACATTTCCGATTCCGGTATGTGGCAAATAGGTCGATGTGCGTGGTGCCTCATTTTCTGAAAATATTGCTCAACTGAATGTTGTTGATATGCCATTTGTGATTGTATGGTAAACTTCTGCTTAGATTGTCTGCTGCAGTTATCTGATTGCTTTGTTTGGTAAGTAAGACACTGAAATTAGGATTGAATGTTGTACGCACCAGTTCTATTGTCTGATAGCTTCCACACACAGTGAGGGAGACTGTGCTCCTCCTTTGCAATTCACATAGAACACGCAGGCTATGTTGTCCGTCATTATCTTGATTGTCTTCTTCTTTATGAAAGATAGGAAATATTGACAGGTGTATCACACTGCATATAAATATGGAGAGTGGACTCTGTTTTTGACCACTGACCCTGTGCAGTGTTTTGGCCAAGGTGTGCTCCTCAGCCGAGCAGTGAAGTATCTGTGGTGATCAGGATGGTAGACTGGGGTGATGAGAATGGAATTCCGCATATTAAATTTTTCATTTGAGTCCACCAAGTTAATGAGTTTTTGGCATTTGTTGGAATGATAAGAGTCTGTTGAGGCTATGCGCATTTGGTCTGTAGACAGTTGCAAACCATGACTGAAGAGCCCTCATGTTTAGTCTGGTATATGGCACCACAACTGTAGTGGTTGCCATGTGACCCAGAAGTCGTAGGGCCATGTGTGCTGTGACATCTAGTAACGTCGCGAACTGTGGATGGGCCAGTGAGGCTTTAGCTGTTATGGAGCTCAGAAGAGCTCCAATGAAAGTAAGTTCTTGGGTAGGGATGAGAATGGATTTTTCTATTTTTATCTTGAATCCCTGCTGTTGAAAGAGTCTTAAGGTGTGATTGGTGGCAGTTACAGCCATGTCTTTGCCTTGTGCTGTAATTAAGCATTGTTGAGATATGGGAAGATAGTTATCCCTTGTGTTCATACAAATGCGGTGGCTACTGTGAAAACCTTGGAAAAACATGGGGTGCTGCTGATAGTTCCAATGGCATTTCTTTGTACTGGTAGTGTAGACTGCCTATTGTACATCTCAGGAATTGTCTGCGTGAAGGATGGATGGTAATGTGAAAGTATGCATCTTTCAGGTTGAGGCATAAGAATCAATCTCCTTCTTGCAACATTGGTAGTATAGTGGTTAGCATAACCATTTTGAACTTCTGACGTTTTACGTATTTGTGGAGGGGTCTCAGATCTAGAATGGGTCTCCACCCCCCAGTTTTCTTTCATACTACAAAGTAGTGGGAGTAGAAGCCTTTGCCTCTATATTGAGGAAGGACAGATTCTATCACCTCCATTAGTAATAGTTGGTGGATTTCCTGGTGTAAAATTTGTACGTGAGTGGGGACCCTGAATAGGGATGGGGAAGGGGAAGGAATAGGTAGCCATTCTTTATGATTTCCAGAACCCAGTTGTTTTTTGTGATGGTAGATCAGACACCATAGAAATATCTGACACAGAACTCGAAATCTGTGTCTGATGGTGGTTTTGCTGCCGTGCATGAAGGGAGTCTCAAACCCTCGACCAACAGCTAAAAATTGAGGTTTAGGTGGTAGGGGTTCTGTGTTTGAGGATGGCTAAGTATGTTGCTTATGCTTTTATCCTGTCTTCCCCTTTGTTGATTGCCATATTCCCTAGGTTGGTAATGCAGTTGGTACTGATGAGGATATGGTTGGAATCTTCTCTGCCTCTTTTTGAAGGTAGGTGTCTAATTCCCGAGGGTGCCCAATGTTGTCCTGCAGTCTTTCACTGAGTGTAAAGCTTCGTCATTTTATTCTGAAAAGAGGTGGGCCTTATCAAAGGATAGGTCCTCTCTTTTTCTTTGTAGGTCTCTCGATAACGCCGCAGCATGCAGCCAAGAGGCTCTAGACATAACAATTGTGGTAGCAGTGGTTTTTGCTGCCGTATGCTACGTCAAGGGACACTTGCAGAGATCTGCAAGCAACTAGTTGGTCTTCCATGAGCAGGGTTTTATATTGTGCCCTCTTGTTGTCTGGAAGGTCTGTAGTAAGTTGTGAAAGCTTCTTATAGATTGAGTGATTGTAGTTAGAGAGCAATTCAAAGTAGTTTGTCATTCTCATTAGCAATGTGGAAGATGAATAAATCTTTCTTCCCAGAAGATCAAGACGCTTCCAGTCGTTGTCCTGTGGGGTTGATCTGAAATTTAGGCTGTTTTCCGATTTGGTTTGCTGCATCAGTTACAAGTAAATTGGGTGGAGGATGAGTGAGTAGGAAATTCATTTTCTTAGCTGGGGATATAGTATTGTCTATCATTGTGCTTGTTTGTGGGAGGGATAGTGGCTGGTATCTGCCAAAGTATGTTTGCTGGATCCATCAGAGCATCATCATCCATAGGTATGGCTATTTTAGAGGCCATGCTGTGGAGTATTTTCAGGGGTTTGTGTTGTGTCTCATTAATCTCTTCTAGTAGAATTTCTAGCTCCTGGGTGACCTGTTTAAACAATTCATTGATTTGCTTTGGATCATCTGCCCGGCTTGAAGTAGAGGATTGGTGGTGGAGGGTCCTGTTCTGTAGCCGTATCAATTGTCGGGGCTTGTTTAGAAGGCCTTGCTGTTGCAATTGTCATGGTGTTCTATATGAGCCATGGGAGTGGTAGGTTCTGTCAGGACTCTTGTAATGAGAGGAGCATGAGTCCCAGTCTCACAAGTATCTGTGGTAGGGCATACACTGAAAATAGCATGGTGGGCCATACCACGAATGACGGCCATGTCGGTGTGATGGAGTGTAGTAGTATGGGTCCATTGTAGGTCTGGTTGGTGAAGGCTCACTATGAAGTGGGGAACGATCATCATCCATGTGTGGAGGGGATAAAATGATGTTCCTTGTTTGCCTTCTTACAAGGTGGTGCCGTAGACAGTGTGGTATCCAGTGCCGTGCGTGATGAACTATGCCTTGTTGGTGCTGTCTGAGATTCCTGTGCAAAGATAAGTGTCGGTGCTGCGTTTCTATCTGGTGCCATACTTGTCACCGTGCTTTTTTGCTGCGTCAGTAATGGTGCTGTTGACGTGTGATCAGGCGCTCTCTGCAGCATGCTTTTGCACGGTGCCATGTCGGAGGAGGAGTGTTTGTTAAGAGATTTTGGCTCCTCTACAGGACGTTTAAAGTCATTCAGTTTTACAGCCCAGCTTGTACTCGAAGAACCTGATGCCTGTTGGGTACTATGTCTAGGAGACTTTTTTGTTGGGGAGTGACCTCTTTTCGAGGTGCTGGTCTCCATTGGCAAGGAAGCCCTTCTTCTGTGCCCATGGAGCGGTTGGTCTCCAAGCTGTTTATCGGGGCTAGGGTCAGAGGAGGTTCTGAGGTACTTCTCCATTAGAAACAATTTCAGCCTTAAGTCCCTGTCCTTTCTTGCTCTGGCACTTAAATTGCTGAAATGGCTGCATTTCTGAGGAACATACGTGTGCCCTAAGCAGCGAACACTGTGAGAGAGACCACTGGAGGCAGGCATAGCCTCTTTATATGCTGAGCATCGCTTGAATCCTGGCGAACTTGGCATGTTGAAGGAGGTAGAAAAACGAAAGTAAGCTTAGCCTAATAGGGTCTAACTAAATAGGGAAGGAAAAAACATTTTTTAAAAACAAAGTTAAGTAAAAGGGGGGGTCAAATTGACTCAATTGTGACTAAACTAGGTATTTTTGTTCTATTTTTTAGGTTTTTGAAGGAGTGAGGTAATGCTGTGTAGACGTTCAGTCTTCAGCCGTGGACGGTTGAAAAGGAACTGAGGGAGTGGGGTCCACACGCATGCGCTGCTGCCACACTGAGGCCATCATGAGATGCCTTCTAAGCACACGCGGCCCCAGGACAACTGCTAAAAACACCTCCAATCCATGGTGCAGGACATGATGACACCTGATGTGGAACACACAGGGACATCACTTGAAGAAAAAACTTATATTAAATGTTGCCAGGAGCTTTGGCAATAGGTATATTTTATCAACATTCTCCCAGTAAATAAATAGGAAATCACATAACTCAGAAGTATAGGTCTAGAGAATGTTACCTTTGGAGAAGAATGTGGTTCAATTTTAATATCCTCTGCCTTCCCTTGTCTTGTTTCCAATACCACAAATATTTTTTTGTCATAAGTATTTTACAAGTGTTAGTTAAGGAGGATTAAGATGAAATGTGATGTGCCTTAGGATATAGCACATAACAGTTTTCACATGTTAAATCACCATTTCAATTATGTTTTATCCATAACATGTTATTAATGATCTGGAACAAAAATATAAAACCCTCCCACAAAACAAGAAATAAGAAACATATGAATTATAATACAAAAGGCATGTTAACTCAATAACTAGCAATTCAGGGACTACTTGTAATTTCTTTTCAAAGTTTACTTTCTTAGGTCTGGTTCTAAATAATTAACCTGAATCTGTGTTTTTCACTGATTCTGCTTCTAACTAGGAATTATGCAAACATCAGAGTCAACAGTAGCAATTCTTATCTCCAAGGGTACAAGTTTTTTTTTTATTTGCCTGCACAGGCATGGAAATGTCTAGTTAAGCAAAAGGGAAAATCAGTGAAATTATTAATTAAATAGCCAAGATGTATTGCAACTTGTTTCTAATTTTCAACCTTTAATAAAATATTTTCAGCAAGATCTGCAAAGCAGAAAGCTCCAAAACTTTTATTGAAAATAAGCTCAATATTAGTTTATATCTATAGATAAAAATGGTCATTATGTATGTACTGCCAATGTAGTTCCAGAGGGGTAGCCGTGTTAGTTTAGGTCAACAAAACAAACAAGGAGTCCCGTGGCACGATTTGTTAGTCTTTAAAAGTGCCACAGGACTCCTTGTTTGTTTTACTGCATGGGTAGGTTTATAAACTGGTATGAAATTATATCTAATGTTTAATACTGAAAGTTATTCCCACAGATAAGGTTATTCCTAAACATTCAATTAAACAAAACACTTAAAAGGCTAATGTAATCAAAAGGAATTCTGAGGATTCATTATTTTGCGCTCGTATTATAATGTTAAAAGTTCCTATCTGTAGATTCAGGGATCTACTATTTAAACAACTTGAAGCTATAGGAAATATCCTTCTGGGAAAAAAAACAAAACAAACAAAAACAAACCCTGCTCAGCAGAATATTGTGCATGTTTTGACAGAAGTCATTGACCAGTTTGTAACAGATGTTCTGAAGCAAAGAGAAAAAAAAAATTTCTCTCAAAAGGATTAAAATTAACCAAATTCACTGATGCTTTTTTATTGCAAAATCTTTGTTATTGACATTGTTTTTATAATCCTCACAAAATGAGTCAAAGAAAATGCTGCCACGTAGTAATGATACCTACAGGAACTTTTGCATAGGCCATTCTAGACACTGATTAGAGAAACTCTTTTATCATTTCTACAGAGAACATTCAGTTCAGATATATGTACTGAAAAAATCAGACTCTAAAGACTACTTTTAAGGGGAGTTTCTTTTCTGATTTACAAGACAACTTGAAGTGAATCTGAAAAGAACTGTCAAGGTTTGTGGGCACAGAGTTAGACACTATGGCTGAGTCTACACTGGTAAATTAAGTTGCCTTAAGCTTGCTTAAGTCGACTTAATTTACCCTGCATCTACACTACAGTTTCCTTAAGTCGACTTAAGCAAGCTGCTTAAGTTGACTTAAGGAAAATAAAGTCGACAATTAAAATTAAGTCGACTTTATAAAACCACCTTCCTAGTAGACCTAAGGCTTAAGTCAACTCCCTAGAGTTGACTTAAGCCAGTGTAGACATGGGCTAGCCCTAAGTGGCTTATGGCTAACCCAGCGCTACACCAATGCCCTCCCTGCTGGGGGGGGGGCACAGTGGGAGCCTGGCACGCCCCACCTGGCAGGGCAGAGCCCTGCCCACCCTGCCCCTATGCCCTGCCAGGGTCCCTGTCCCCCTTTGCCCCATTGTACCTAGGTACAATGGGGCAAAGGCTGAGCCCCCTGGCATTGGGCAAGGGGTGCCCCTCCTGCCCCCATGGACTTCCCCTAGGTCCCCCATAGTCCCTAGAAGTCGACCTAGGCATCCAGTATGGACACTCTAGGTCGACTTTTTAAGTTCCCCTTTAAGTCGACTTTATTTTTAAGTGTAGACACACTAAGTCGACAAAGTCGACTCAGTTAAGTCGACTTAGTTAAAGTCGACTTAAATTACCAAGTGTAGACAGCCTATGAGACTGTTGCTCTGGATGTACACGCTGCATATATCAAAGTCTATTGGTCCAGTTCTGATGACTTAAAGGCTTTTCTTCACAAAGGGGCCTTCAGTATTGTTCCTCCTTCTACAAAGATTATTATTTCTCCTGATATGAATGTTTTCACAGATTCATAGATTTTAGGGCCAAAAGGATCATCTATTCTGACCTCCTGTATACATCACAGACCATTAAGTTTCATCCAGTTAATCATGCATTGAGCCCAATAACGTATGTTTGACTACAGCATAACTTCCGAAAAAGCATCCAGCCTTTATCTGAAGACATCAAGCTATGGAGAAATCACTGCTACCCATGGCAGTTTATTTCACTAGTACCTCTCTTCTGCATTCTCTCCAATTTTTCAACAGCCTTTTTAAAATATGGACTCCAAAACAGTATGCCGTGTTCCAGTATCAACCACACAAATGCCATAGACAGATTTACATCATTATTTCTACTCACTACTTCTTGTTTATACATTGACAGACCTTATTAGTCCTTTTTGCCACAGCATCGCATTGGGAGCTCATGTTCACTTGCCTGTCCCCTATGACCTCTAACTTGTTTTCAGAATCACTTATTTCCAAGAAAAACAACAGAGTCCTGTGGCACTTTTAAAGACTAAGAGACTTATTTATTGCATGAGCTTTTGTGGGAGAAAATCCCGCTTTGTCAGATGAAGTGGGATTTCCTCCCACGAAAGCTCATGCAATAAATAGGTCTGTTAGCCTTTAAAAGTGCCACAGGACTCTGTTGTTTTTCTGCAATAGACTAAGAGGCTACCCCTTTGGAACTTATTTCCAAGACACTCCCCCATTCTGTAATTATAGCCTGCATCCTTTGTTCCTAGATGTTTAATTTAACATTCAGCTGCACATTTGAGTCCAGTAATCCAGATAATTGTGAGTGACTGTCCGCTCCCTCCTAATTAGTTACTACTTCACTGATCTTTGTCTCATCTGCAAATTTTATCAACAGTTTTTACTATTTTAATGTTTACTTCCATGTTATTGATGGAGATTGGAACTAGTACATACCTGTCCAAACACCAGTAGAAACATCACCTTTCAGTGATGATTACCCATTGACAATTACTTTGAGATGTCAGTTAGCCAGTTTTTAATCTGTTTTAAAAAATTCTCTATTGATATTACATAATGCTGTTTTTAAAAATCAAAAGCTGCATGGTACTGAGAAAAACTTCATACAAAATCCTAAATAAATTATATATATGAAAATTAGTTTATCGATCAAACTTGCAAAATCATTAGAAAATGACAACAGGTTTGTTTGAAATGGCCTATTCCTCTCTCCCCCCACCCCAAATATTAACTGGAATTAATAATATTCTTATGTTTTTATTCTTTATGAATCGATCTCAGTTCCTCTATTATTTTGCCCAGGATTGATTTCAGGCTAATCAGCCTGTGGTAACGCAGGGTCATACTGTTTGCACTTTTTGAAAACTGGAAACATTGTTACTCTTCCTATCTTCTGGAATTTCCCTGATTTTCCAAAATGTACTAAATATTAACATCAAAGGGCCATAGATCTTCTTAGCCAATTCTTTTAGGACCTTTGGGTGCAATTTATCCAGGCCTGTGGAGTTAAAAATATTTATCCCTAACAGATATTTAAGATCCTTAGTTACAAAGGGACTGGAAAGTATTTCAACTGACATGAGATTACCATTCCAGTTCTTTTCAAACACGGACTAATATTTATTAAACACGTCTATGTTTTTTTACATCATTAACGATTTTACCTATCTCCATCTAATAATGGGCCTAATGCCATTGCTAGGATTTCTTTTGTTCTGAATACATTTAGCTCTTATCTCTTCCAGAGACAGATTTTTTTCTGTCTTTAGTTTCCTTCATCTGATTTCTGCATTACATACCTTCTCATTTACACTGATTGCTATTTATTCCTCCCTCCTTTTCTATTCGTTATATACTGTCTTTTTATTTCTAACTGCTGCCCCTTTACTTTGCCATTGAACCAGGATAGGTTTCTTTTGGAGTCCTCCACATCTTCAGATCTGAAAGTAGCAGTAGTATAAACCAAAGAGATTTCTAGATAGAAAGAATGCAATATTTTTATAATCCAGCTGGGCACTAACATTTTGCTTTGGAAAAAAACCTACTTGTCTACTATTTGCTTTATGTGAGGATTGAAGGGAACAATTATATCTTATACTACGAGAACTGGACATGGCCCTTCAATACTGGCTCCACCAGCATTTCTTCTTTTGTACCATCCAATTACAGGAAGTACGGTTGTCCCTCTTTCAAATATTTAAAACTTTTTTTTCACTACAGCTGCATGTCTGGAATGTGCTGTTGACATTTAAGTTATCCATTTTTCAGTTAATCCTCTTTCCACAGTCTTCCACTCCTCATCTAGTACCTAACATCTCATTTTCTGATGGAGGTCTGAAGGGATGTTGGGACTTTTGAGGTTTCTTCTGAACAGAGTTTTGACTGTCCAGGAGGAACCTAACTGGATGCACCTGAAGAAACAGATGTTGGTATTCCTTGTTGCCTCTTTTGTTGGAGTATGTGTTTCTGTTGGGGGGAAGAAGTTGTTAGTTTCAAAAGACACAGTGTACATTTGGCACCCTGATACTCTCTTCTACTTTACAGTTGGTTAGGATTACCTTGGGGAACAGGGGAACACTGATCCTGCGAGCTATGGCTGATTTCTGGCTAACGGGTACCCAATAATGTTCCTGATGACACTGTTGCTAAAGAAATCTGGAGTTGTGGGTGGATTACTCTGCTTGCCTGTTGCCATTTTTTCTTTACTGGTTTGTTTCTGCAGGCATAGAAGTGTTGAGCCACAGAAGACTCACTGGAGGAGTTCCTCCGATTCCTTGCCTGAGCTGGTGTGTTGGTAATGCGAGTCTACGGCAGAACAACCATTATCACTTAAAGAGAGATAGCAGCTCCTCTGCTGGAAGTGGCAAAGACTAGATGTTTAAACTGAGAGGCAGGATTAGTTCTGGCATGAGCCTTGACTGGCAAGAAGGGGTGTTGGCAGCAGAGACTGCTTTTCCTCTTCCTACCAAACCTGGAACGAGTGAGGAGAGTAGTCTGCTTGGTTGCTTTTCCTTTCATCTAGCCTGACAACTGAAGTCATAGGTAGGGCTGGAGTGATCCCTGCACTCTCTTTCCAGTCCCTGAGCAGATGAAACTATGTAACCTGAATCCTATGGGAGACTTCTGTGTAGGGGATGGGCTTGATGGCAACTGGAAATGCGAATTTAGGGGGCTAGAGGCTTTGCATCCATCCCTCCAGAACAGTTACCTTGCATCTGGATACTACTGGTTTTTAGCTTTCTTTGACGGCTGGGATTCTTCAGGTTCTGACACATCTATTCCTGCTCCTTTTTCTTGTGCTTAGGCGCACACACACAGAGGTTCCCAGCTAAAAGCCTCTAAAATGTCTAATTACACAAGAGACTGGTCATGTGAGTAACTGAAGTCTGGAGCCCTTGTTGGAGTCAGTTTTTTTGGTTGCTAGCTAAAAATGTATAATTTACACTGGCCCAAGAGCCCAACAATTTTAAGTCCCTCACTTAATGCTTAACAAAGTATTTCTGCCTTTCTTATGCCTCAGAGGCCTTCACCATCTCTTCTTCTATATGCAGTGTTGTAGCTGTTTTGGTCCCAGGATTTTAAAAAGAAAAGTTGAATGAGGAAATATCTTTTATTGAACCAACTTCTGTTGGAGAGACAAGCTATTAAGCTCACACAGAGCTTTTCTTCAGGTCACAGGCTTTAAGGCCATCTGGCACCAGGATTATATAACATTAAAAACTGCAATTTGAACATCATTGGCTACTTCTGATTAGATGCAGATCAGATGGTAATATAACACCTAGAATTACAGTACTTGTGTGAAAATACCTTTGTATACCAAGTTCTTTAAGGGATTCATTCAGCTTTCACTGCAGTTAAAGGGTATTCATCCATTGGATTAAATCCTAAGTGAAGCTAAATCCCTTCTCCTAACTAGCACACAGCTGGGTTAAGATCAGTGGTGACACAGTTAACCACTATGAACTATCTTTGAGTAAGATCACAGCAAACATCATTTTACTCTGGATCCTCTATTCAGAGTTATAGCAGTACTTTCCACCCTGAATATTTTGTCTATTTCCATTTGGATTGGTTCTATCCCATCCCCATTCAGAACTTCCGGCATTAGTTTTTCCAAAAATGGTACAAAAACATATCCTCCTGCTGCTGGGACAGAGAGTGCTTTAACATTTCAGCACCTTATTTTGATCTTCTAGGTATTCTGAACTGCCTTTGATTAGATCTGAATTCTGCCTGTGCTGGTCTGCAGTAACTTTCGTTTTATCTTACCATCCTAAGATTTCAACCCTCTCATCACATTTTCCCACCTGAACTTTAATTTAGTTAATTCTGCAAGATACAACTTCAGTTTTATTTTCCAAAATGGAAATAGTAAAACATGAAACACCTTGTTTAGACTTTTTCTGTTCCATTATGTCCAGACTAAATCTTTGGCAGCAAGAATAAGCAAAAGGAGGTGATTGTGGCTGTCCTCATTTTCACTCTTATCAGGCACATTGTCATTCCATTCAGCCAGCTCTGAAGTTTTTGTCTGAGTAAGAAACCTGCAGTAAAAAGCTGTTAAAACTAAATCTACTTTAGTTACTTTCAGCAATCTTGGCTTTCTAGAAATTAGTCCTGATGGTGCTCAACTTGCTTATACAGACACAATTTGTGAACATTGGTACTTGTTCAAATCAAATATCACTTTTAAAAAATTTATCTAGTATTTATTGTGCCAAAAATGTTTATTGTAATTTAAACTGTATATAGTGCAACATAAATTATTAGTGGTAAGATAAATGGCAGGGATGGACGAGGACTTAGCTCTCCCACTTTCCTTCCTCAGTTCCCATGATGACCCTCCCTTTAAAAGACGTAATAATTCATTTCCACATAAATATATAGTATGTTCATTACTAATTGATAAACACTTCTTCAGGTATAAAATTTTTATGTGAAAGGGTCAATAATAAACACCACCTGTATATTGCACTTATCTACGAAATACTAGATTTGATTCCCTCTAGATCCCGTGATCACAAGAATGAAACTGTAGATAGTAATAAAACTCATCTACAGTGATGTTCACAATTAACAGCTAATATACTGAGAACCAAATGGTACAACAAAGCTTTAACAGACTAAAACCGTGTCTTTGTGTCATGGCTGGAAAGTAGTAATCAATGATATACTGTATGCCTGTGTAACTTACCTCTTCACTGAGCTCCCCAAATACCGTCAGAACATCTATCAGGAGACTTGCAGTATAAAAGGACTTTATCATGTTTCTGCAAGAAGCAAACATTATGCTCACTTTAGTTTCTTATACTGAATATCCTTAGTATCAAGTTTTAAAGGTAAGTATTTTTAGGCCTGAAAATCTCTAAAAAGCATATCAATTCACATCTTAGCTTTTACAATTTTTCAGTGAAGTCAGGCGTGCACTCATTTTTTTTCCCCCGAACAGTTTAATCTGGATAGGCCTACACAAGTATTACTTTAAGAATACAGTTTTAAAACAAAGACAAACTGAATAAGGAACCATTTGACATGTATTAACATAGCAATATTAAGAACTTTGCTTATTGCTGCTGAGCTTAAAAATGAGTTAAGGGGCCACTATAATTTTAAATATCATATGATGTAATCCCTCCTTTCAAAGTTTTTATCTTTGCTACTAAAACTGTGTTATTAAAAGGAAAAGAATTTTAGAATCTCATTTACTTATCACAAATTGAACTTTGATGTTTCTCTCAGCTTGGACAATGAAAAACAATTATATCATTTTCACTTTTGTTTACAGTCAATGTCATTAACTTCAACTCTGTCATAACACTGTATTTTCAAACACCACAAGGAAATGTTTGTTAAAAAACAATTGTCACAGAAATTTAAAATAAATTAACTTAGTTTAACAACATTTTTCACAATATTTAGATTGAGGGATCAATTTAAATTGGCAATGTCCCTTTAACTAGAAGGCAAAATTCAGATTTTCCAAAAATGATTTGGAGTTTTGCTCTTTAGATGCTAAAATTTGTAGGACATTCTAATATAAATTCATAAAATAATTAGCCCATTTTCATCATTCTCTAGTAATTCCAATAAATCAAACTATATTACTGTGACTTTAGTAAGGTGCCATCATAAATGACACTTTAGTATTACAGAAGTAGAAATGGATGATTCTGCATTGGCCTCAGAATTCCCTATTCTTAGGTCAAAATAAGGCTGTCTTCAAAACAAGGCTGAGGTGCCTAATTTGCCAACAAAATAAGACAATAATAACAATCAGAGATGCTAACCATTTTATAATTGTAGCCATAAAAGTAGTGGTGAATGGATTTAAAAATTACAAAGAGCAATGAGTGGATGAAAATCCAATGTTTTTACATAAATCAAGAAAGGAGGATAGAGTGTGGATATTTGAATTTCTGCATTCTAGATTTATTACTTAGGTAATGAAGACAAAAGATATCGTCAGCTGTTTGCTTTCATTCTTCACTTACTTGTGAAATTGCCCAGCTCTATCTTCATTGTCAGCATACAGAAACATTTTCAAAGCATAATTCTCCACATGGGCACAGCCAACTATTTCCTGAGTAATAGCTTCATTATCACCCAACTGCTTTTTCATCTGAAGTAAGTTAAAAATACATATCTGGTTACTTACTAGCTCCTAGCAATTGAATTGCAAGGACACAGAATCAACTTACTAATGCAATACAATCCTGATGCAATTAAACAGACACATACAGACACAATTCATAACTTTACTTCAATTTCTTGTAAAATGACAGAGCGCAGCCTTTTGGGGAGAAAATATCATGAACTAACAGCTCTGAATTGTATGTATTAAGATAGAAGCATTCTTCACAATGGTCTTCAGAAATATAGAAAGAACATGAACACATGCTGCTGTGAAGGAATATCTAGAATACATAATTTTTTCCACTATCTGAAAGACTGTATGATATTTTGAACTCTGAGTAAGGACTGAACACTACCCAATTTATAATATAATGTGTGCTTCATAGAGTCACACTGTAGATCAGTGTTACTATATTTTTCCTCTCTTACAAAGCATTTTTGTGCATCATATTATAGTATTTAATAAAAACACAGATCTAATGAAAAGGAAGTCCCAGCCCTAACCTGACTGTTCCAGTAACCTAAAGATTTATTGGAATGCTCATTCTAAGCAGTGCACTGCAATTCAAAGACCTCTTTTCAAAGATGTTACAGAGTACAAGAAACCTCAGGTTTCCTAATAAAATCAGTAAAGCAAATTATACTGGAACAGTTACAACAGGTAGATTTAGGGCTTCTGAATAGACTTATTGTTTGCATTTAGGGCAATTCTCAGTTTATCCTTATAGAACAAAAAAGAGGACTATACATGATACTAACATACAATTACTGTACTGCCAAAAATTGTAAAGGCAACTTTGAATGATAGTCTATTTTTTCAAAGGGAATACATGAACGAAGTTGAATTTTACAGGCTAGACATCTATAGTGTTAGGAACATCTATAACAATGTAAAAAACACACAGAAAGGACGCAAACAAGCCATTTGAGAGCACAGAAATATAAACATTATAGCAAATAGTTCTTTTTCTTTACAAAAATATATTAAATATGATCTTCATAGCTTTGTTACAAAACAACTGGTATTTCAGAAAGCCCGATTTTCTTCTCAGTGAATTTATCATTATTTGTAAGCATTTTTGTCAGACTTACATTTGACCTAAACCATGCAAACTTGTGGTCACTACTTCTATTTACTGAAGATGACCTCTGTTCATTTCATACAGATTTTCTTATACAGCCAGGATTTTACATATAATGGGTCCATTTTAATAAAGGTATTCAAATAAAAAAGAATAAATATTCAAAAGCTCAAAGGGCACACAGGTACCTCACAGAAAGTCAATGGGAGTTAGATGCCTAAAGCTATGGCTTTGAAATTCCCCTCAAAAGAGCATTGCAGTGCTGGCCAAGATGCTGTACACTTTTTTTCCTCCTCTGTTGTTTCTCAGCCTCTTGAGGAAGGTGATTTTATACAAAGCAGACTGAGGCTTGATGTATGATATGAAACCACTGTAGTCTATTTCAGTGAATCATGCTCTTCCCAATTCCTGGGGCCAACATCTCCCTTCTTAAGATATACTTTCAAGGTGCCCTTCTAGAATTTCCTCTGTCCATGGTGGGCAGAGCTGTCCTGAGATTGTGTGGGGTTATGCCATTTGAACTTGACCCGTAAATGGCTTCTGCAGTTTGAAAAAAGCTTCTCATATCATTTTGATCGGCAAAACTCTGGATCTCTGAGGTCTTTGCTTTTCACCACTGATTCTTGATATCACATAGCCTCCTTTGAATTACAACTTTAAGTTGACAAGTCTCTCCTTTTTCTAGTTAGAGGGTGCATTTTGCACTTGGCAAAGTACGCTTCTCTTCTGATGAATAAGTGCTAGGATTCCCTCATTGTACTCATCAAACCAAACCTTGATGGTGGCGAGTGAAATATCCAATCAATTCAGCACTTGCCTTGCGAATAATGTTCTTGAACTCCTCTCAATTTGTTTGGATGTTACTGATGTTGTCAGAGAGCCTCACAATGAGACGTTGTTGAACAGTCTCATGTTTAGCATTATTTTCAAGTGCCTTGATATTAAATCTCTTCTGAATTCCTTTTGATTGTTAATAATGATGTGGTGCAAACCACATGTTCATGACTGATCTGATTAAACAATGTTTTGTCCAGCAGTTCTCATAAATTTTGAGGCCAGAAGGGACCAATGTGATCATCTGACCTCCAGCACAATGGTCTGACCTCCTGCTCACTGTAGGCCACAGAACCTCACCCACCCACTCCTGCAATAAACCTCTATCTGTACTTCTCATGGCTCATGTAATATGGATATCAGTACGATAATGGGCTCTGATGACATAGTCAAGAATATTCCATTGTTCAGAACATGTTTGTTTCCAACGATCCTGTATTTGTCCCTCTGTTTAAAGGCAATATTTGTGATAAACACATCATGCTTCACACATTTACTGGGGAGAAGAATGCCGTTGGAGTTAACTTTCCCCACTCCTTTTCTACTGGTGCCTCTCCAGAATCTGGAATGTCACCCAACTCTTGCATTGAAATCACCCAGGAGATAAGCTTGTCTTCCTGAGAATTGCTTCAAGGGCACAGCAGAACTGTCCTTCATCATCATCAAGTATTGGAGCTTATGCACTGATGACTGGGGCATACTGGTTGTTACCAAGCTTAAGACACAGTTGTGAGACATTCATTAAAACACATATGAAATTCCAAAAGATGGCTAGCAATCTTGTTCTTAATGGCAAAAGATATCCCATATGTTGCTCTGCAGAAGGCTTATCTTTCCAAAGAAAAAGGTATAGCTACCTCCATCTTCTTTCATTTGGCCCTTACCTGGCTGAC
Organism: Pelusios castaneus; assembly: GCA_007922175.1. Taxonomy (NCBI): domain Eukaryota; kingdom Metazoa; phylum Chordata; order Testudines; family Pelomedusidae; genus Pelusios; species Pelusios castaneus. Next base: position 1,482,400 of record ML685888.1, on the reverse strand, counting down.
AGGTCTCATTTAGGGCAGCAATATTGACAACATATTTTGCAATTATAAAAGCTTTTATAAAAGGTCCTCTCTCAGGACAGTCACTCTTCAGGAAAAGAAGGAGAGTGCATTCCAAGTGGTGAACTTCATCACTTGCCTTCATATGTTCTGACTGTAGGTAGAGTGATGCGGCTAAACATGACCATCCAGCCAAGCACCATGGGGAGAGAGGTCCACTCTTTGGAGCATTACTTTGTTGTGTGGCATGTATGTCCCGAATGACCATGAAAATGATGTCATCCAGAGTTCTGTACTCCTGGTAGGGTCACCCTTAGCAAACAACTCTGAGATGAGATTCCAGATGAAGCATAGCCAGTCCATACTCTCAAGATCCCAATGGTGGAACAGATATATTTGAGGACTTGTCAGTTCTCTGGGGCTGTGAAGGCAGATGAGGGCTACCGCAGGACAGAGACCTTTGGTTGTCTTACTCTTCCCTGTCACCAGGCCCATAGCTCCTACCTGTTGAGTTCTGAGAGGTTACCACCTGTGCACTAGCTCCCCCACTTTAAAATATTTCAAGGTAGGCCTCTGCCAAGGGTGTTAATATCTCCCATTAATAAAGTCCTCTGGCAACCAATGAACGGTGGTGGGGACAGAAGCAGTCATCTCTGGGTATCCTTAGTCATAAATCTGCATGAAGGCAGCAGATGTGTGTTGATCATCTTGGATGTGGACTTACGAGCCAGAAGGGCAACTTGAGAGCTGTGGCTGTGTCTAAGCAAACAGGAACCTTTCTGCTCATCTTGAATGAGGAAGGATCAAGAAAAGGTGCCCTAAATGTAGGCTATAATGCAGTAACAAACATACAGAGCTAAAATAATAATACATCTTAATTATTTATAAAATAATGGCATTTCATAACAAATTTTGTGTCTGGTAATTTCCAGACAACTCAGTTATTTTATTCTTACAATCATGTTACTTTTACAATTATACTGCATCTACATTTGGTTAAGCATGATAATTTGTTTGCACCTCACCACTCGTGACAAAATCTGCCTTACCACACCCATAGAAGCTTAAGAAGCCCTGAGAAATATTTAAACCAATACCAGAAAGACATTTCTGTGAATCTGGCTAGTGAAAACAAAAACAAAAAACCAAAACAAACTGCCTGTTAACAACAAATTATCAATGCCTCCTTCAGACACACTAAAATGCCAAATTACCTTAAAAAGACTAGTCTGTGCAATCTTAAAAGAAAAAAATACAACATCTGATGCTTAAGATCCTTCTAACTATAGTTCTATCTCCAGTCTCTCATTCCTAGGCAAAAATGAGAGAAAAGGGCTACAATCAACTCTAACAAAAAATGGTATCTGCAAACATCCTCAATTCTCCCCAACTGAGCTTCGGACAAGGACACTCCACGGAGACAACCACAGTAGCAACTAAAATATTATTTTTCTTATAGGAATGAGCAGAAGCCACATCTGGTTGCTCAAATTATTTGACTTTTTTTTTCAGATCTGAATCCAAAGATGTTATCGGCCACCTACATAACTCAGCTGAAGTAAACAGTGTATATCAGAAGAACTCCAATCACAGGAGGATTCAGAGTATGATGAGGGGAAACTGCTCCTCTCTAAAATATCACAGCTATTCTATTTCCTCTTCTTTTCAACATCTACAAAAGACAGCGTGAAGTTATGGCAAGATACAAAAGGCTCTACTGCCAATATGTCAATGGTACTTTCCAATATATAGCATTTTCTAGAGATAAAAGCTGTGCAAGGATGTTGTTGTGCCAACAAGCCAGGAGCTACTGAATGAACAGCTATCTCTGACTTAACATAGAAAAGACTGAGACAATGCAGATAAGAAGGAAATGTTTTGAAGAACTAGCTGGTACATTGTCCTTCACATTGTGGCTTCACATTCAAACTGTTGTAATGTTTTGTAGACCTATTTGACACATCACTAAACTAAACTAATCAGAAAGAATCAGTGGTATTATTAAAAAAAATAAATTCCTTCTTCCACTGCAGTTTACTAGCAAACTTTACGAGTTACCTGCAGATGAGATTCTGGCCACAGTGATCCATACAATAGACACCTCCAGATTGGATTATCTCAATTCACTGTATTTTAGGACAGAACATAAACACAATGCAGATATTCCATCTGGGGCTGTCTCCCTGCTCAATGGGACTTCAGTTCTGTGTTCCCTCCATTGCCTACTAGTCCATTTTCATTACATGTTCAAAGCATTGGTACTGACCTTCAAAGCCATCAACGGAGCAAAACTCAGTTATATCAGTAGTAGTATCTCTATCCATGCCCAATTTAGTCAGCTACACTGCTTTGGGACAACAGTTAGCTGCACTGCTTTGGGACAATACATTTTAAAGAGCAGTGAACAAAATATGTAAGAGGTGGCCATAAAGTGTTATTCAAGGGCTTCCACAAATAGGATCAGCCTTGAGGATGACCACTTTCAGGACACATGCAAAATCCTTCATAACTGGCACAATGGAGATTAAAAAAAAATTCTCAATTGTCGAGTTCAATGCGGGACGGTTAAGCACAAACAACCAATATGATTGCGAGCAAGAACGTTTATTAATACAAGTGTAAAGATTTTTATACATTTCCATAGTCCCACCACCAACTATGACAAGGCAGTTAATTGGTGCATATATAATTATATAAAACAAACCTGTAAGCCATTGGTTAAATAACCCCTAGATTTATAATTGTGTTTACTGCTCTTCTTATTCCTCACTATCAGTAAATTCTCACAGAAATCCAGACACTGAAACGCCAAGGCCGGTGTGAAAGTATGTGGCAGTATGCCATTGCAGCCTGAAGTATCCTTGTCCGACCTGGCTGTGATCTTCCAATTACAGTGTCATCATGTCTGTGTATGCTGAATAAATCTATTACAGCGTCAGCATATCTGCGTATGCTGAATAAATCCCCATACTCAATCATAGTCTTCCTTCACAAGGGTGAAGAAAAAGGCAGACAACTCCATGAACGACAACAGGAATTTTACACTAGAAGTCATTAGGTGGCATTCAGTTTCTATAACTTTATTGATGTATTCAACCATGCATTCCCTTTCTTAATTTACTCCTAGTCAGTTTAAGATTATTTTGCTTTTGCACAGTAATGTTCCTTGCCTCTCAGAGCCTCAGATAATTATTTACATAATAAGTCATCATTAAGGTTGTCGCATTATGAAGCCTTGACTGACTGAGTTCAGAAATTATGAGAGATCTTAACATTTTAGATTGTTGTTAGGTATTATCTTGCCATCTTGGAAAGAGATTTCTCCCAGGAAGACATTTAGGGTCAGATTTTCAAAGCAGTCAGTTATTGGGATAACCACATCCACTGATCTTAATGGCAACTCTCTAATTGATTTCAATGGGAGAAGAGATTGGACATCAATGAGCACTTTGAAAATCCTATGTTGGGGCCATCTAATTTCTCAGTAGTGTTTAATAAAATATCTTTGTAATAGGTGTACTCTACATGGAATTTTATGGTAAAACTTTTGTTTGTATTAGTTTGGAGTTAGGTTTGTAACCCAACCCTTGTGTAGACCCTTTACCACTTTCAAGCCTCCAGCCACCTAATTTAAAACCAATACATTTCAACAATTAAACAGTATGCTTGCACTTACAATGTTTGTTTCCTTAATGCTATGGAAAAGACATTGTTTATAGATGACTTTTAAAAAGTGAGGCAGTAGTAGACTCTCTAACAGTATAACCCCCTCCTCCCACCCAACCCCAAAATCTACTTACAGCTTCCAACTGATCCATCAGTTTGGATAAAAATTTGCGGCACTCTGGGGTTTTACTGTCAAGCTTCATCCCAGTCTGCATAGCATACAAACGGCCTTTAAAGGAGAGAAAATATTAAAAGGTCTCTGATGAACTCTGTGTGTGTCTATATCTGTATATCTATATCTATATATACACACACACACACGCCCCAAATAAAACCATATATTCTGAAAAAACATTTTCATTTTCACACTGTTAAATCATAACTCTAGCCTTATTGAAAGTTCAGGTATGTTCATTACTGCAGATTTAAGGCAAACTGGATTCTGCAAAGACTTACGGCTGTGCTTTTTGCATTGTGAGTACTCCACTGATTTCAACCAGTATTTCTGGGGAGGGGGTCGGGGTAAGGATTGAGGCCTTAAAAGCATAACTATTATGAAGCATCTGTAAATAAACATCAACCTTATTCCATCTCCTTTTGGAATAAAAACTTATCAGAATCAAAGTGAAATTAGGAGATATAGATCCATTTCCCTCATTAATAGGCTCCCTTTCTGAAAGAAAAGTGTATCAGGAACTGATCACCACAAACCAAAAGGTTTAAAATTCAAACATCTATTCTGATAATTTAAGTACTTTTCTATCTTTTAAAAAAAAAATCTTGATGTAATAGGCTTGAATTTAAAGTTTCACAGGTGTAACCAACCTGTCCAATTTTAATATTTTTGGAACTTAAACTTAAGAATTTTCATTGTATATTCTCAAAATGCATATTCTCTAACCAGAGAAGTATTTTGAACATAGTGTAAAGTGAAGTACAGGGAGAGTTTAAGACAAGGAAGAGAAGTTAGAGTCCTAGCAAGAAACCTCTCAAATCTGTCATTCTTTCCCAGATATCCCATCTCTCAAAAACTTATTTCTACTCATGTTTTACACTCCTCCAGCCTCCTACATTTCAAACTTTCTCTCCACAGTGTCTATTCTCCTTCATACATACCCTTTCCAGTCCTTCCCTTCCTTGAATTGGTATCTTGGGTCTCTTCAGTTTGTCTAGTCTGTTTTCAACTACAAGCTCTAATTATGCCATACTATGTTTTAAGCACAGTAAAAATTTATGGTGTATATAAATGGTTAATAATGCTAATATAGAAAAGTTGGGAATCTTTTTCCCATAATGCTGTATGATTACAATCACAAGTCCATTACCATTTTCACATTACTCTACACACGATCAATTTAGCAAACTGACATACTCTTCTTAAAACATTACTTGGTTCCCCACTAAAAAGTTTTTATGGCATTTCCTAGGCCATATTTAATTACATTCACAATTACTACTAACAATGGACTAGCAGGTCAATTATTACAATGGTTATGGGGAAAAGATATAAGGAACACCACAACTGAAGTAACAGAGAAGGAACAGTTACTTACCATACAGTAACAGTGGTTCTTAGAGATGTAATCAATGGGGCTGTCACTGTAGGTGTACATGTGCCTCAGACACATGAGCTCAGAGTTTTGTTAATAGCAGTGCCTCCTTGTGCACCTGTGAGGGCTTAAAAGATGAAGCAGCCCCAATCTTCTCTCAGTTATTTGCAATTTGAAGGATATGAGAGCTCAGGATTTCAGAAATGGGTAAGATGGGTGGTTCATGGGATTCACAAAGATTACAACAGAACCACACTTACTGTACTGAAATTAACTGTCTGTCTTACAAATACACATAAATATGGATCCCACTGTAGGTATTCACTGAGAATGGTGGGAATGTGGAGTAAAAACTGCATCAGTTATATACAGACTGGAGTACCACCCTTCCTAATTTGGCATTTGATCTACAAACATAAGGCTTGGCAAATGTGAACAGGTCACTCAATGTAGTTATCTTGCAGAAATCAGATACCAACACATTGCGAAAGAAGGCCAAGGATGTCACTTGGGAGCGTTATCATTTGTAAAGGCAGGAGAAAGAGTAACAGGATAGTTGCATGTGACCCATTTTGATAGCTTTTGTAATGATGCAGTCTGGCTACAAATAGATGTGAGGCAATCTAAAAGATTTGGCCCTGTCTCTGCAATATTGCACTGCTTTGGATACATCTAGAGTGTATAGGTTACTTTCCCTTTCTGTGGAATATGGTTCTGAAAGAACACAGGTTAAGTTGATTGATTTAACTGGAACTCAAACAAATTTTGGAATTAATTTCTTGTCTTTATGGAGTGAGGTATAAAGTGATTCTGCTGTACGTATCTGAAGCCTGCTTACTTTTCTGGCTGAGGTGCTTGGCCACTAAAAAGATCATTTTGAGAGCAACTTGAAGGATGGCGCACATCAAGAAACAGTTTGCTCAACAGGTGGGTTCATTAGCCCAGTGGTTTTCAAACTTTTTTCCTCGGACCCAGCTGAAAAAATCATTTACGCCCGAGAACCAGCAATTACATCTTTGAGCAATGCATCCCATTCTTTCGGTGGTGGCAACAGAGGGCGCTGCGACCTAGTTCTGGGTCCCGACCCATCGTTTGAAATCCACTGTCTTAGCCTGTGAAAGATGAAGTTGAGATCATATGTTGGAGTACGTTCCCTGAATGGTGGGCAAGCATGCCTTTAAGTGCTTGAGAATTTAGATGTCAAAAGAGAAAAGGGAGAGATTAAGTGTAACAGCAGATGATACACTGATATTGCTGCCAGACGTACCCTGACTGAACCAAATAAAAGTCCAGAATGTTTAACTGCAGCGAACAGACAAGAGTCTTTGGTATGTCTACACTCCATGACATACCATGACAGCTGACTTGGGCTCGTAGAGCTCAGTCAGGTTAAGGGGCTGTTCGATTGCAGTGTAGACTTTTGAGCCCAGGGTCACGCAAGGTGGGAGAGTCCAAGAGTGGAGGCTGCAGCCCAAGAATGAACATCTATGCCACAGTTAAACAGTTCCTTAGCTCCTCAATGTGTCTGAATCAGCTGGCACAGCTCAGCCACAGGTGTCTAACTGCAGTGTAGACATACACTTTTGATACCAGGACCTGTACTGAGCGTAGGCCACATTGGGCTGGCCATATTAAGGATCTTTTCCATTTGAAGTAACTTTCTGCTCTGTGCTACAATTTCCTGAATGTTTAAGGAGTAGCCCCCTTCCATGGTGTTCAGTCAATGTCAACGCCATAAGGTGCAACGACTTCATGTGTGTATGGTATGGCTGGCCTTGATTTTGCAACAGCAAGTTTGGGCAGTCTGAGAATCTGATCAGTGGTTGTGTAGACATTTGTAATGGGTCTGTCAGCCAAAAATAACTCACACAGTAAGGATTTATGAGAATGAGAGAGACTTGGTCTTGGCTGGCTTAGGCATTACCCTGTGGATTACTGGAAAGGCATATGGGAGGTTTTGACTCCTCTGTAGACAGAAGGCTTCTGGCAATGATCCTGGACTCATCCTCTCTCTGGAACAGAAGTTTAGAAATGTGGCATTGTCTTTGATGGCAAAAAGGTCCATCAGCAGAGGCCCATATTGATAAAATATCAACTTGGTGATGGATTTCTGCAGTGACCAGTTTAAATGCAGAGAATGTGCCTGATTAGGAAGTCTGCCAAGTCACTTGTAGCTCCTGTAGAATTGCCATGGATGTCATGCATCTGGTGACAACTCCACAACTTGACTCTGTCTCTGCAGATGTGGGAAAGATCAGGAGCTCCTTTGCTTGTTACTGAAGTGCATCACTGACGTATTGTTTGTTAACATGAACACTTAAGTATCATAGGACAGAAGAGAATGCGGTACAGTAGTCTGATGACTCTGAGTGGTAAGACATGTATATGTAACTCCATGTCTTACAGAAACAGAGATCCTTGTACCTATAGATAGTCCACAGATGGGCTCCCCAGGCTGCTCTGACATGTCCATGACAAATGGCTTTGAAAGTGATGGAGTCACAAATGCTACCTCTTTGGGGGCACTGTCAGGATACAGCCACCAATGAAGCAACACAAGGACATGAGATGGTATCAGGAGTCTGTTGATCTTTGGATGTTTTATTCTTCAGAATAAAGGGGTATCAGAAATAGAATTTTTTTCCATTGTATTCATGCTGACCATCTTTTATGGCTTCTAGACAAAATAATGAGGCCACTACTGTTTGTAACAGGCTCCCATGAGCCTGAAGAGGGATAAGAAAAAGCAATGGGTAAAGGGTAAGGAAAGGAAATGGATGGGTAAGCATGAGACATCCAGCACTTATTTGCTGCAAATCTAGTACTCATCTGTCAGCTGTTATCTCTGACCAGATCCAGTGGATGGAGATAAAGTGATTTCCAAAAGTTAGATCTGGAATGGTCTTGGTGTGACTCTCAACACCCTCAACAAACCTGCTACCTATGGGAAGAATCACAGGGTAAAGGATAGCATGCCTCCTGAGGTTGCTTTCTGGGTAAGTATTTAAGCTGGCAACTGTGTGAGGGGCTGGTAATTGAACGTCCTGAAATACAGCAAATACAGCAATACGAGTTCAGCATTACCCTAGAAAACTTGAGGCAATGGAGTACCTTTTTTGCTGGTTGTTGAAGAGCTAAAGTCAGTCCTCTCCTGTCACCAGGACTTCTTTTGGCATCTATAACCAGGAGGCTGGCACAGTGTGATTGCTGTAGCCATGTGGCCATATCAGACTTGTCTCTGTTAGTTTTAGAACAGTTCTCACTACCGTCTGTCCAACTCCTCTCCACAGTCCTGCAGGAGCCTAGATAGGAAGAGGGCTACTCTTTCCCATATCAGAAAACTGTATTCAGTGAACAGAACCTGGTACTTCATGATGCAGGATTGGAGGGAGCCTGATAAGTAAACCTTTGGACTGAAGAGATCCAATTTCCTCCTTCTCTCTTGGCATCCTCTTTGTGAAATGAGTAATTTCCTGGAGTGCAATAACACCATTGAACCTGGTGCAAATGCACATAAAAATGTTCAAAGACTTTAGGCAGAAACCAATATGCTTTTCTACTCTGCTGTAAGGGGAAGCAAGGCTGGGGTATCCTACAGTTCCTCTGCTAGGTCCATTATACGCTCACTGACTGGTAAGGCAATTCTTGTTAGCACTGAGAAGGAAAGGATATCAAATAACTTGTGCATGTTCTCTTAGTTCACCATTGTCTTGATGTCAGAGGTTACAGCTATTATTATGAACAGCAGGTTTTGGAAAATCATATAGTTATTGATAGTCAGTGTCAGGGCCAAGTTCCCTGTTTCAGCCAGAAAAGAGAATGCCTTACGTGAAGAAGGCACTAGGAGATCTTCCAGAGCAGGGGTTCTTTTGGTTCTGATGTGGGAGGTCCTGGCAATTGATGGTGACAATGACAGAGATCTCCTCTTTCCTGACAAATTCAACGGGGCTCCATTCAGGACCTGTGGGAATCTGGGACCTATTAAAGTCAATAAAGCCATAGTGATAAATTGTATTGGTAACAGTCAGACTGTGGTCAATATCTGTAATGATCTAATTAAGATTTATGCAAAAAATATGTCTTTGTTTTCACTTTTGAATTGCTTATCTTTCAATTTAATTGACTCTTCCCTGTCTTCCACAAGAGGAAAACAGAAATATCCCATCATCTTCCTCTACTCCATTCATATTTTATATCCTTTTTGGATGCCTCCTTTCTATGGTAAACAATTCTAGTCTTTTCAATCTCTCTTCATGTGGAAGTTTTTCCATGCCCCTAATCAAGTCTTGTGACACTTCTCTAAAATCCTTCTAGAAAAACCCTTTAAAAGATGGAGTGACCAAAGTATTCCAGTTGAGGATAAGCCATAAGCATTATATTTTTCAGCATCTTGTTGCTTGTGAAACCTAAGGTCCCAATCCTGAAAAGACTTATTAAATTTTACTATGGTGAGTAGTACAACTGCTTCCAATAGTGAGGTTAAGCATGAGTGAAAGTATTTGAAGGATAAGAAGTTAACATATTTGTCACATTGATTGCAACTGCACAATAAGCAGATTCATTCAGTGGTAGGCAGTAATACCCAAATCTTCATCCCGAGTCCATATTGTTCTTTTACTGAAATTTTTAACAGATACCTAATAGCCAGGGGACATCATCTACTTGGTCCTAAACACTGATATAAAAGAAGGCTGATCCTTCAAGGAAAACTCCGAAGCAAGAAACCCAATCTCCTCCTTTTCTCAGCAATTTGCTGAGGGAAGTCAAACATCATTAATCACAGATATTTTCTTCTTTATTTTGTTAACAAAAATAGACTGAATTGCTATTATTCCTTTAAATTTAGAAATCTTATTTTTTATGATACTGCAAAAGTGATAGAACATACAGCTTTAATACCTGCTAAGGTTATACATATTCTGTTTTCTTTGACAATGCTTGATTCCTAATAGCTTCACAGGGGGCTTAGTTGCTTAATACCACACACAATACAGAATGAAATCCTGATGCTTTGTATTCAAACTGTATTATTTTGGCCAAAGGTGACTCCTTTAAAAAAAAAACAAAAAACACTTTACACAAGTGCTTAATGGCTCAAAATGACATTTTGCAGCAAGATTATTTGATATTACTCATTTTATATTACTTCTCTGCAACAGTTCCACTTGAAACAATGAATTTAGTGCTTATCCCTAAAGGCTACTAATCTCTGTAAACGGAACAGCTAAGCTTAAAATGAGAGCAGCCACTTGATGTTAACTTTTTCATTAAAAAACATACTCAATGAAAAGCTACGCAGCTGTAACTTCTGAAATAAAAGCCAGCATTAAAGTCATATTTCAGCTGAAAGATCATGGAAGTTTCCAAAAATCTAACCTGAACCCATCAGAAGAGCTTAGGTACTCTTTATCAGAAACAAGTGACTATTAATCTTTATCACTACATTTGATAGAGATGCAAAACATCTGAAGATAAATAAAAGATGTCTATTACTAATGTTTAATTTCATCTTTTTGTTTCGCACTGTTTGCTTATTATAATAATTATAAAACTATATTTCCTTTGCTAAAATTCAAACAAAAGTAAATCAACATGCAAGAATGGGGTGTTCAACAGGTAAATAAAGGTTTGTTAAGCAAGCTACTATCACCATTATTTAATATGGCAAATAAAAGTACATGTATTGAAATTGCTTTAAATCTTTTTTATGCAGTTAGAAATATGTTTTACTAAGCATTAACAAACTGTTTCTATTTCTTTTCTTGCCTTGCCTTTTTTTAAGGAAAAAAAGACAGGACATTTATCTTCTAAGTCATGAAGACTTGGCAAGTAATCATTCGCAGAAAAATATTTTTCCAAGCAACGGAAATATTTGTTTCAATTTGTTGCCCTTTATCTTTGTTCAGTAAATACTAAGTGTGGTTGTACTGGAAGGAATTATACAGTGAGCTTTGACACACACTCTTTTGCTTTTATTTGTGTCACGCAATACCCATTTATTCCCCCTTTGCTAATGCACAGCACAATTTCACTGTAAGTAGTTTGTCTTTAATTTGCGACTAGCACTTCTTTCTATAACATTGTAAATTACTCCAGATTTCAGCCAGGATAACCGAAACCCTTTTTTTTATTATTTTTTAAAATGAATTTTAACTAAATAAAAAGAAAATTGTAGTAAATGAAGTTCTATCCAGAGAACCAATATGACTGGTAGCAGATAGCTTCTAATTCTGCCTCAACACATGCTTTCAACCTGCCCTAGAAGGACCAACTGTAAGGATGGAGTAGGTAGTGCTCTCTCTAGGTAGGTGGATTCTTTAAAAAAAATAAAAAAATAAAAAAAAAATCAATAATTTTGTTGACATTTAAGTTAATTTTTTGAATTTAAATTTAAATTAAAATACACCTGTTTAAAATGAAATCTGAATTTAATAAAAAAATGTTAAAATCCAACCTTATTATAAACTTCAATGGTGAATTGACTTATAAATATTTATAATTTAAGAATTGGGCAAGTCAGAGGTCAATAGGGAGAAGATATAAAATAAAAGTAAGAGACCACTCAGGTGGACTCAGTGGATGATCCTGATGAGATACATGATGGTGTCTCCTGGAATCAGAGGCTAGGTCCCAATACCTATATTCAAGCAGAACACTGTCGGAAGAAGTGACATTATTCTTCAGAGTGCGGCCTCCAGTGTTAATTTCGAAATCTGGGAACTGGAGGAAAAAAAGGCCTTGATTGCAGGACTTAAAGAAGACCCTATTTGAGAATACTTTCAAGAAATTCTTGTACCACTGGGTAAAACAAGAACATGTGCCAAGTGGGTGACAAAATGAAACATCATGAAAAATGCTCCTCAGAAGGCAACGACCTTGAAGATGACAATGTGGACATATCTGAACAACCTGAATCAACTGGTTAGTAAACTTCTCTTTGCCCCATTCTAATGGACTGCCTCCAATGTCCTAGTATGCTAGTAAATAACTAGTCAGATTATTGTAATTAATTTGTGTTGTATGTGGATTGATTACTTATGACCTTCAAAATGTTTGTATGCAAAATATAATTGGCATGTTAGTCTGTTGTGGAACTTTTTATCAAATATATTATTACTGTTACTGCTGAAATTATGTTTTTATTGCTCAATATAATCACATATCCTATGTGCAGATTTACTGTTTTAAAATAAAGTTTTATTAGACATTTATAAACTATTTTTTTTTTAAATTTCAACTAGTTTCATATGTTCTAGAGATGAGTGTTTAAATAGATGTAGATAATCCTTATATTTATTAATTACTTTCCCTACAAAACTTGGTTTAATAAATTATATAATTTAAACTGTGGTATAATCAGCTGCAATAAGAGGAATCTTGCATTCACAATTGCATTTTTTTAAGCAGTGCATGAGTAATACTCAGTAAGTGAGTGACTTCCTTTATCATTTTGTTTCAGGGTCCACCTTTGACATAAAGGGTTAGGAACATCCACCAGCTGCAATGTCCACAACTTCAGAGTCATTTGCTGGCATCATCAGTAGTGCTGCACCTAAACCCATTTCAGACAGTAATTTACCTGTATCCAAAGAAAGGACAGTCTTCATTGTCCAGTAAAACCATGGATGAGTTATAATCAGGCCCAGAAAAATCTCACAAGATTCCTGAGATGAAAAGATTGCACGGTTCGTTTATGCAACAAATTCCCCTTTTCATCTTGTTCAGAACAAACATTTCATTGACGTGGTTCAATAATTACAATCAGGCTACAGGAGAGCAGAAACTGCTGGAAGGTTGCTGGATGCAGTGTATGAGAAAGAAATTGAACAGTGTGCAAAAAACATTGATGGGAAATTCCTTAATATCAGTCTTGATGGGTGAAGCAATTTATACAACTATCCTATTGTGCTTGTCTGACAACAGAAGATGGGGCTGTCCATCACACAGAAACAACTGATACATCAGAAAATGCCCATAAACAGAATACAAAAAAGAAGTCGCAGTAAAAACTATAAAGGTGTTAACAAAATGTGTAGCTTTGTCACAGACAATGCTGCAAATATTGCAAAGTTGAAAAGATATCTAGAAGAAAACGAAAGGAACTTGAAACTTCTAACATATGAGTACAGATACATAAAACAAACTAACCTGAAGCAAACGCCAAGAATAAAGGAAAACGTTGTTGAAAACTAATTCTATAATAACCATTTTATTTCAACTTCACTGAGAGAGAAAAAGAAACATTCAAACTATTTCTCCCCCAAGACGTATGAAGGAATTCAGTGGCTGAGTGTTTAGAACTATTTATTAAGAACTGGGATACTTGGATGACAATTTATTACGAAAATCATGACAAAATAGACGGAACTGGCATAGTAAGAGCAGTCAACATTGCACTAAAGGGAAATGTAGAAGACATGCTGAATATACTGAAATCTATTTCCACAGCTGTTAAACTGCCGAAAGATTGCTGCCATACTGCTGATGCTGCCCAAATTTCGAAAGAATTTCAAGAGACATTGAAGAAAGAAATACTCAACAACAAAGTTAAAAAGCAGGCAGTAAAGCAGCAGATGAATCAAGAATTTACTCCAGTTCATTTTCTTGCCGATATTTTCAATCTCAAGTACCAGAGTAGATGACTAACTGCTGAAGATGCTGATAGGAGCATCTACTAAGTCAGGGGTCAGCAACTTTTGCTGGACCCTGTGCCAGCTCTGTCCACCGCACCCTCGGCCGATGTTAGGGATGGGGGCCAAAAGGGAGTGGGGCCAGGGACTCCAAGATGTTTGGCGCTGTGGCTTCTTTTACCCTGTTGGCCACTCTCCCCAGCAGGGCAGTGTGGCTAGCGTCGCACTGGATTGTCCTGCGTGCCAAGTTTAGCACACGTGCTGGGGGTTGCTGACCCTTGTACTAAGTCACCTATCACATGATACCAACCATAATAAATTTTAGGGCTGGAGGTGAACCATTCAAGCAATAAATGCTTACTGCTGATATTTTAAAGAAAGTCACACCACTGACCTGGTGGAAGTCACTAGCTAAACAGCTGAAACCATACCTTATGGAAGTGCAAAATTGGCTTCTGACAGAGGTGGCCTCTTTTGCAAGCATAGAAAGACTATTATTTCCTCATTCAATGTTGTGAAATTGACTGGTTGTTAGACAAGTTTTTCTGCCTTTTCTTCTCTTCTACTCTATGCATAAAAATAAGGAGAAAGGGATTGAGATCTACTAGTTTTAAAAGTTTGAGAAACAAGCTAAATAACTTAGGAGACTGTTGTCTCATTTTCAAGAAACTTAGGCAAGTGGGAACTTAAGCTCCAGTCACTTTCACATAGGCATATTTGAAAATTTTCCCCCTTAAATAATCAATTTAATTTACATAAATAATCAATGCTACTATTGTCCCTTTATTAAATTATATAGTTGAAAATGTGAAACATGTTTTGATAAAAGAAGCTTGAGTTCACAAGATTTAAGGTTGTTTTAATAAAAATAAATTTGATATGCTGTTTTGTGCATTTAATTTAATCTTAGTTACCATCCTAATGCAGCTTGACACAAATCATGAGCTCAAAGTTAATTAATTATTATATATTATAAATAAGCAATATATTATTCACTATTTTAACATTAAAATATACAATATGAATCTGAAAATATTAAGTTACATAGTTGCTTACATAAATGGATACGATTACAGTATATTCTCTTCAGTAGCAAAAAGATGTATAAAAACTAGTGCAAAGGCTTTATTTAGCTGTAAATGAACATCTCTCAATAGTGATATCAAATGATGATAATGCAACTTTCTTTGGAAAATAACTCAAGTACAAATGAAAAAGATTAACACCGATTATTTAAATCAAGGAATTTCTACTTGGTGACTTAAATTATTATTTAAATTGCCATGATTTAAAAATCAATCCACTCTGGTCTCCAGACCCATTCAGTCTTTTGCAAATGTGGACAATTGTTCTGTAGGAATTGAAATAAACTTCTTTCACGTATGCCTTTGAGTAGTCAGTAATGTAAAATAGTGACAGAAAATAGCTACCCTAAGCTTGGATCAGATTTTATTCTATGAGTGAAAGAAAAAAGACTTCATACTACAAGACTCCCCTCAATCAAGCTCCATGTCTTTCTCCCTACTTCCAATGCTAAACACTAAAATATAAAGTCTTTATAAACTGCTTACACTCCCCCAGTACATGCAAAAATCTAACCACAGGGCTAACAGAAAGGGTTGGGGGAGGGAGGGGGGTTGACGTGTGTGTTAGCTCCAGCTATCACAAATGCATCCTTATAAAAGGAATGGTCACTAGTACAAAGAAACCTAACGTTAATGAACTATTGCCCTATGGAATTAGTTCAGTTACTTTTTCAGGATGGTCAAATCTAACTCACTTGAATTAACTATTAGAACACATTACCTATTTTGAAACACAAACAAGGAGTCCTGTGGCATTTTAAAAGACTAACAAATTTATTTATCACATAAGCTTTTGTGGGAGCTGTTTAAATTAACCTTGTGACTCACCCTTCTCTGTATGTGTCTATATATACTTAATAAATGGCAGTTTCCATTTCTTGCATCTGAGGAAGTGGGATTATGCCCATGAAAACTCATGCAATAAATCAATTTGTTAGTCTTTAAAAGTGTCACAGGACTCCTTGTTTGTTTTGCCAAAATGAACTAAGATGGTTACTCCTCTGGAACCTATTTTGCAGTATTTTATTTATATAAAACACCAGGGAGGGACATGTGCTCCCCCCTCTAGAGATGTAGATGGGCAAAAAGTTAAACAGAAAAGGTGGCTGAAAGGGTGTATGACTCAAAAATGTGAGTCAAACAACAAGTCCTTCCCAAATGTAACAAAGTTTGAAATTCCTGATATTTCTAAAGAAAAATACAGATAGAAGAAAATGTGTTTCCTTTTGAAGGGAAAAACAGCCAGATGGCCTTTATACAAGAAGAAAAAGATCCCATAGAAAGAAAAAAAAAAACCCTGTTTTCAGTTCATGTTTAATAGTATTCCAGATCCTGGAACTGAGAGGGATAGTTTACAGCACCACATTTTAAAACTTATTGCAGTGTTGTATATGTGCTGCGTGGTCTCATTTTTCAAAACACTATATAAGAGATACATATTGTACTATTAATACCACAAACTTGATACAGTTTCAAAATAACTGTGCAAAGTAATTAACATGTGCACCTGATTGAAAATTATAAACAACTATTTCAGAACATTACTATTCTTTAAAGAATAGCAGCTTGTTAAATAAAATGAATTAATTGGATAAGCCAGTTATATTTGCAATTACAAACATATGTTACAGCTCTGAAGTTCAGATGGTAACACAAATAAGCCATACAAACCTCCATTAAAATCTCCTAGAAAAAAGAATGACCAATTTCACTCTTCCAACTCGGCTGTCTCAGTACTGTTATTTAAAGATCAAATTCTGGTCCTCCTACATAAAGTAGGAATAAAACAACCAACTATAAGTCTGCTCTAGCTCATCTAAATACTGTGCAGCAATATAGTTATCAATGTATTTAGTCTGATTAAAATTTTATTTTATTATTCTCTAAAAATAGGATTTTTTAAAATTAATACATGAATTTGAAATTGTGACTTTAATTACTGGATACTTATGGTCATGATGTTCATTTACTCTCAAGGAAGGCTGAAATAGGACAGATCTCAGCTCTCAAAGGAGCCCAGAGGTTACCCATGAAAGCACCATGAAGATGCTGGCTATGGTCAAAGCAAACACAGGAAAAGCTTAAAAGACTATGAGAAAGAACACAACAACTGGCAATAATTTAATCAGTAGATTTGTAAACATTACCTAAAAAGCATCAGGCTTTAATCTTTAAAATGGTCAGTATTAATACCTGCCGTGTCTTTAATGGTCAGATTACCACACTTCCACAAAACAAAATAAACTATTTCCAGGTACACTGTCAGAGTCAATACACTGCACTTCCTAAAAACTTATTTCAACTTTAATAACTAGATATTCTGCCCAACTCGAATATGTTAAACTGAGCTAACAATGGCAAATCAGTGGCTTTTCAAGTTAAAATTTTACACAACCTAACAGATTCTGAACTTAAACTTCATAATAAAATAGGTTACTCAAGAAAAAAAAGTTATGCTGGTCAGGAGAAAGTATATTTTTTATTAAGTTTGTTTTCATTCATCTCTATCTGTGTGCTTAGCATATAACATAAGATACATATACACTATAAAAAACCCCATAAAAATGTAATGGTTGAAGAAAGATTTTACTTTTATGCGGTTTCTCTTATGGACATAACAAAGGCAAATGAAAATAATCTGTTATTAATATATTAGCTGAGAGAATAAAAGGGTGCTCCACAGTCCTGGTTGTGTGTGTGAGGATTAAAAATGTAAGTTTTAGCTATGGCCCTCATTACCATAGTATCCAAGTGCTTCCTAAACTACAGCGTATTTATCCTCACAACTCTCCTCTGAGGTTGGGAAATTCCCATTTTCTGATGCTGAACTGAAGCACAGAAAGGCTAAATGACTTGTCCAAGGTCAAAGAAAAAGTCTGTAGCAGAACAAAGACCTGAACCCATGTTTTCTGTGATTGTCCCAACACTGGAACTTCATTCCTCTCTTTAATGGCCTGTATGAAAATGTATCATAAACGGCAACTTTCTTTGTCTTTGCTAGAAACTTAATAGGAGTTGCAGGTTGAAGAACAAAATATACTCATCCCTAGAGCTGGCTCTTCCAGGCAAAGACTAAGCTACATTTTCAGAGCCGTTTGGGGAGCTTTGCAGTGCAACTGTCTATACCGTACCCATTTAATTCATGAGATCATCAGTCTTCCAGACTGTATCTCGTACCTTTTACAAAAATAATGATATTCTGCATGCAGTGGAAAAGTTACAGTTCTAATTATTGGTACTGTAGGCAATTACCCATAATCCCTAATAAATTCAATCTTGTAGAGATCGTAATATTGCTTTTTTAAATTTCAGATCACTACTCTGGTCCAGTATATTACTGTTAATAAACTTGATGTTAGAAATTAGCAAGAGTTTATTAAAGAGGCAAGTGAGATCTTTTTCAAATACTTAACACATTGCTTGAAAATTAGAATTGGACGAGTTCAATTAACAGAAGTCATGAATTACATGTCTATCATGCCTTGCTGAAAGAAAGAAGTAAAAAAATTAGACTCTCCACACAAAAAAGAAAAGGAACTCTTGAGCAACTACAATCTTGAAGATATAGAAGAAAGTCTTTTGTGCTGGCTCCGAAGCATTATACATTAAGACATCTGAGCCATATGCATTCAGTATCTAGATTTTGTCATGTCTCAGGCCAGTAGGGATTGGGATGACTTCAGAGTGTACAGCCACTAGTGGGAAGGAGTACCTCATGTGATTCTGTAACAATCCCAATATTTGAGCTATTGTAGAAGTAGCGTTGTTAGCGCCAAACCTAATCTCAACAAGCTCTCCTTAGCCGAAGAAAAGCATCACAGAGACTGGGGAAAAGAACCTCTTTTTTTGAAATAGAAGGCAGAAGGATGGGAGGAGGACGGCAGAGGAGGGGAAGTAACACATGCTTTCAAAATTAAACTTTGCATATTAATGATCAAAATGAATTTGATATAATCAATATTAATTTAGAAAAGAAAAAAAATTATGAGTTCCATACCAGGTTTTCAGATTTATAGAACACCTACATTAGAAAAGTATATTGCAGAATCATCACTCCAATCTATATGCCTATGAAATGTCTATCAAAGACTGATCATATAGAATAATATTCCGGTGTCATAGGGTCCTGGGGGCAGACAGAAAGGGAAAGTGTGAAATTATTACATTTTTAATGCTAAATATTCAAATCACAAATAAAAAAGACAATGAGACGTGTTTTGCAATGTGAAATATGTTTGGCAACATATTAAGATTAAATGGATACATTCATTTTTCTGAAAATGACAACTGCTTTTTTGTGATTTTAAGCTTTTAACGTTTTTGTCCATCAGATAGGGATATCTGAGATAGGGCCAAGGAATTTATTGGAGTACCAGGGATTTGGATCTCTTCTGCTGACATTATCCCTCATTTTATCTATCATGTTGCTGTTCTTTTATTACCTTATTAGAACACTAAGGCGTTGTCTACACAGGGGACTTTGCATATGTCTACACTGACAGACTGAGCACTTGGTAAAGACAAGCTCAGTTGATCTGGAAATTGCTTAATAAAGCCACCCTATCAAGTGGTATAGCACTGCATCGACAGGAATGCAGCTCCCTTTGGCACAGCTCCGTGAAGATGGAACACTAAAGGGGAGTTATGAAGTCAACAGGAATTAAGGAAACAACTCTGCATAGCGTGCATAACTCCTGTTGACTGCCACTGAATTTTGTCAGCAGTGTAGACCTGGCTACAGTACAGAGTAATCTAGGATGCAAATTTAAAATGCAAAGGCACTTCTAGTGCAAAAGAAGACCGTCCACACAGGGAGTTAGTGAGGAATAGCTGATGAGATTTAAGTTCATATTCATGCTAACTCTGTACTAAATTCACTATGTACACAAGCTGTTAGCAGCAAGTGGGTAGAGATGCTGATATCAACCTGGGCTCCTCTGCAAATAATTTTGCCTAAAATGACAAGATTCAAAGAGATGCCAATGGAAATTATAATTAGATAGAAGACAGAATGGTTTGGAGCTAAAGCTAGGGAAATCACTGATTTTTCAGTTTGCTGGCAATTTAAAAAAAAAGTCAGCAAAATTTGACAAATTAGAGTCCAATTAAGGTCAAATTAAACATTTCATTTGACTGGAAAACATTTTGTTCTGGCCGTTTATAAAAGGCTAGATTCAGAAAACAGCCAGAGGAAGATAATTAATTAGTGTACGGAACCTTATTGGAGGGGTTAAAATGGAGGCTCTATGATCCTCAGAACTGTGCTAAGCTTCTAGGCAGAAGCTTGTTCTGTGACCAATAGGACAAAGAATACATAGCTCAGGAAAGAAGTTTTAGTTTCTGAATCATATCTTTTCTATATTTCCTTTTCTATCCATCCCCTAGAATTTTTTTTTAAGAATACCATCAGTTTGCTTTCATTGTTCTAGCTCCCTCAAATACATTTAGCAATTACTAACTTTTATTAACTTTCCTCATAAGAGTTGGCTTTTAAATACACAGCTATCCATTCTTCTACAATAAGTGCAAAGACATCAGAGTAGAGTTACTTCCTTACAATCCTCTTAGAGGAATAAGTGCCCACAAACTAAGAGAGAGGAAGGAAAATACTTGAGATACAGGATGAAGAAAATTCCAAAGGGGTAGCCGTTTTAGTCTATTGTAGAAAGACTGAAGAAACACATTGTTAAGAAACTGAAGTTAAGGACAATTTAAAATTTACCCAATATGTTCAAAATATAGGTTACAGTACACCACAAACTATATGCCTTATTTCTTAAATATTCCAGGAAGACAAAATATTAAAATCTATTCCTCAACCACAAATCATAAGATGAACATCATCAAACACTTAAAAAAACCCCACATAAAACCTGTCCCGTTTTCCCATTACTGTCAGCGATATGGAAAATAGATTGTTAATTAATGGACAACATATGGTTCGGTTTGAACCTTGAAATCTTACCAGCAACTATTCTATAAATAAACTTTGCTGCAGACATTCAGTAAGTGTCTGTTTCCTACCAGCAGGGCCAGATTATCGCAGGGGCTTAGGCCCTGGGCCCCAGCCGAAAGGGGGACCCCAGGCTCCACTCCCTAAAACCTCTGCAATAATCTGGCACCCCTGCCTGGCTCAGCGCCAGCACTGGGGGGCAGGAGCAGCCCTGGAGCCTTCCAGGGCCTGCCGCATGCCAGCCGGCCCCCCCACCCCCTGGGCAGACTGGCCAGAACGGGGCTGGGAGCACCCTCTGGCCCCAAGTGCCCCTAGCGACAGGGAGGCGGGAGCTGGCATATGCGCTGGAAGTGGCCCAGGCGGGGGGCCCATGGTCAAGGGTAGCTAGGATCTCTGTAGTGGGGGAAGGAGACGGGAGGGGCCCCATGGTGGTGGGAGCCTGGGGCCCCTGGGCCGGTTAATCCAGCCCTGCCTACCAGTACCTAGAAATCCCATAGAATTGTCCTTTTCATAGACAAGGTATCTTCTGAGCACAATTTTTAAGCTTTTAAATTTTAATAGGCCCTAGTTAAGTACATAATTGACTTAAGGAATTTTTTTCAATAAAAAGAAGCCAGTAACTCTTATTACTTGTATTTATATAATACCGTTTAGTTATATACTGCTTCAAAAAGATTAAATATTCTCAGAACTTTCCAAATAAACAAAAATGTATTAACTTACTGTAGAACGCTGTTTATGTAACTATAACCAAAAGTAATGTGGAAAATATTTATCACTGTCTATAATTAGTCCTGTGTCTTAATAATATTCCAGTTTTTAAAATTACCATTAATGTTAACACTTCATTGAGTAATTTGAAATTGTAATTGGTGCTAACTTTGAAAAACACGAAGTAGATTTTCCATTAAACAAGATATTATGTCAAATACAAGTGAAGGGGAGGGGATCTAAAACTATAGCCGCTACATAACACAGACAGAAACAGCTCAGTAATGCTAAGCAGAATTACACAGAACAGCAATACACTGCACAGATCTCAGCTTCAGAAAGACAAGAAAGCAAACCTGTGTTTCCTTGTTCTTTGTCTTGTTACAAGCAAAAATGAGATTGGATCTACTGAATTTTTAAGTTGCATATAACCAAGTTATATTATCCAGAATAGTTAATTATTTTGGATATCTGATCATGTTATTATATAGTAATTTTAACATCTAGAAACTTAGAGTATACATGCTGTAAACACTTATTTGCTATTTGGCCACCTACAAAATTCAGAGCTTTAAACTCAGCTCGTAACTGGAAAGGTCACGACGACCAACATTTTATTACTCCCCAAACTCCCCAAAGTGGAAGAGCCACATTTAGCTGCTGAAAAATGTTGGTCAGGGTTTTTTTCCTCAGTTCCTCTCAGCTTTTCAATTTAAAAAATGGCCAGTAAGAGTACTGGAAAAAGGAAAGCAGCTAGAAATTTTGTATTCATTTTCCTCCCTTGCACTTCAGGAAAACTGAGTAAGGATTTTTTCAACTGTCGTCATTTGTGATGCTTCTTTGCCATCCAAAAGATGAAACTGAAGATGGTGGGAGGGGGGGAAGGAAGATATAAAAAAAACCTAGGGATCTTATTCTCTTCACGCCTGTTTACCCCCAATTTAAGTCCACTCATTTCAACAGATATTCAGTTTTATATCACTATGTTATCAGAATCAGGCCCTATACCTCTTCTTTTTAGAAGCTGCTGAAACACACACACACAATTTTATACTGAATTTATTGGATATGGAAATACCATTCTATGGAGTGTTGAAAGGACTCAAAAGCAATAGTGTTATATATACTTGCACACAGCTCAATACTTTTAAATTAGAGCAACAATAAGTAAAAAGAACATGATTTAGTAACATACTCTGAAAACAAAGTCTAATTTGGAAAAGCCAACAGTGAAGGATTGAAAAAAAAAATCACTATTGAAGTTTCCTCCATCAAACCTTTACAACAGAAGTGAACCTTTACAGAAATAAATTCTCTCTCAAATACTGTGATTTTGCAAGTTTAGTTTTGAGAGAGACTGCCTTTGATACTACTTAGGGATAACTTTTTCTTTATGTAGTGAACAGGCCAGCCATTTACTATCAGAGTCTGCCTCCTTGTGTTTAGAAAATGACATCCTTTAAACAAGTCATGGCAACTCTATTAAACAATCTAACCTCCCCACCCATATTACTCAGTGTAGAAAGAACTCCACTATTAATCACCTGTGCCCTTTTCTCTAGTGGAGCAGTATAACTTTTCTTCTAGTAATTACTAGCTATTAAATCTGTTAAATCAACTGATGGTTAGTGGGGTGTGGAAACAGCCAGGTGCTGAACAAGCACCATTCAGATCTTGCCATATGATTAACACAAACTATTTAATGCAGCCAAAAAAAGGAAATGCTTGAAAAAAAGTATTTTACAATACACAGTTACTTTAAAATAAACATAATATAAGATCAAGGTGTAATCTTTAAAACTATTCTAATCTAACAATAAACATCCAAATGTATATCTTTCTCTTTAAAAATGTGCTGTTTTGGTGAGACAAACAGTATGTTGCAACTTGTTCTCCTTCACTAATACACTTGCTTCTTGATTTTTAAGTAGTACTTTGATTTCTCTACAGGCTGCAACCTACCAAGAGCAAATCTATAAAACTGCTTATATTTACAACATGGGACACCAAGAACTATACATATATCACTCTTATTTTCTATCAGTTACACCTGCATGATATGTTCTTTTTTAGTCCATAAAACAGAAATCAAATGTTTTCAAGCTCTCTATATGGTTCTTGATTATATACCAGTTGGAATATGATTAGTTAAAGATACAGTTACATATCAGTCATATTCAAGGGTTTCCATTCACTGACAGGTATAAGCCAGGATTGCCAGAACTACTGTCATACTGGTATTTTTGCATTATTTCCCAAAAAACCACCTAATGGAAAACGTGGTTGTGATGTGGTGGTGTTATACAATAACTACAGAAGTAAAAGAAAAACCTGGGAAATAACAAAGGATAAAACAATGCAAGTTAGGGCCCTGCTCCTGAAGAGACTTACGCACATATTTGACTTCACACATTAACAGCTTTATTGTAAATAGTGAGACTATTCACAGTTCAGCAGATCTGGACACTATGAACGACTAGGATCTAAGAGAAGATATTCCGCATTTAGAAGTAGAAAATACAACCATCTATTCAACTACCAAGCTCTGTTTACAACACAGCTCTAACACCCTCTCTCTGTTGAAATGGGAGGGAAAAACAACAGGAAGTTACATATACCAGTAATATTATGGAGTGGTCACTGCTGACAATCTTATTGCTAAACCAGGGGTGAGCAACTCATGCCACTTGGCATGCCAGGCGATTTGGAGCAGCACACTCTGCAGTGCCACCAAAACTGCTGCTCCTACCTCCAAGAGAAGCGCTCCGGGCAGCTTCTGGGGATTATGCTTGGGGAATCAGCAGCTGCTGAGGAAAGCCGCTCCCGGCTGCTTCTCTGGGGACCCTCCCTCAGTCGCCGCTGTGAAAAGCTGCACTGGGTGACTTCTTGGGCAGCGTGCCTGCCGTGGCTTCTTTCGGTGGCAGGGGGTACTCCAGCTGTGGCTGGCACATCAGCCGTGGTTGCCATTGAATTCTTAGGCGGAAGCGGTTTTTTTTTTTTCCCAGAAGAGTGTGCTGTCGACACTCGCTGAGGGTCGGGGAGTAGGGACTGGCAAAGAGATCAGCAAAGGTTGCCGACCCCTGAATGTGCAGAAATGCCTTTAGGTCCTGGCACCACCAACACTCATAAATGTGCTTAACGTTGTTATTTTAAGTAGTCACAAGAAGTGAATGGAGTACTCGTGTAATAAAGTTAAACAGATACATTTGCAGGATTGAAGCCTATCTCCTCAATCCTGCAACTCTTTCCACCTGCACAGAATACCACCAACATGCAGTTGAAAGGGGCTCTCCAGCACAGCAATGCACCAGACATTGCAGGATTGGGGCCTTACAATAACAATTCATTGCTAGAGATAAGCAGTATGTCTATTTGTATGAAACACTACTCAAGAGTTTTGAAATTATTTCAGTGATGACTGATCCTTTTGTTTTGTGACATTTAAAAGGATTCAGAATCTAAATAGATTTTGGTTCTGAAAAAAAGGTATCATCGCTTTTTACTTTAAGTTGTAATTTAATGAGAAACATTATGTCACTAGAACATATTTTTTCAGCTATGTTCAATAATACGTTGAGAACACTTAAGTGGCCAGATGGAGAAGTGAAGGCCACCAACACTAATTTAAAGCTCAAGTAGGGATGTACCATAAATGATAAAAAGCTAATAGGCACTTTATGTCATCTCCCTTAAGTATTTACTCACTGAAGGTCAAACATAACAAAAATACACTGAAATATCGCAACATATTAGGGTGTGATAAAAAGTTTGGTTTTTTTCCTACATACTCCTGAGGATTTACATTAGATTTCAGAACAAATATATAAATCAAGAAAACAAGAGAAATTAGTAGCAATTAGTCATCCAACAATTCTGCATTTAGTTTAATGAGAACCAAAATCACACTTGCTTGCTTATATGAAACTCTATTATTTGTATGAAGGAGTTAGACATTGTGTTCTCTCTAGTAACAAAGAAAACATTTAAGGAGCTACCTAGTACTTCCTGTCACACACAAGAAGCTTTTATTTTGTGTTTTACTAGAACCATTAATCAATTACTATTACAAATATCAAGTTTTCCTGTGATTTTACCAGTGCATTACTTAATTGGATGGTTTTCTAACATTAGCATATTATTTGTGTGTAAGATATTAAGACGAGGATCAGTCATAGAATCATAGGGTGAGAAGGGATCTCATGAGGTCATCTAGTCCAACCCCCTGCTAAAAGCAGGACCATTCTCACTAAATCATCCCAGCCAGGGTATTACCTAACCGGACCTTAAATTTCTCCAAAGACAGAGATTCCATCACCTCCCTAGGTAACCCATTCCAATGCGTCACCACCCTCCTAGTGAGAAAGTTTTTCCTAATATCCAACCTTGACCTCCCCAGCTGCAACTTGAAACCATTGTTTCTTATTCTGTCCTCTGTTACTACTGAGAAGTGCCTAGCTCCTTCCTCTTTGGAGCACCCCTTCAAGTAGTTGAAGGTTGATATCAAATTCCCCCTCAGTCTTCTCTTCTGTAGACTAAATAAGCCTAGTTCCTTCAGTCTTTCCTCATATGTCATGTGCCCCAGCCCCCAATCATTTTTGCTGCCCTCCGCTGGACTCTTTCTAATTTGTCCACATCTTTTCTGTAGTGGGGAGCCCAAAACTGGACACAGTATTCCAGATGCGGCCTCACCAGTCCCGAATAGAGGGGAATAACCACATCCCTCGATCTGCTGGCAATGCTTCTACTGATGCAGCCCAATATGCCATTGGCCTTCTTGGCAACAAGAGCACACTGTTGACTCATATCCAGCTTCCCATCCACCATAACCCCCAGGTCCTTTTCTACAGTGCTGTTACTTAGCTGATCGGTCCCCAGCCTGAAGAAGTATATGGGATTTTTCCATCCTAAGTGCAGGACTTTGCACTTGTCTTTGTTGAAACTCATGAGATTTCTTTTGGTCCAATGCTCCAGTTTGTCTAGATCTCCCTGAATCCTGTCCCTGCCCTCCAGCATGTCTAGCATTCCCCCCAACTTGGTGTCATCCGCGAACTTACTGGGCATACAATCTAACCCATCATCCAGATCATTAATAAAGATATTGAACAGAACTGGCCCCAGGACCAACCCTTGGGGCACTCTACTCGCTACTTGTTGCCAACAAGACATTGAGCCATTGATTCCTACCCACTGAGCCCGATGATCTAGCCAGTTTTCTATCCACATTACAGTCCACCCATCCAACCCATGCTTCCTTAACTTGCCAATGAGAATGCTGTGGGAAACTGTATCAAAAGCCTCGCTAAAGTCAAGGTATATCATGTTGACGGCTATTCCCACATCCGGAAATCCAGTCATCTCATCATAGAACACAGTCAGGTTGGTCAGGCACTATTTGCCCTTGGTGAATCCATGATGACTGTTCCTGATCACTCTATTTTCCTCCAAGTGTTTCAGGATGGATTCTTTGAGGACCTGCTCCATGATTTTTCCAGGGACCGAGGTGAGGCTGACTGGTCTGTAGTTCCCCGGATCCTCCTTTTTCCCTTTCTTGAAAATAGGTACTATATTTGCCTTTTTTCAATCATCCAGGACCTCCCGTTTGCCACGAGTTTTCAAAGAGAATGGCCAGTGGCTCTGCAATCACATCGGCCAACTCCCTCAGCACCCTCGGATTCAGTTCATCACCCTCCCGCCCCCAGACTTGTCCAACTTCTTTAAGTAGCCCCTAACCTGATCTTCTATCACTGAGGGCCGCTCTCCTTCTCTCCATTCTGCATTATCCAGTGTAGTAGTCTGGGAGCTGACCCTCCCTGTGAAGACTGAAGTAGAAAAAGCATTGAAGATGTCAGCCTTTTTCGCATCATCCACCATGAGAATACCTGCCCCATTCTGTAAGGGACCTACACCATCTCTGATCCTCTTCTTGTTACTGACATACTTGTAGAACACCTTCCTGATGTCCTTCGCATCCCTTGCCAGCTGCAACTCCAACTGCCCTTTGGCCTTTCTGATTTTATCCCTGCAGCCCTGAGCAATATCTTTATATGCCTCCTTAATCATCTGTCCAAGCCTCCACTTCTTGTAAGCTTCTCTTTTATGTTTCATCTCACTGCAGATTTCTCTGCTAAGCCACGCTGGGCACCTTTCACATTTCCTATTCTTTCTGCACATAAGAATGGTATCTTCCTGTGCCCTTAAAATACAGCCAGCTCTCTTGGATGCCTTTCCCCTTCAGTCCTCTGCCTCTAAGTTACCTATGTTTTTCAAAATACTGCAAGCTTGTATACAGAGTTGAACTCAAAATACAATGGTGTACTTTAGTAAATCATTGCTTAAAAAGCTCCTTCTTCCATGTCCTCCTTTCTGAACATATACCACTGCAAACTAGACTCCACATATTCCGAAGGGGTAGCCGTGTTAGTCTAGTTCAGCAAAACAACAAGGACTCCTGAGACACTTTTAAAGACTAACAAATTATATACATATAAATTTATCTGTCTTTAAAAGTGCTACTAAGCTCCACAAAGTTACTTTCTCATAAAATTATCTCAAAGGAGAAAAATTAAAGTTATTATTAAGAGACAAGAACAGTAAGGCACACTCTACACCTAAAACTTAGGGCTAGCGTACACTTAGAACTTGCAGTTCGAAGAGCACTTGTGTAGCCATATTACGTCAGTGGGAGAGAGCTCTTCCACCGATGTAAGAAAACCAGCTAAACAAGCAGTGACATAGGAAGGAGAGCATCTTCACTGACATAGCACTGTCCACAAAAGTACATAAGCCAGCAAAACTAGTCACTCAGGGTGCATTTTTTCCACACCCTTGAGTGACAAAAGTTTTGCTGGCATAAGTGCTAGTGACTCATAGACTATAAGGTCAGAAGGGACCATTATGACTAGTGTAGACAAGACCTTAGGTTGCCCTACCTATGTTGCTTGGGGATCTGAATAATTCATATCCCTGAGAGATGTAGTTAAACCGTTCTAAACCCCAATATAGACACATCCTAAATATATGAAAGAATTCCTGTCAACCTAGCTACTGCCTCTTGAAAGGATGGATTAACTACAGCAATGGAAAAACTCTGTTCTTTAACAAGTGTCTACACTATGGCAGCACATCTGCAGCACTGTAGATGTGCTGCTCCAGCATCTGTACTGTACACAAGCCCTAAGAAAATATAATCCCCTTCCAGCTAAAGAGCTAGAAAGATTTCAAACAGCAAAGAGATATTTAAAATCTTCATTAAAACACACACAAGAAATATGTGTGTCAAAAGATGGGGAAAATGCATAGCTGAAAGTCACACAAAGCTGCAGCATAGCTGGGAAGAGAATCAGGGTCTCCTGAATCCTAGGCCTGATCTACACGGCTGGGAAAATTCAGGAGCAGTCGAAGGGAGTTACGTGAGCTACACTGAATAGCTTGCATAACTCCTGTCGACTTCCTTACCCCCTCTCAGCGTGGCATCCTCACAGTTCCCATCAATGCATGCTAGGCCACTTCAGGGGGGTTTCACTAAGTCGATTTCTGGATCAATTTAACATGTCTTAACCAATTGCTAAATCAATCTGGAATGATCGATCTGATTGCAGCACCTTTGCTGCCATCTGTATAGATGTACCCTAAGTTATTTCTCCATTTGATGAAGCCACTTTTGCAGGGCACATTTCAAAGAGGCATTTAAAAACCCTGATCACCGATTTTTTAAACCCCTCATTAAAATGATACCAGCTTGCAAAGTAGCCCGTTTATTGTGTTGAGGTGATGGTGGGGCCACTGACTGCACTCGTTTTGTTAAGCACTGCAATTTGGGCATAAATGCGAGATTGTGACAGGAGGCGGCGCCCAAAACGAGGTGTTGTGCTACTAAAAGAAACACTGAATTTTTGGAACAATCCACCATTTATCTCCCCCGACTAAAAGTGGGCAGATTTAGTGATGGTACGAAACCAATCCTCAACAGCTCTTGCTTTATTAGTCTGAACACCAACCCACTCCCCATAAAAGCTGGTCTGTCCATGCGAGGCGGGCCGCGCGGCCTATGCCTAGCAGGGGCTGGCAGCGACGGGTGGGGAGGGGCAGGCGGACACAGTCACGAGATGGGGGCGGGGCCGACGGGCACCAGCCGGTATCGGTGGGCGGGGGGGGGGTCGCTCGGTGCGGGCGGGGCCCTCGCGCTGCCGTTGCCGCCGCACTCACAGTAATACGCCACCACCGGCTCCCGTTTGTCCAGCTCCTGCCCGGTTCGCAGATGATGCTGGAGGCTCCTGAACTGCGCAGGCAGCGGGGGAAGGGCCGCGGCCGCCATGACACCCTACAGCGGACCCGGCCGCGGCGGCAACACCAACAACTACTACCACCAACCCGGCGGGTTGACCCTTCTCTCGCGGGCGGCCTACTTCCGCTTCCGGGGCCGTGACAGCCGCCGGGGTGGGCGGGGAACTTGTGGGGGCGGGGGAAGGGAGGAGAGTGGCGGGCACGCGCCAGCGTGTAGTGGCGCCAGAGGGCGCGCGCTGGCTTAGGCGCGAGGACATTACGCGTTCGAATCCCCTGTTCTCCCTGCTAGGCGCGTTCCTTTACCTGGGTGCGGTGCCATACGCATCAATTCAGGGTGCCTGCGGGTGTTTCCTGTAACTTGGCTGCTGGTCAGGAACTGAGCGGTCTCTTAACCCCTTTGGTGAAAATGTGGCCTTCTCCACTTTGTTGATTTCCCTGCCCAGTGTAGGATGTTGGAGGCAGTTCTAACAGCTAACTAGAGCCCTGCACAATACCAGGCCATCAATGCAAAAGTACCAAAGGGTGGTGGCCTGTGGCTGGAGGCTGCCCTAAATTGTGTTGAGGGAAAGAAAGATGATTCTCCAGTGCTGGGGAGGAGTGGCAATATGACTTGTGAAGAGCTACCCTTGCTGTCTAATCCTATTTCTGCCTTCACCTAACTGACAAATAGCTTGGTTGGTTGCTACCAGATGTCTGGTTTTCAGCTGGAAAATCTGGTTTAAAAAAGGGGGGAATCTGGCAGTAGCTGACTGTGTAACCTTTGGGTGGGCCAAAATTCATTCAGTTGCCCTTCTCCAGTGCCCCACAGAAATCAATCCCAACCCCTATGGGGAAAGCAGCTGGAGACCCAGGATCCAGTCTGTACAGGACTCACGGCGAAGCTTGCTCAGAGCTATACTCACACATTAAAATACTACTAAAAACAAACATAACAATGAACTTTATTAACTACTAACTAAATGAACCTTATCCTAAGAAAACAAACTACAATTAACCAAGAACAATCCCTTGCATGAAAGATACCCAAGAGTCCCAAAGTCTGTGTGGAGTTCACCCAACTCTCAGCTACAGTCTCTGTTCCAGTGTGGAAGCTTGAGTGGCAAGAAATAGCTGTCCTCTTCTTTCTTTGCTGGGATCCTCTGTAGCATTACATGCAGGCTTTCTCTTCTCCTCTGCAACCAGCCCTCAGTCCCATATGCATGTCTGCAAGGTCTGTCGCAAATGACTCCTTTACATGGAGAAAACATCTTGTTCACTCCTGGCTCAGCTCCTCTCCAGAACACTGAGCACATGGTCTCTCCTCAAGGCAGCTCCTGCCTGCTGTCTGCTCAGGCTGCTGCTCTCCAGTCATCTGACTGACCACATCCCATCACACCAGCAGGGTACACTGTGGAGCATGCTCAAATTGCTACCACTCCCTGCTTCTGGAGGTTTCCAGTTGTGGGTTGCTAATCTGCCCAACAACAGTAACCCACCCTCAGCAGGTCTCTCAGAGATAGCCTTTTCAGGCATATGGGTTACAACTGGATGCTCAAACCCGTCGCGTGCAGTAACCAGACTCTGCACTTGTCCTTGTTAAACGTCATGAGGTTTCTTTTGGCTCAGTGTTCCAATTTGTCTAAGTCTCCCTGAATCCTGTCCCTGCCCTCCATCGTGTCTACCATTCCCCGTAGCTTGGTGTCATCCGCGACCTTACTAAGCACGCAATCTATCCCATCATTGCCTCATTGCAGCTGCTGGGCATACTAGTTGCCTTACATTCAGAGTAAATGAGGCAGGGGTAGACAAAATTGGCTCACAGCTTGGTGCCAGCAATTTTACTTTTGGTTGCCAGAACAGTGCTCTATTTCATTTCTGCAATGGAGCTAGGCAATAGGCTACTAAAACTGGTTTGTCATGGCGACCAGAAACATTGATTCGTCAAGGCCTGAAATGAGGGAACAGTTCAATACCAATTTGTTTAGTGATAATTGAAAGAATGGAAGTCATTGCCCAAAGACTAGACTGAATGCAATTGTAGAAGTTGGGGAATGATTCAATTGCTCTGTGTATCAAAATCAGCCAGAGAAGTAGAAAGAAAAATAGAGCAAAAGAAGAACTTGTAACCTGACTAGGAGAGAAAGCCAAGAGAGAGCTTTTGGGCAGAGTAACAAACAGAGTCCTGTGGCACTTTTAGGCTATGTCTACACCTGCTAAAATTAGTTCGAATTAGTTAGTTCAAACTAACTAATTTGAACCAATTTTAGTTAGTTCGAATTAGCGATCCCCATTCATTTCAATGGCCGGTTAGTTCGAACTAAGAAATTAGTTCGAATTAACATGGCCACATTGGTTAATTTGAACTAGTTAGTTCGAATTAACCCTTTAGTTCGAATACCCTATTCGAACTTATTAGTTCGAATTAAGGAAGCCCTTAATTCGAACTAACTAAAGCCTAGTGCAGGGGTCTGCAACCTGTGGCTCCGGAGCCGCATGCGGCTCTTTGGCTATCCCCTTGCAGCTCTGGATCTTCCCCACCAGGGGGACCTTGTGGGCAGTCTGCTCCAGGCCCCCTGCCCTCGGGGATCCTGTGGGCAGCTGCACCAGGCTCCGGACTCCCCACCTCCGGACTTCTGTTCTTGCTTCCAGACTCCCCCCTCCTTCACCAGGGGACCTTGAAGCAGGTGCCTTGGCCCAGCTCCCAACTCCCCCCACCAGGAGGCTACACCTATTTTGGCTCTCAAAGCATTTGGTTATAGAAGGAATTTTTAAAAACGGCTCTTATATTTCGGGTTGCCGACCCCTGGCCTAGTGTACCCATGGCTTTAGTTAGTTCGAATTAAGCCTTCTTAATTTGAACTAATTTGCCAGTGTAGACATAGCCTTAAAGACTAACTGATTTATTTATCACATGAGCTTTCATGGGAGAAAATCCCACTTCGTCAGACACTTTGAAGATGGGAATCTTACAGAATGGGAGGAAATTAAATGCAGGGAAGTGTATGACAGGAAAGAGGCTTGAAACTGTGAACAAGGAAATTGCCTTTTGTTGTGGTTCCTACTGTGTTCCAGAAAATAAGACTGTGTTTACCTTCTTTGTTAATAAACAAGATTGCATCAAATAAATACCCAACTCCATAATCAATTTCTCCTTTGCATGGGAACAACATGCAAGATCCCGAATATTGGGTAATTGCTCAGGCTAACATGGGGACAAAGACCTCATTCAGTAAACAGAGGCATCCCTCACTACCTAATCTCTCATGTCCTATACAGCTATTACACACAAAGAGATGTGCAAAGCACTGCAGAAAGGCAGCTGTACTTGGTGTGCCTAATAACATCTGTTAGAGCAAGCTGCCCTCCTGTAGACCCTATATGCTAATTCCATTTAAACTTTTCTCAAAAAGTTCCCTCCTCCCCTCCCACTCCCGCCAAATCCCCCAAACTTTGTTAATTTAAAATTAAGTGTACTTGGTAAAGATTTATACAATGTAAAGAGAAACTAGAGCAGGTTATTCAAGAGCACATAGCTAATTTCTCAAAATTGCCCTGAAGCCTATCATACCTTTAACTCTAACCTCAGCAAGAGGGTCTACTGTTCTATATTTACCTACAGTATTCTGATGTTAGAACAAAGCTTGTACAAGTGAATATGCCTTTCGGTAATTGGATGTGCATTGTGAATGGTTTTACATCAGAATAGAAAAAGAGTGTTGTGGAGGTCCTCCACGAGTGCAGCTGGGCATTATAATTGGGTTGCAATGCACATGAGCCAAGGTTGGTGGGGGAGGGTTGTTAATATTCTGCAACCGTATTGATAGAAAATTTTCCTTAACAAAAGTTAAAGGTTTTTCCTTTATGGGTGGTTTTCTCTGGCTCTGGATTTCAGGTATTTATCTGACTGCAATACCAAAAAATTCTCACCTGTGTTCCCAGTACTTATAGCTGTGTTGCCTCCTGAGAGAACTTCATAATTCCAGAAAAAGGCAAGCAGAGAAGCCTTATACATATATAATAATGGAATGCTCCTAGCAATGGACGGTTCACCTATCAGTGGTTGCCTACAACGTCCACCCCAAGAGAAGGCTCAAGACTGGCCAAGACTATTCAAAATACAGATTTCCTATGAAGCTGGTCCCCTTGCAATAAAGCTCATGCAAATGGAAAGCAGTTGGTGCAGTCTGTGGTTTCTCCACTGTGAATACTCTCATGGCTGCAGCAGGTTTTGCAGTTTACACCTCCCTATACCAGTGTGAGTGAGTCACACACATTTTGTATTTTTATACATAAAAAGGTTTATTGTACCTGAGATTACAAATGTGCTTAGGAAAGAACAGATCCTGTATATATGTAAAAACAGCTGGATGGATATTTGATATATACCAACAGAAATAAAAATGTATAACTGACCAAAGCACGTTATGTTAGGCAAGCAACAAACTAGGCACCTCCCCCCATTGTAGTATTTCATCATATCAAATACATAATTAGTTAAGTATGTTTAGCCAAAAATATCACATTCATTTGTAATATTAAGACAAGAAAAAACACTTGTTTCCATGGGAAAGTCAAAACATGAAGCTATAGGACAAGAAACATGTTAGAATTTAAGATCTCATCATTAGTCTGAACATAAAAAAACATAGAAGTAAGTAACCTGTACATAGTTTGGATCTATACGAGTCCAACAGACACTACATCCTGTTTGTCTTACTCACCTGAAGTCACTGGGACGACTTGTATGGATCACAAATACAAGATTTGCAGAACTGGGCCTTTTGGTACTATGCTCATGAATAAATTGAACAGGGTTTGGCCTCAGCTTACTATCAAAGTTGTGCTGTGATTCTCCACAGAGTTTTCAAAGGTCAATTCACTTTGAAAGGCCTTAAGACTGCATGCTTTACATCAGTTTTTTCTCTGCTCTTATTTAACATTAAAAAAAAAAGTTAAACTTCTTAAATGAGTTAAGTTTTTTCCCCCTCAGTTTATTCTCATTATTATGAAGCCCATCCAATGCCCCCAGAAATCAACGGAAGGACTCCCACTGACTTTAGCAGACACTGGAGCATGCCGTAAGGTCAGTTTCATTCAAAAGACAAAAGCAGGCACACTGGAATATAAAATTGAGGGATGGAGGGTTATTATTAGTTAGTTCCTGTAGACAATGAGGAAGAAGACAAGACAGCTTCACTTTTATAAATCAGAAGTGAGTGGCAAAAACCCGCAAACAACAAGAAAAACACCCGGTGATTGATAGCACTCTAACTGTAAACATTTTAAAAGGGAAACTACCCCCTTTCTTTCCATTTAGTCTCCGTATCTTATCTTTCCATTACCTCTTTCAAACACAAGGAACAAGATTATTTTTCATGTTAAGATTTCCATTTATTATGAGATGGAAACTGGAGTGCAAGAGAACCAAGTCTAAGGTGTAGATTATAGAAGTAATGCACAGAATTTATGATTATTTTTATTTAATAATAGTGCATCATGCCGTGGGTGTGCAGAAGTGGCCTGACAATAAATAAATAAAAAGTCTTCAAGGCCCAATCCTTCAATCCATACTCAGGCAAAACTTTCATTGAAATCAATCAATGATTGGGCTCACAAACAGTAGTGTCTTCTTAACAACTTTTAAAATATTCTCTTAAAAAATTAACTCTTCTCAATATATAATGAATATGCAGAAGTGTTAAATGTTTCATATCTGAGGCAAGTTTGGGATCTGTACACTTTTACTTCATAAGTAAATATGAGTCATAAGTATATGCTCTGATTCATTACAAAGAAAAGAAAGAGAACCTAAGTTTTATTTTAAATATAAAGAGAAGCATGGAGGAGATTCACGGAAGCACAAGCTAGCATTTGTTTTTAGATTCTTGTACTGGATACAGACAAAATAGGCTCGGCTGTTGCAAGCTACGTCTTAGATGGGGTTTATATTAAAATTACAGCCAACTAGGAGTCTTAGTGAAGGCCAGGGATAAGGTTGTTTAGGAATCAAGTTGCAATTGTAAAGCTGTTTGGGAACATTTTGGAGCACTTTCTTGTACCATGCCAAGTACCACTTAAGCATTAAAGCTCACTTCATGAGCATTAAAATTCACTGAACCAATGGTTAATCATGAAAGCATTTATGACATTTGGAATGACTATCTCCTACAGCTTATTAATCACTCAGTTTAAAAATAACTGCGTGTGTGCAGTTAAGTAGCAAGTTCAACCAAGTTGTAAGTCAAAACCCTCATTCCCCTCCCACCCAGTCGCTTTAAATGGCAATGAAGTGGAAGATCCTGTGAACACTCACATGTGTAGTCTCATTGGCTTCAATCTTAATGAACAGAGTAAAGATTATTCACACGAGTAAATGTCCTTTGGATCTGGCCTTTAGTTACATATTTTACAACAGTAATATACAAAATTGCAGAGGTATACAAGAAATGGTCTTGGTTTCAGACTGAGATCTCCGCTGTACATTAAAAAAAATCCACTAGGTACAAGAGTGAGCACAGATGACACGAGTAGTGGTTCAAGATGACAGCAGCTCACTGATTATTTAAAAAACCCAGCCTCCTACATAGGATCTCAAAAATTTCAGCAACACCCAACACCACTGTAATCACAGTAAAAGTGTACATAGCAATGAGGAAAATTGTCTTTTCAAAGTGTTCTGGCACCATGCATCTGGTAATATTAAACTTTTTGTCGAGGGCTCCTGCATCACATCTGTAGAGAGGGTTCACTTGGAAGCCAAAGAGATGACTCTGAAGCCAAAAAGCCACAACTTCAAGGACAATCCTTAACAGAACAGAGAGGATATAAAAAACGGTATAGGCAGGCTTTTGGAGGATATCTTCCTGATCGATGTTTCTACATGCAGCGTAAAGATGAAATATTGCTCCAGGTACCAGAACAGTCACTAGCTGTAATGCCCAGAATACCTAAAGTGTAGCAGAAACTTTGCTGTCAAATCACGAAAGACTCTACTGTGCCAGCTAAAAACAGCACACATCTGAATTTCTTGTCAGAAGTTTATTTTTTAAATATATGATATACATTAAAAAGAGTTAAAAGATCATTTAAGATGAGAATAATCGCTGCTACATACTATTCTAGTTTTTTAATTAATTTATATGTAAACATTGTTTTAACTGAAGAATGGTATGAATAAAAGTAGGTTACAGTCAATAAATCCTGGCCTGTACACCCTTATTCACAGGAGTAGTCCTTATTTACTGGGTAATAATAGCTCTTTAGAGACTTTTATGAACCCCATCACCAAACTATGAGATTCAGATTCTGAAAGGCTCCTAATTTCCACTGAGTTCTATGGAACTCAAGAAGTAAATGTAAGGGCAGAGCTTTGGCAGCTCTCATCCTGAGAGCCTCCCAATCACTGATGGGTTTTATCCTTACAATACTTCGTGAGTAAATTAAATGTTATCTTTATTGTCTTTTAAACAGATGGGGCGCTAAGACACAGGGCATATTGGAAGACTTGCTGAAAATCACACGGGAGCCAGGAACTAACATACATCTCTTCTAAGGACGAGTCTATACTGACAGCGGCAAAGTCACCGCCATCAGCGCACTCTTCAGTTTTCAACTGAGGCATCTATGTAGACGCGCTCAATCGAAAACCGAACCATAGCTGTAACTCCAGCTCCATAACAGCACTAACACTATGCCGACCGGACGCCATTTCTGGTCATCTTAGTGTTAGTGTGTAGTGAGGGTTTAAGAAGTCGGTGGGAGATACGCAAAGTATTTTATGTACCTTTTGTATCTCCTGTCGACTGCCGCCAAAAACGGCGGCTACTGTAGACTAGGGCCTTAGTCTCAAGCCAGTGCCCTGTCTACTAACCCAACTTTCTTCTCTGTTAGACAGTCACTAGAATGACCTAGCTGAATAAAGATGACTTGCATGAGTAAGGTGTTACAGAATATGGCGCTTATTGTATACAGATATTTCCAGGTTAGATAATAGTACATGTATGTGTTGATCTGGCAACCTTTACTCACATGATTTGAAATCAGTCTGACTACTTGCAAGAGTAATGATAGCTCAGGTGACTAAAGGTTAAAAGATCAGCCCCTTATTTTGTCACAAATTAAAGTTTATTATGGAAGACTATGTTGCACGGATGTCTAAACAACCACTACATTTTGTTTAATTGCTACTCTTTATGTAAAATGGGAAGATTAATGTACTTTCTGTATCTTTTATCTATTTTCTAAATAATTGGTTGTTTCAATTAAACAAAAAAATTACCTGAGGAGTTATTGGCCTGAACTGGTTGTAACAGAAGAGATTAACTTCCCTCTTGTCTGGCTCACAGCTGAAGTGCAAGGCCTCATTTCCATAAACTGCAAACCCCAAAACTCCAAGGAAAAACATTCGAACTGAGCCAAAGAAAAGGGTATGGAACTGACCAATCACTGTTGGAGGCCTGAGCTGTAACAGTCACAGGATTATTTAGCAGGAAAGACAAAGGCAAAGATGAACAGAGTTATTTTTCCAGTTTCAAGTTACCTAAAACATTTATTTCAGTTTTGAAAAGACCCTTTTCGCTCCTTTTCCCCTTTCAAAATAACTATTGTTAGTTATTATTATGAACTCTTATTATGAAAGGTATAGTGTACTTTTAACCAAATTGTGGCTGGAATCAAAATCCCTGTAATTGTTAGGAACTGATTGTACTTACTGTGTCTAGTACACTTGTATTTATATTGTCTGTCAGTTATTCTGCTTAACAGTACAGTTTTTTTTATTTCAGTTACAGCTTTACATATTAGCTACATGCATAAAACTCAGTAGTTTACAGTTACAGACATACCTGGCAGATTAAAAAGGAACCCTTCCATAAAGTGTTAAATTAATCGTTATTATCCTATTGATTAAACTGAGCTGTCCAATGGCAAAAGAATGATAATGTAATATGTAGTGTCAGAAATTAAGCATTTAGACTTCTCAAAAGTGGCATTGCTAGGAAATGTTACCTATTTATACTGCTACTTTGAGTAGTAGTGCAACATCTTTATTTTCTGTTAGGAAAGCACGGATTATGTAGTTTTAAAAGTCTACCTCTGCTCTGCTGTGAATGCTGTTCTATTGCTCCCAATTTGATTATTAGACTTTTATCTCCAGGCACGCATTTTTGTCATGATGAAGAAAGCACATTATTTATTTCCCCAGCACTTCTGGTTTCCTCATTCACTTAATACTCACACATCCTTCATAGAAGTTCTTGATGTAATTTAAAGACATGTCTTGGAAGATGTTATCCTAGTGGAATAATTCATGCCCCTCATTGCCAATTTTCTGTCATCAGACTCAGTCTGATGCTCTTGCTCTTTCATGACCCTTGCTGTAGAAAACACTTGTCACTGCACATTTAGCTTTTTATCTCTGGGGCCCCAATCGACCTTACTCTTTCAGGACAAAAAAAGAGAGAGAGCCCAAACAAAAGCAGGGTACATGTGGCCTGCCTCATAATCCCCATGAACACAGTCAGCAGAAACAGACAACAGCACCACACAGCAGCCAACCACACAATAGCAAGGGGAACGTGCAAGTGACAACCAGCTTCTATCACTTGAGAATTACAATTAACCCCCCAAAAAGTTTGCCAACGGGACTTCAATCCCGGTGGGCTCCCGTGAGATACTCCTGGGCTGTGCTCGCGTCATTCTCACCAGCGAAATCAGTGAAAACTTCGGGAACCTGGACGCATCTCATCTGCAGGAATCTGTACAGCCTCTCTCCCGAGGCACAAATGAAATCTGGGCTGTCTGCTTCCTCACAGAGGGGTTACACTGAGCCCCTGATAAGATCCTCCCCATTTGCGAACACGATCCTCTTCCTTACAGACTCCACTCCCAGTTCCCCTCTCCTTAGCCCCCGTCTAACCTGGAGCTTCCCCTTCCTTCTCCAATAGGAAGCAACTTTCCAATCTCCTCTCCTGCAGACCTGGCTTTGGGGGAACTAGCCATGCCAGAGGAGGCAACCGCGAGGAGACGGTGTGGTACCCACCAGCCGCAACTCAGGCGTTGTGTTGTTGGGGCGCCTCATTCACTTGGCGATCAAGTCAGGATCTGCTGCTGGGTCCTGCTTCTCAGCTGCAGGAGAGAAGGTCGGACCATCCTGGAAGCAAGGCTTCGCCCGTCCCGCGCGCACACCCCAGGCAGGGAGGGAGAGAGAGAGAGAGAGAGAGATCCGTTGTCACTCCAATAATCACTCAGAGCCCGGCAGGTCACTCCTCCCTTTTTCGCTCCCACCGCAGTCATCAGGGGCATGCTGCGCGCTCAAGCACAAATTGCTCTAGTAAGGGAAAAGAGAAACTGTCTCCCTGGATGCTGCCAGCTCCCAAATGCCACTGTCATAGAGACCACATTCAGCAGCCACTCACATAGTACCAAAATATCCTGGAATTTGGAAGTCCCTGTACAAGTCTCTCTACTGCAGGGCTGGTCCTTTAGGAAGCATCTCAGATCCAAGAATTGTTTGTAGTACTTTGTTGTAATTATTTAGATCAAACGTTGTTGCTATTTCACTGGTCTGTTGGTAATGTTTAATTATTTGTAAAATATGCATCTCCTTTTTCTGATTTAACACCAGGTCATCACTTTTTTATCTGGTGGAAAATATCATTCATAACTCCTGTACTGAACAAAAAATATGTGTGGGTGGTATTTGGGACAATCAAGGGCAGCTGCAGAGAAGAGTTTTAGTATAAAAAGAAAAGGAATACTGCTTTGTCTGTTTCCACAATTTAAATATATTACCACATTACTTAACTTCACAGGACTGATAGCTTATTACTATGATTTAAGCCACATCTTAATGACTTATTTCTAAATAGGTGAGTGAAATATAGGAAGAGTTTGTATATAAAACCATAGTTGAAATGATTCATGCCAAACAACTATGGACTAAGACCATAAATTCAATTACACAAAAAAACTGTATGTCCTTGAACAATTACTAAGTAGTGTTCTTTATTATTTGCATAGCACCTAAAGTGTGATACATAGTTTCAAGAACAGAGGAAGGACATGGAACATCCCCTGAAAACAAGTTTAAAGTATAGGACATAATGTGTCATCTAACATTTTTACATATCTGTAACAAGTGTTTTGAAGAGCAGAGCAGGACAAAAGGGAGCGGGAATTTTAGGGTGAGATGGAAAGAGGATGAGAAGGAGGTCAGAAGTCAGAGGAAGGATAGAATTAGCATCATGAAAGTTGAAATAAGGTGATCATAGAATTCAGAACGACATATGTTAAACAGGAGTATTGCACTGTCACTTAAATGAGTATGGAACGTTTATCGTCTTCTAGCTGATGCAATACTGTTGTCAGACTTGCTTTACATTCACTCTGCATAGATGCAAATGATGATATATGGTGCAGGGCAGGAGAGAACCATGCCATATTGGTTATGGGCTAGCTGGAGTATGCTTACAGAAGCTGGCAATATCACCTTCAGCTCCATATGTAGAAGTAGCCAATGATATTATTTTGGGCATAATGAAACTTTCCAGATATTGCAACAATGTGCATAAAAATGCCACCATAGACTTTACATTTTTTTTGCTTGGGTTATGTTGGCTGCTGCAACAAAAAAAATGACTTCTCATCTCTGTCATGAGATGATTCCCTAAAAGTGTTGCAGTTCCATACATTTAGTCAATATTCTTTCCGTAACTTGAGTCTAGATAGAGCATTTTTTCTCTTCATAATGTAATAATAGGTATCCAGTGAACTTTTTTTTGATGGACACATCAGCAAATTATCTTTTTGTAGGATGATGTGCTTTATTCAATATTTTGTGTTTTGCTTTGATAATCTTTATAGCACCAGTGCCTGCTCTAAGAAATAACTGAATGGGAAAATTGTTCCATCATAGCTAAACTGTTTATAAAGAATTCTCATGATGAAGCTAGAAAGCCATCTACAATATTATCATTTACCCAGTGGAAAACGTAAAGTGTTCCATAGTATAATAATAAAGTCTATAAATAAGTCCCATAATATACAGAAAACATCTTGGGAATGCAGTCCTGTCCCCTGAAACTGATGTATAAGTACATGAAATATATTCATATTCTGCATTTTGTTTTATTAATTCCTGTTTTCTAAATCTTTGTTCCCTATTCCTTCAACCACCGGAGAAAATGTGAGGAGTGGTAATTCAGAAACCTTACCCTCTGCCATTGTGACAGACTACACCATTATGATTAACCCCTTTTATAAGATAAATTTTGTACAGAGTATGTCTTGAGAGGTATCATTTGAAATGCATAATCTGCATTATTGCCTTGGTAAGATCTTTAGAAGTTGCATGGGAGTGCTGTTTCTCAGCTTATACATGTAAACAGTTTTAAAGCCTAACACAGCAGCAAAGTATGGTAAGCATGATCTGTGGTGCAGAAGGGGAAACTGAGGAACAGCACCTCATTGACTTGATGGTTAAATACCAAAATGACTCCATCCTGGAAATCATTGCTATCTAAAGTGAGTTAACACTAGTGGAAAGGGCAAAGGTGGTATCTATACTGCAAAAATAAAAAGAGGTGTTGTCTAACAAGCCAAGGATGACATACTTGCTAACTCATAAGATTACTAGGCTGGAAAACAACATATTAAATGGTTCACAGAATGTTGCAAGAGCATATGTAGATGACATTGCAGGTTTAGAAACAGTTGGAAACGGTGCTGTCAAAATTCAAGAGGGCCTCGGCCTACTGCCTAGTGGTTTGCCAATGGCTAATCCTCCTGTGGCTTTGTAAAGGGGGTGGTGTGACAGACTATCACAGCTTTTGATACAGTCCTCCCATAGTATTCTTATGAGCAAGTTACAGAAGTATGGATTGGATGGATGGACTATAAGGTGGATAGAAGCTGACTAGATCATCAGGCTCAAGGGGTAGTGATCAACAGATTGATGTCTAATTGGCAGCTGGTAACAAGTGGAGTGCCCCCAGAGTCAGTGCTGGGGCAAGTTTTATTCAATATCTTCATTAATGATCTGGAGGATGGGGTGGATTACATCCTCAGCAAGTTTGCAGATGACACTAAGCTGGGAGGAATGGTATATACACTGGAGGGCAGGGATAGGATACAGAGTGACTGAGACAAATTAGATGATTGGACCAAAAGAAATCTGATGAGGTTCAACAAGGACAAGTGCAGAGTCCTGCACTTAGGATGGAAGAATCCCATGTACTGCTACAGATTGAAGACTGATTGGCTAGGCAGCAGCTCTGCAGAAAAAGACTTGCAGGTTATAGTGGACAAGAAGCTGGATATATGAAAATGGTAGCAGTGTGCCCTTATTGCCAAGAAAGCTAACAGCATATTGGGCTGCATTAGTAGGAGGATTGCCAGTAGATCAACAACAAAAAATGATTAGGGGTCTGGAGCACATGACTTATAGGGAGAGGCTGAGGGAACTAGGCTTGTTCAGCCTGCAGAAGAGAAGAATGAGGGGGGATTTGGTAGCAGCTTTTAACTACCTGAAAGAGGTTTCAGGGAGGATGGAACTAGGCTGTTTTCAATGATAGTAGAAGGCAGAACTAGGAGCAATGGTCTCAAGT
The DNA here is from genome assembly GCA_007922175.1 of Pelusios castaneus. Classification (NCBI taxonomy): domain Eukaryota; kingdom Metazoa; phylum Chordata; order Testudines; family Pelomedusidae; genus Pelusios; species Pelusios castaneus. Next base: position 1,438,942 of record ML685888.1, on the reverse strand, counting down.
TGCAGAAGGGGAGGTCTAAATTGAATATTAGGAAAATCTTTTTCACTAGGAGGGTGGTGAAGAACTGAAATGGGTTACCTAGGGTGATGGTGGAATCTCCACCTTAGAGGTTTTTACGGTGTGGCTTGACATTCTGGCTGGTTTGATTTAATTGTGGATGGTCCTGCTTTGTTCAGGGCATTGGACTAGATGACCTCCTGAGGTCCCTTCCAACCCTAATCTTCTATGCTTCTATGTTGGTACTTTTATGATCACCACTTTTACAAGACTGTTATAAATATTGTAGAAAATATGCCTTGTGAAGTGTTGTTTGAAAATTCATAATCTACTGAACATTGTTGTCTGGGAAAAAATGTGTGCAGCAGCATTGTATGTAAAGTTATAAGACTTTACTCTATGTCTTTGCTGAGATATGCTCCAAGTTTAGAAAAGCAAGCCAAAGCTCAGGGACAAAAGGTTACTCAGCACCTCAGTCAGGTGTCAACATAATTAAGTGAACTATTATTGTCTTAAGTGGCCATTCTTTGCCAGGAAGAAGGAGGTAAGCAAGAATTTTACATTTTGGGTAATCGAACAGCTTGTAGTTCCCATGTAACAGACTGGCTGTCACTTGTACCCCAGCAAGAGTAATAGTCCTAATATTCTGCTCCACTATCCCCACACATAAGATACAATTCTGCAGTGACCTGGAGAACTACTTTTGCCGTCTCAGACTCAAGGAATATTACGCCGCCACCAATGTAGAATACAATGACCTACAGATACCTTCCTCCCAACATTGCAAGAAAAAATATTTGATGTGGACTCCTGATGGTCTGAACAACAGACTAGACTTCTATATAGATTGTTTCCGCCACCATGCAAAGGCTGAAATTGTGGACGAACAACATCTCTTATACCATGACCTCAGCCATGCAGAACGCAATGCCATTCTGTTACCCTAACAGTGAAGGGATAAGGAAATAGTTAAATTTATATTTGGCCAGGACCCCATCACACCCCAAAGTTCTTCAACACCCATCACCCATCTATCAGAGCGTGAGAATATGTGAGGTACCACAAGAGAGGCTTGATGAGAATTAACAAGAACAGTGATTTATTGCAAGCGATAAAATGATTAACACAAACAATGACAGGATGACAAAACTCTAACCCCTCCCTCAGTTCCTCAGTCCCACAGGGCAATGTCATCTCCCGTCCAGGCATAGGTCAATGGACAGGAACCAGGATCTCGAAGCCTTGATGGAATCTGCTCCGAGGAACCCTCCAGACTGGAACGCACTGGTGAGTGTCTCGATTGATGGTATGGATCGCGAACTGTCCCACGTAGTCTGTGGTATGGACTGAAAATGCACCACACTGCCTCTCAGGCAGACAGCAAGAGGCAGAGGGCATGGCAGATATTTATAGGTGCTTTTCCCACCACAAGCCTTGATTGACACGGGAGTTTGCACCTGGCACCAAAAGGGTGCATCCAGCACACCACCCTGCTTTGCACTCGGCACGCAATATCCTGCACACGGCACTAAACTTCTGTGCAGATGACACCAATCATGGCGTTCAGGGTGATTGACAGCTTGGTGTTGGCATAAGCACCATGTTGCCCCCTTATGATTTGACATACATACTAAATGACACAAACATGTGAGTGAACATTCATTGAGACGAATGGGTCAGTTTATGTTTTAGACTCTTTGCAAACATCACTGCATTGCTCACCTTTCAAGGTTTTTCTTGACCTATCAGCTAGGGATTTAGGCCAGTTATAAGCCACAGACCTATATCAGTAACTACATTGCTTCGGAGTGTGGAAAAGCCACGCCCCTGAGTAATGTAGTTATATTGACTTAACACCCTGTGTGGACAGTGCTTTGTTGATGGGAGACCTTTTCCCAAACGATATAGCTATTGCCCCTCAGGTAGGTGGGTTAACTACACTGATGGGAGATGCTCTCCTCTAATAGTGTAATAGTGTCTTCACTAAGGCTCTGTAGAGGTGTAGCTGCACTACTCTAGCAGTGTATGTGAAGACAAGCTTTACTCTTTTTAAAACTGAAAGCTAACATTTTTGAGAATAAGCAGTATAACACAATGTACTCTGCATCCCTATACATGTTGAGCCAGCATTTGTTTTGTAAATAAAAAGGTGCCGGTACTTGGCCAGGGACCTGGGACCGCCGGCGGCAGCAGCAGGAGCCGGGGCCACATCGCTGTGCAAAAAGGTGCCAGTACTCAGTATCCCTGAGTACCATCACAAAAAAAGCCCTAGGTAGAGTTCTGATTCAGAATACATATTTGTAGTTTACAATCAACACTATTTAAAAGGCTCGTTTATTGCTTATTCTTTCAATAGCTACCTGAGAACTTAGTTTTGAAATGGTATTTAAGTAACTAAGTAATTGTTTACGTTATTTTTGTGTATTTTGATAACTGTCCATGTCATGGGGTGTATCCCTCCCCACTGGATTGGCACCTCCTCTGGGGATTAGCTCAAGGCCAATGATCCTATTTGTGTGTTGCTCAACATTGCTCTGGTTCTTTCTCCAGCCCTCAGTCCCTCTTTTAGCCTCAGGAACTGTCACGTCCTCTTCATGACCCAACCCCCTGACTAGGTTGCTCTGTGTTCCCCCCTTCCAGGGGTGGATATCAATGTCGTATAGTCCAGCCACTTCCTCAGTAGCATGTGGGGAACCCAAGTTCACCCACTACTCCAGATCCTAACCCAGGAACATTGTAGTTGGCAGTGGTGAACTGCATCCCCCTCCTACTATTCAATACACTTCCTTGGGCCATTTCTCTATGGCTCCAGCATATTTTTCATCCTTATTTCAGAGCCTCTGCTACTCAGCTAGGAGCTTCCTTTCACTTTCCTGGTCCCTGCCAGAACTATTCTGTCTATGGTGCTAGTGCCTCTTTAACCTGCTAGGAAGCTAGTCCTTATCCCTGGAGCTCCAGGCCCTGCTGAGCCCTGATTGGTTGCAGTCTGTGCAGCTGCTCTAGGCTGCTTGGAGGACTCACCTCCACTGCTCCATCCTGCTGATAAACCTTTGCATGCTGGTGTGGTGCTGTCATGGTCCCTGACAGTCATACAGTTCGGTAATAATAATCTGTTATGCATAGTCAAAACAAACTAATTCCAACTGAAGCAAAACAAACAACCCCCCCCCCACACACAAAAAAGCCTTCAGTAAGGTAGATAGTATTATGAGTGAGCAATATTATAATTAATGTAAATAGAGCTGCCCAAAGGTGGCTTTTCTCCTCCCCATAAAGGTAGCAGGGAGTTCCATCCAAAGACTCATTGAAATACAGTGCTGGAAGGGACCTAAGGAAGTCATCTAGATTCTAATCTATCCCCTTACACTGAGGCAGCATTAAGGGTGCCTACAGCATCCTTGATACAAGTTTGTCTAACGACCTATTCTTAACAAGTGACAGGGATTCCACATCCTCACTTGGTAACTGTTAAGCTGCCTGCAGTGACTAACAAGAGTGAGTACCAACCACAGGGCAAACTATTGGAAAAAAGGACACAAATCCCTCATTGGCTGTGTATTCTATAAGTAGATTTCACTGGTTAATTGCTAAGTATACACATTATGACAGACATTTATTATTTTTATTTGAAGAAACATGTCTGTCTAACTATATTTTAGCCAGTATTTGGGGGAATGGATTTTTTAAAAATAACACATTCAAGTGGCATGAGAAAAGAGGGCATTTTCAAAGTTATTCCTCCAGAAGATAGGGAAATCATGCAATTTGTGATTAAATAATATTTTGCTGCTGTTTGTTTTTTACATGACAGTATAAATATTATACTTTCGAACATCAAAATCTGTGCACTATAGGAGTGAGATTATCACATGGGTTTACTATTTCTTAATGTTTAGACTAGAAGGCATGATTTTGATTTAGTGGGAGTGGTCCTGCTTTTAGCAGGGGGTTGGACTGGATGACCTCACGAGGTCCCTTCCAGCCCTAAGATTCTATGATTCTATGATTTCACTGCATATGTGAACCTCTGGCATGAGTGGAGTTTGGGGTCAGACTTGCTGGAGAGAAAGGATGATTTGGAGCTATGTTATCTTTGTTGCAACAGCTACAGATCTGCATCTGCTAATTGGCACAAGCTCTATAAATATTAAGTAAAACAAATAGATGGGAGGTGAACCTGATTCCCTATTCTGAACAGTGCTCAGTAGATGGCGCTTAAGAGACATGTGGAGCCATTCTAATAGCTTCATTCCCAAGCTAATTTGTTATTCGGTCTTGTAAAAAGGCTTTTTGTCTCAATGAATGGAAGGATTTGCTTTTCCCCCTTTGTGGAGCAGTACAACATATTAAGCGTTTTCAAAGATCTACATCTCCACTATACTGTGATTTTGAAATTCCAGTATATACTGCTATGAATGAAAACTGGTTTCATCTTTCCTTTGCTTTCTTTCTCAACAGAGTTACTAACTTGTTGCAATCTTTCTTTCTCTCTGAAACTAATGTGTCCTTTTGTCTTGGGTGCCCATAGGCTGCAATCAGAAATAAATAACAGTATCCAAAGAGATGGATTAACTCCTTTATTTCAACAGTAAATGCTAGATAGATAGTTTGATCTGATCTAAGTTCCTTGATTGCTTTTTTCCCCCCAAGGAAATTATATTCTTGCTATTTGTGGTCTACGTGTTTATTCTTCCAAAGGCACTGGAGGCAAGATCTGTTATTCTGTTTCCAACTGTAGATTACAGATGTCAGACCCGTAAGCATAGCAATTTCTGTGCTGAATTTTGAAAGTGTAGGTAAAGCTTAAAGGAACTGAAGCAAGATGTTTAGGGTGGGATTTTGAAAAGCACCTGTGTGCTTTAGGAGGACCAGTGCTGCTAAATTACCCAGGCACTTTTGAAAATTCCACCCTTCAATCTGAAGAACATATTTGACAGAATAGGAATTCTTTAATATGTCAGTGTCAGAATAGTGATTTTCCATAGACTCCATGTAGTTGTCTCAAGAGGCTAGGGGATGCTTGGCTAGTCACGAATTAGCACACAAACCACGAATGCAGCATGGTATACCAAGTAAAAGCCCTTTCTAAATTTGTTGTTTTTGATGCTGAGTTGGTGTTTCAGATCTGAATGGTTCAAGATGACTCAGGTTTTTGATTTTCCCCATTCCCTTGTACAATGAATGAATTTCTAATCAAGACAAACTGCTCTGTCATTGTCTCATGTGATCATCACATACATTAATATTGAAATACTTAAAGGAACTAAGGAAGCCATTTACACATCTGAAGGTTGAATGAATAAGTAAAAGTCACATCTATCTATCTATCTATCTATCTATCTATCTATCTATCTACATCTTATAGCAGGAGGAAGAGTGGTTAGAAAATGTTTTCAAAGTAATTTCATAACAGCATTGTGATCAATGACCTTTATAAAATTAAAATAAACTGAATTAAATGTATTCCATCAGTAATCAAGCAGTAATTTTGAGAACTACTCAAGACAAGAATATATTTTCAAGGCTATCTCAACAGAACTGCAATTTGACTTGCCTAAGTGTGAATATGAGTATCATGGGAGAACAAAAGTAGGTGTTATCTGACAGATAAGAGTGTATAGCAAACAGTAGTAAACTTACCATCTGGTTGTTAGATATTTCTGAATAGTAGCACAGGTAGTTTGCGGTATGGTTTATTGCGTCCTGTAGGACATAAATCAGTAATCCAGGAGGTTAGAAAAAAGTTATATATACAAAAGTTATGTATAGATATATAGATATAGATAGATATGAAACACAACAGTAATAAAATAATAAAAATAACCACAGAATTCTTATAGCACTTTTCACCAGTAGATCTCAAAGCATTTTACAAGGGAAGTTATCTCCTTTTACAGATCATCCCCTTTTTACAGATAGGGAAACTGAGGCATAGAGAAATGAAATGACATGCCCAAGGATCACCCAGCAGGCTAATGACAGCTCCAGGACATGCTATTATCTTTATGTAGATAAAGCTTTATTAAAGATAAACCAGTTCCCTTTTATAAATCCAGTTTCTTTACTGGCCAATAGCCTAGTGACAGGTTATGTATTATCTCACACAGATGCTGAACTTCATTACATACCGTGGTCAATTAACTGCTGCCACTTCACCAACTTGTGCATGTGCTCATTCATTTACATTATTTCTATATTCCATCCTCTTTAACACTTCTCTGCCAAATACCCTATTATTTTAATACTGTGTCAATGCAAGCCTGTTCCAACCTTTTGGTAGGATTCAGAAGAAATAAAGCTAGATGACAATTTCCATACAGTACTCATGGCAACTAGCACTATCTGCCTATATTGCTACACCCTATTTCCAGTTTACACTGAAAATTTCACTCATTTGGAGGTGTCTCCAGTGCACGGTGTTGTACAGGTTCATCGCATCAAATTAACGGTGCTGAACATGGACGGTACAACTAGGAAACACAACATGTGTCTTTTATGGCAAAACATCCAAATGTACACCGGCTACAAGGGCCATCATATGTTATCTGTAGTAAAAAAAACTTTCTTGCACTCTACAGTATTGCAATAAATATTTTGCTTAATGGAAGAGCAAAGAACTCTGGTGCTGGGCCCTCCCCCGCACAGAGGCAACCATCATTTACAGCATATATTGATTTTTCATTGGCATATTACAGCCCGGATGAACCTCAGTATTTTGTCTGGATTACGGAAATGGGAATTTTAGATGAACCAAAAGTTCAATGCAGAACATTCCCAATCCGCTGGCCAAACACACTTTGAAGCCCGCAAAACACCAGCATTGAATGAGAAGTTAAGCTATAAATCACTCCAACCTAGTCGGTTTCAAGAGTCGCTGGAAAGTGTCCGAAGCTGCTTTCAGCACTGCGGGCTGGACAGCGCCCCCGCCCCGTGGGACTAGCGCGCACTAACTCGGCCCGGCGGAGCTCTCCTCCCCGCACCGTCTGTATGTGGTTGGGTTATCACCCTGGCTAAGCCCAGCCGGTGCAATAGCAGGTCAGCTCCCCTACCTCCCTGCCAGCTGAGCCCCTGATCTGCACAGCCAGAGGCAACCTTGCCCCACAGAGCGCACCAACCACTATTCACACCAGGGCGAACGCGCTGGAGGGCGGGTGGCTTTGCCAGCAGGCGGAGCGGATGCTCACTACAGCCTCTTCTACCGGCCTCAGCCAAACGCCCCTTGCCTGGAGCTGAGCAGTTCACAAGGGACCACACTCGACGCGTTCAGACCCGTGGGTCGGGCAGCTCCTCCCAGCGTAGGCGGATCTGGGTGAAAGTATAAATGGGAGGAGGAGGAAGCCGACCTGCCTCTAGCCCATCCGCTGGACTCTGTCAGGAGCAGAGGGGAGCCCAGCGCCGGGGAAGGCTGGGACCCCCCCACGGCCTGGAGGAAAGATAGTCCAAGGCTCAGCGCTGCTGAACGGCCCCACAGACCCTGGAAGGCGGCCGCCTCGTCTATGAAGTTGCGCCAGCTTTGGTCGGGACTGCGGGGTGCGCCCCGCAAACAGAAAGTTGCCTTCTGGCCCTCGACTAGGTCCCCTGCTCTTCCCGAGGCCGGAGATGTAGAGGCTGCTCTGGCCCCGAAGAAGTGGCTTTAGCCGGAGAGAAGAAGCTGTTGAGGGTCTCTTCATAGTCCAGGGCTGGCCAGCAGGTGACATTCCGCCGGTGCGTTTTCGGTGGGAGGCAACTTGGGGGAAAGAAAGAAAAAAACTTCTCTTGCCTGACTCAGAGACAGATCCCCTGGCCCCATCCCATCGCGATTCGTGCCTCCGGAGCTCGCAGGATGACTGGGACGCTCCCGCTCAACCTCACCGAGCAGCCCCCGGGAGGAAACGTCAGCAATGCTTTGATGCCGGGCGTGCTGGAGGCAGACCTGACCCCCGACTGGGGCACGGCGAAGTTCCTCATCCGCTGCGTGATTCCCTCGCTCTATCTGCTCATCATCACCGTGGGCTTGCTCGGCAACATCACCCTGGTGAAGATCTTCGTCTCCAACAGCGCCATGAGAAGCGTGCCCAATATCTTCATCTCCAGCCTGGCCGCCGGGGACCTGCTGCTGCTGGTGACCTGCATGCCGGTGGATGCCTCCCGCTACCTCTTCGAGGAGTGGATGTTCGGGAAGGTGGGCTGCAAACTCATCCCTGCCATCCAGCTCACCTCGGTGGGCGTGTCCGTCTTCACTCTCACCGCCCTGAGCGCAGACAGGTAAGGAGGCAAAACCCTCTCGTGTGTGTGTGAGAGAGAGGTGTGTGTGAGAGAGGTGTGTGTGTGTGTGATGCTCTTGTAGCTGCCAGAGATTATTGCCAGAACTCGTCTAATTCTGGTGCACCAAAATGTTGTGATTTGACACACCCCTAAATTATAGACCTTGCATTTGTTGTCCCAAACAGCTATGCCCATTTCATCTCCATTCAAAACACACTGAAAAACAACACTTACCCTTCCTCCATCCAATCCATACAGAGCAAGGGGTTTATTCCTGCCTCTCTTTCTGGTAAGTCATTTAAAGAAAACCATTCAATGAATTCAAGGTTACAGCATCAGCTCCATTAATATTTTCAAACTTTTAAAAAGGAATAGTAGATAAATTAAAAAAAACACCCCACTTGTTTCTCCACCATCCCCCATGTTTGATAACCCCTACTCACAGTGGTAGCGATTATTCATGTGAATAACCCTATTGATTCCACCAGGATCATTCCCACATGGAATACTTGTTTGAAAAGGGGGATTGCAGGCTCAAGCCCTGATGGACACAGTATTAAAAAATGACTGACCGCTTCCTTTAAATTATTGTAGTCTTTTTTTCTTTCCTGTTTTGAAGAGTTTCTTCACTCCTGAACTCTTTCCAGCAAAGTTCTCATTGACTTCTGCCAGAACTCTGTACACACAATCACTTTATTGCGTGGTAAGGCTCCTTATCACGCAATAAAGCCAGTAGCGTACACAC